>OU612097.1:84871857-85371857 GCA_914767995.1 Thecocarcelia acutangulata | reverse complement strand
AGGCTAATAAATGTAGGGAATATGCTGGATGGGTAACAGTCATAGCCCAATTTATTAATTTTTGGCATAGTGATTACATACGTGCGCACAAGTGCAGTTTCTTGATGGAACTGCAATTTTTTTTTCCCCAAATGTAGTCTTTGTTTTTAGCAATATCGAATTTGTCTAACCGCTCTGTACATTTCACTAGGTAATATCACTAGGTAATCTATGCGGATCACAACTCTTACAGCTATACTTAAACAATAGCGGCAAGCATTTTCTTGCTGTCAAAATTTTTGATTTTCATACAGGTTGTACGAAGCAAACCAAAATACCGCCGTATTGCTGGTGAGCGGTTACAAATTCCAATTTTGACAAAGCAGCAACAGATGATGTTTACTTTTTTTTTTTTCTTTGTAAATTTTCTTGTCAGAAACTATAGTGATGAGGTATTTTTCTAGCAAAATTTTCGTACCAAAAGTACTATACATGCACATATGTAG
Organism: Thecocarcelia acutangulata; assembly: GCA_914767995.1. NCBI lineage: Eukaryota > Metazoa > Arthropoda > Insecta > Diptera > Tachinidae > Thecocarcelia > Thecocarcelia acutangulata. Next base: position 85,371,372 of record OU612097.1, on the reverse strand, counting down.
TTATTAGAAGCAAAATTTTGTCTTTTGGCACTAATAATAACTTTTTCCAAAAAAAAAAAAAAACACTATTGTGATATTTTTTGTAACTAATAGTTAAAAAAAAATACTTTCAATACTATTTGCGTAAAAGGCACCAATTAGTGTGTCATTGAAGTACGTTTTTTGAAACGGTCTTATCATTCAAAACACAATACAGGGTTGTTGGTTTTATTACAGCTCTGTTTTTATTGGTGGCGGAGCGTTGCCGCTCTTATTTGTGTTGTATTGTAACTATACAGTTGCAAATAAATTTGCAAACTATAGGATGCACAGCATGGGCGGAGTAACGTAGACCTTATGAATACGATGGTATTAAAAGTACTTTTTTGTGGCGCTGTGACTAACTGTACAGACATATGCCTGTGGTTAACGAAGGCCAAACAGTAACGACAAGGACCTAAGAAATAATTACGATGACGCGACAGCTGGTCCTCAGCCAAGACTGCGCTCTTATTTAGGTATGCCGTTTTACTATAAGCGGCAAGCAGTGTGAAATTCACCGCTTGCCGTTTTTGTTTTGGTATGACTGCTACATTTCAAAAAACTGTGGCCATGACTTCTTTGTTGGCCGACAGACCCACCTTGAATTTCTTTTGTGCACGTTCACCCCGTGAAACTCATTGTTTTGATTGTTTGCCTTGGTCTTTGGGGTATTGTGATGGATCCATGATTATATAACGGCGTAAAACTCACCCTGAATGCGTTAAACACCGCAAAACACTGCTTTTAATTGGTTACACGATTGTGCATATGATCAGGTGGCAGCAATCGCGCCACCCATCTTGTAAGTGTGGAATGTTTTTTAGTATTAAAATATTCATGTTAAATATGCCCTACTATTTCAGCTTAGATTCTTATGGAATCAGCCACTTCACATACTTTCATTCTTTAATCGTTTAATATCATAAATTTTAAAGACGATTTCTGCCTAGATGACTGCTTTTGGACGACCTTAACGTACGGTGTCACTTGTGCTGGTACGACCACAACGGAAATCAGTTAACCACTGACAAAAAAAGAAAAACATGCACATAGTGGCATATTATAATAGACCTCATTGAACTAGCTAAGCGCAACCAAACTACTAATAAACAATTCAAGTAAAATCTTCTAGTTGTTGTTGTACATTTTAAGCTTTATAGAAAATTAAAGCACAAAACTGCCTGTTCACTTTATGTCCTTTCCTTTTATTACAATAAATAAAATTAGCACATGAAAATGTGGTGTCCTTTATCACATACTTAATTATTTTCTATTTGTACTTATTTTGTGACGGAAGGAAGCGCATGCTCGTAAATTAAAATTCGAATGGTTTTACAAAAATAGCGGGTTTTACAAAAACAAAAGCAACAGACTTCTAAGAAAAGCACGACTAAAAGCAACAGAGTGTTGAAATAAATGCAACAATAATTTTGGGAATCTTTTAAAATCACAAAAAAGATAAAACGGAAAGTAGAATTCACAAAAGCAGCAGGTTTCGGCAAATTTTTGGTTTTTATCTTTTTTGGTTTTATTTACATTCTGTTTTGCACACTTGTTTTCTGTGGAGTAAACGTGAAAAGATGTGAGAAGTGAATTGTTAAGAATCTATTTGACTGTAAAAAGTGTGTTACTTTTTTCTTTTGAGTGTAACAATTAAACTGGCAAACTGTGTCTATACATATCGTTGGTCTCATGTAGAAAGGTCCTAAATCACGTTTTTCCCAAATTTTTGTTTTTTTTTGTGATTCTAATACATTTCACATAAATATATTTCCTTAACAGGCATAAAGCAGCTCTGGGCTGAAGAACAGCTCTTGCGTTATAGTAATTATTTTTTAAGTGCGGTCAGGATGATGTTTGTTGTTCGGTCTTCGAGAGTTTTGCGTCTCGCTCGCACTGGTTAACGGTTTGCCTCAACTAACTGTATTGGTTTACAGTTTTTTTTAGAGGTTATTCATTGTTAGCCACGTGGAAACTTCCTTCCTGTTCTTAAGAACAGAATTTATACAGTTTCTGCAAAAATAACAAAATATGAATTGAAATGCGAACATTTTCAATATATTTAAAATTATTCCAAAAAATAGTGACATAGCTCTATTCTTCTGCAACGTGCGCATAATATTCTGCCAAGTTAGTTAAAGTAAGACAAATTTGTATGAAAGTTACTCAATTTTTTTAGTGATTTCCACATAAAATTTTTTCCACATTTTTTTTTTAGGTTCCACATGCTAATCAAGCTCAAAGCATGCAGTTGTGGCGCTAAAACGTTTTCAATCAAATTTGAATAAATTGCACACCAGGCTGTCACTTTTGATGGCTGCAAAGGACTCTGATGAATAATTCGGGTTTCCATTGCCTAGAACCGAATATTCTGATTATTCGTATATCAATTCAAATGAAAATGAGCCTCGCCACCCATAATGATTTTTTCATGAAAATCGATGAATGATTTTGATAAAATGTTTTAACGATTAAAACACGTTGGTTTATGCAATATTTTTCCATAATAAATTTGCTACGTGTCTACTTCAAGACTGCCAAATATGAAATGGCGTCCCTCTGTGTCGAGGGGGTAGGCGTGGTGATGACTGTCACTCTTAGTTGAGAACTGGGCAGTTTTAATAGCTCCCACGTTTTCTTAGAGTTAATATGCGGCCACAGGTTCCTTGATATAAGGCATGTGGGCTCTGTGAGCCACTTTTCTTGTGCACATTTCAGCGTGTGGAGTTTTATTCTTTTCCAACACGCTGTTAATGGTTGCCCGCAGAAGGGGTCTACAACCCTATGCTCTAGGGCTGTCGTCAGCGATGTTGTTGTCATTGTTGGACCCATGTCCACGTACCCATTTTAGGGTTATGTTAGAATGTCTCGCCATTCGTGTAGCTTACACTTATCAACTTTTAGGCAAACGTTGTCGTAACTGGTAAATCAATTGTGCAATAAAACTGCGACATACAATTCGTATTTCGTTCTCCATTTCAGGATTTATAGCTTATTTCTTAGGTTTAAGAATATTTTCAAAACTATAATTAAAATACGGAATTTGTACAAAGAAATTTTCTAAGCATGAATTTAAGGGATCAAAATGGTTTCCTTTAAAAGCAATTTGGTAACAGAGATCTTTTAAAATGAACGATTGGAAAGTGCTAAAAAACTTCTAATTTGCTGCTAAATCAACAAAAAAGTGCTAAATCTAGCACCGAAAGTGCTGGGCACACTGGCCATGTGCCACAGTCGCATACATTCATTAAAGAAATTTTCATTATCGATATTTTAATGAAAATCGCGCATTGGAACCCACTTTGTAAGAACGAATCATAAATGAAAATGGCAATATGAAAAATCCTAAGCTAAGTAGCTAAGATCATAGAAATTTGCAGGATATGATTGTAGCCGTATATGTGTTTAGTTTCCATTATGTTTTTCCCATCACCTATAAAGTTGAACTATGTATGTTAGTTCAGGCCTTTCTTTATCAGACCAACGATATGTAGCTTTCAAATATTTTTAGAATATTATCTAACACTCTGCTTTCTATTCTTTTACAGCTCTGAGCATTGGCTGCAAACGCTTTGTTATATTAATTGGATTAAGAATAAAAAAAAAAAACAAAATAAAATTAACTAAAATTACTTTGATTTTGAAGCATTCATTAAATAAGTGCTAAAATTACGCACACTACAACGCACATACATACTTACATGTCTACTTGTGGTAACTGATTAGCACGCATATGTAGGCGATTGCTTCGATAATGCAACTGCAACAATACCCATTGTTGGCACAACAACAGCAACAACAACCATGGCTTTACTAACCAGCTAATAATTGATTGAAGTGTGTGTTTGTGCATCATTCTGTCCATCGTTCAGTCAACAAAAACAATACATTAACCATAAAACGCTGCAAACGCTGTTGTTGCAACCAGCTTTTCAATGTCTCTACAATAATCTACCACCACTTCAATAACATTTATTAATAAACTTTTATAAACCATTTAATCTGTGCATTAACAAAAAAAAAAAAAAAAAAAAAAAAGAAAAAAAAAACAGGGGGAAAAATTTAAGCAAAAAATATTCACGCAATGAACCATAAATTCTTTTGAACCAAACTTTGAAAGGACTTCTAGCCACGCATTATTAAAATATTAATTACAACGTTTCACACTCTTTCACACACACATAAACATAAGGTTAGTTATAAACTGGAACCTCTGGTTCCTTTTTTGTTTCGTTTTTTTTTTGTTTTTGCTATTTAGCTCATCATGACTTTCATACCGAAAAAAACATCCTATTATTCCCGCTCTCACACAGCTATGAATTTAATTAATATGGATTCGGAAAATCGGGTGGTTTTGAATGTTGGCGGCATTAGACATGAGACCTATAAGGCGACACTAAAGAAAATACCGGCAACTAGACTGTCAAAATTAACTGAAGCATTGGCCAACTACGATCCGCTACTAAATGAATATTTTTTTGATCGACACCCGGGAGTTTTTGCCCAGGTGTTAAATTATTATAGGTGAGTCATTTAAATTAATATAATTTATAATTTGTTTATACATTTTTATCGTTTTTATTAAATTACTGTCTTATTGATAAAAAAAATTATTTTATGTTTATTAAGGTCTTATTTGTTCAAATCCTTTTTATAAATAAGACCGCTAATAATTAAAATGCTATACGAGGGTTGTTTGGTAACTATGTGAATAACCATTTTTTATTTTGTAAAAACACGTTGTTTTCTTTAACACAACTTCCTTTTAGATAAATACGTTTAGCTGTTTTTATTTCTTTCAAATAATAGATTTTCCGAAAGCCCTTAAAAAAGACGTTTGTTTCGGTAATGATCTGTTCACTCGGCCCAAATTTCTCACCACCCAGCCATTGCTTCAGGGTTGAAAAAAGAAATTATTCGTAGGAGGCTGAATCTGGAGAGCATACTGGTTGGAGTAGCAATTCGTAGTCCAATTCGGCTTTATGCCGTAGTGGCTGATCGTGCATGGTATTGATATAACAGCGCTTTTCTCGTCGAATGTGGTCGTTTTTGCTTTAAATCAATATGGAATCTGTCTAGAAGTTCTGAATAGCATTGGTGCTAGGTCAACCCTTCTCTAGGTAATCTATGTGAATGACATCGCGTGCATCCCAAAAAACTATGGCCATGATCTTAATAGATGACAGAACCATCTCGGCGTTCTTTGGTGAAATCCAGCTTTTTTTCTGCTCGAACGCTTAAAATGGTCACATGTTTGAGCTAATGGTCGAGTATGAGCAATCGAGGCACCTAATTCGCGGATAGCTTTTTTAGGTTCAAATATTCATGTCAAATGTGATATACTTGCTTAGTTGGCATGAGTACAGCCTCAGACACTTCCCGTATTTTCATTCTGCGATCGTCCAATATTATTCCAAGAATTTTATCAACAGTTTCTGCCATGATGACCTCTTTTAGTCCACCCGAACGTACAGAGTCACTTATGAAGGTACGACCACAACGAAACTTAGTAATCCACTTCGCTACCATTGAAATTGACGATGTAGTGTTGCCATATTCAAGTTTTTTCTCGGTTTCAGACTGAAACTTTCAGTAATGGTTTTTATTGAAATAATAATGCTTAATCATCACATGAAATTCACTTCTATCTATTTGCTAAATTATTTTTATCTCGGACCATTACTCGGGGGATAAAACCTACGTATGCAGTGCATTGTAGCAGAACTAGAAAAATAGGTTGTGAGGAGGGAGGAAGAGGGAGTAGTGTTTGTTAACATTTGACTTGAACTTTCCAACGTTATAACAGACAGGAAATACGTCTGCGGGCAACTTATTCCCCAGGTGAAGGGTACGGCTGAAAAACAAGTTTTCTCTGTAATGCGTTGTATGATTCCCAGGGCAATCAACCACAAATGGATAAGCTTTGGATGAAGATAGCACCTTATGTACAAATGTGAGGGGTTCGGTTACAAGATCCTTAATCCCGTCTGAACAAAATCCATTGTAGTAACGATAGAACAGAGTAACGCACCCCACACTGCGTCGATGCTCCAATGAGTCAATAGAGTTGGATACCCTACTGTCGCCAATAAACTTCTTCGCTTCTCCTGCACACGGTTGAGTAACCCTAAAATAGAATTTGAAGCGCCGACCCAAACATGAGAGTTGGATTTCTTTTTTCGGTTGGATATAGATGGTATAAATAATCGGTCGGATGGAGTGAAGAACATCTTATATTTTTATTTAGAGATATGAAAAATGTGTTTACTCTGGCTAACATCACACATCATTCCAAGAACATCATCCATAAGTAAAGATGAAGTAGCATTTGGGGTCGTTTGTTTGTGTGTTAATAAACAACACTGGGTCTTACGAGGGATAAAGGCGACCCTGTTTTTACGACCCCATTCGGAGGTTCCGCAGTAGTGTTCTGTCTCTCATTCTGTTCTCACGTCTTTTGTTACTGCTATCCGTATTTTCTGTATATGTATGTTCATTATTTAAATTCGTATGAAACCAAATTGCACCGGAATAGGTAGCAAGTTGTATAAATATGTCCATTATTAACTTCATATGAATCCAAAATGTGTACATATGTTTTTTCTCCTTTTTCACCGTTGTCCGTGTTTTTTCTATTATCGTTATTTATTTATAACACATTTCATTACCTTGTAGTGTGGAAGGTGTTGGACTAAATTTTGATAATCTGAGCAGTGTCGAAGGTAAATACACTGGGCACTAACCAGTTTTAACTAATTTAATTCCAACATTTTAAATGCTGTAATAGAGTTTCCTTTGGTCTTTCATGTTATTATTGTTAAAGTTTAAACTCGACAAACACTACTCCCTCTTTCCTCCTCATCATAACCTATTTTCCCAGTTCCAGTACAATGCACTGCATATGTAGGCGTCATCCCCTGAGTACTGGTTCAATATAAAAAAACAAAAAATAGAAGATCAGTATTTAGTTTGTGATCCATATTTTGCCTTCTGGCAATGATCTCGGATATGTGGAACTTATAACCGAAAGAGTGCGAATGGCAAATGTTGCTGTCATCAGCGAAAGAGTGGATAGTATTGGAAATTTCATATAGAAGGTCGTTGAGGAAAATAAAAGACATAGGATAGGAGAAATAACGGAGCCTTGCTTGAACTCGTTTGACCCCATCTATAAAAACTCGTGGTCTCTTACAGCCATCCCTAAACAAGAGCGGCAAGCGTTTTTTAGCTGTTAAAAGTTCTCATGCCCGTACATTTTGTATGGAGCATACCGAAACAACGTGGTGGCAACGCTTTGCTATTGGAAAATCCAATTTTTATAATGCGTTTCGTAAGTTGCAAAAGAATTGTAAACAAAAGAGTGAAGAAAAAATATTAGAAAGCAAAATAGAGGTAGGAACTATCAGTTCAGTACAAAACAGCTTAATAAACTTTAAAAATTTTTTATAAATAAGGCAGTAAAACTTTAAGCATTTTATTTTAATATAATAAAAAAGTCACAAACAATAATACCGTCCGTCCAGCTGTTAAGATAATCAGGGTTGTTTTATTTATTTATTTGATAACCCTGCTTTTATCGTTTTGACATAACGTTGCCGCTTTAGCTCAGCGGAAAAAAACGTTCCGCTTGCCGCTCTTGTTTAGGGATGACAGTTAGAAATCTCGATATAAACTGAGCAAAGTCGTCACTGACGCCAAACTTAGTAAGTTTTGCCAGTAGTTCGCAATGCCACACTTTGTCAAACGTTTTGGAAATATCCACTTTACTTTCAACGAAAGGATGTAATGAGTGCCACCATTTCTCCGAGAGATATGCGAAAAGATAGCTAGTAAAACCGACCCTTACGGAAATCCATATTAACGATCACAAAGTAATTTATGCGACTCTAGATACCTCACAAGAAAGAGCACAGCAAATTGCATTACGAGGTTGTTCACCGAACTCGCCTCTCAATTGGTCCATTGTTTCGCGTGCTGTGCATGTGGCACCGTCTTGTTGAAACCACATGCCATGCAAGTCAAGCTTTTCCATTTTGGGCAAAAAAAAGTTTGTTATCATCGCACGGTAGCGCTCACCATACACAGTAACGTTGTGATTCGCATCATCTTTGAAGAAATACGGCCCAATGATGCCGCCAGCCCATAATCCGCACCAAACGGTTGTTTTTTGTGGATGCATTGGTAGCTTTTGCAATGCTTCTGGCTGCTCTTCACTCCAAATACGGCTTGTTCACGCCTCTTCGCTGAACACAATTCTTCGATAAAAAAGTGGATCTTCATCTAACTTTTCAAGAGCCCATTCACCAAAAATTTGGCGTTGTGGTAGGTCGTTTGGCTTCAATTCTCGCACCAGCTGTATCTTATAAGGCTTCACACCCAAATCCTTCCGCAAAATTTTCCACGTAGTGGAGTAACAGAGGCCCAATTGCTGCGAACGGCGCCGAATCGATAATTCACGGTTATCACCAACACTGGCCGATACGGCTGCGATATTTTCTTCAGTTCGCACTCTACGTAAGCGTGTTGGTGGTTTAATGTCCAACAATGTAAATTTGGTGCGAATTTTTTTAAATAGCCCGAATAGAAGCCTCAGTAGGTCGATTAAACTGACCATAAAATGGAAGAAGCGCGCGATGAACTTTCTTAACAGAGCACGCATTTTGGTAATAAAATTCAATAATTTGCAAGCGTTGTTCGTTTGTAAGACGATTCATGACTAAATTATAGACCAAACTGAAGATGTTTGACAGTGACACAAGATACAAAACGTGTGTGAGCTGTCAAAACTAGTGCTGCCAAAAAGATAATAGCAAAAAAAATCACTCTTTATCAATATTGCACAAGAAGTATACTTATTTCTATTAATCTTAAAAAAATTCGTAAATCTTTGACAGCCGAAACGAAGACACTTCTATGCGATTAATAGAAGCTTTTGTTGAAGACTGTTATATTTATGTGTAAGTTGTGCAAAAGAACACACTAATTGTATGTCGTTGATGCATAAAAAAATATTTTCTCTTCAAAAGTGTGTTTTAAATAATATTTTGCATAACTATTAATGGGCAAACCTGCATAGTTGCATTTTTCACAGCTCTTATTATAATATTTTTGCGATGAGATTCATGAGAAACCTGTTTATGAGAACGCTCTTACTATGACTATGATAACATTAATTTTTAGTTTACACTTAATTGTTTTTCTCTGTGACTGCATTGGCTATTCTTCTGTTAGATGCAATTGCAGGTGTGGACTCTATTTTAAGACATGGTGACAGCAGCTGTGTTGCATTTAAAGCTACTGCATGAGAAATTTAAAAAGAAGTTGCTGAGTTACCCTGATACAATCAAAACAGTATTAAACTTAATTTAACTCGTATAACAAAAATTATATTTATTACTTACCTAAACTAAAATTTTACTTAATACAAAGAAATATTATTGCCAAAGCAACTGATCGTTTTTATTTTCAGAACTGGTAAACTTCATTATCCTACGGATGTTTGTGGACCATTGTTTGAAGAGGAACTGGAATTTTGGGGCTTAGATTCAAATCAAGTTGAGCCATGTTGTTGGATGACTTACACACAGGTGAATTTTGATATTTAAATCATATTATTTCTACCAAAATACAATTTTTTTTTTGTTTTCTTTTAAAACTAGCATCGTGATACTCAAGAAACTTTAGCAGTACTAGATCGCTTAGATTTAGACACAGAAAAACCGTCCGAAGAGGAACTAGCTCGAAAATTTGGTTTCGAAGAAGACTATTACAAGGGAACATTATCATGGTGGCAGGAAATTAAACCACGAATATGGTCGCTATTTGATGAACCATATAGTTCGAATGCAGCCAAGGTAGAAAAAAACTATATGCTCATAAACATATATAAACCTATTCTGTGGCAATGTTCTATAACTTATGAGAGATTTGCTCTCTCCGAAAAAAGTTTGTTAAGGGAGATTTTTGTGTTTTGTATTAATAAGCCATAAGCATTCTATATTATTATACTTTGCGACTGTGTGAGTTATATGCATTCCTCCTCTCACTACAAACCGGTGTTGCCAGCAAGAAAACATTTTTTGTATTTTGCTGCATTTTCTATATTTATTCCTTATATATAGACATTGTATGCGCAATAAGTTTTCTAAGCACTTATCTGTTTGAATATGTTTCTATATGTCGGCTTATATGTATATGAAGGTCGATCTAAACATAGACATAAAAACAAATTCCTGTAAAAGTTTTTCAAAGGAATACGAAATATCGTAAAAACAGTAAGAAATAAAAAACTACAAGCACAAAGAATTATTAAAAAAATAAATATAGTTAAAAAAACTAAAAACACGCTTCGATATCGAACTAAAAGGTAAGAAATAAGTTAAAAGATAAAACACGAACGAGAAACACTAGCCTTATTGTGACAAAACTATTAGGCGCTCGATATACCAAAAATATAGCACATAGCGCCCCACGCTTTTTTCACAATAATGCTAGCATTTTTCGTTTACTATTGTTTTACTTTTAAAATAATTTGTTACCTTTTAGTCCAATATCGAAGCAGGGAGTTTTTTGTTATTTTAACTATATATTTTCTATTGCTTGGTTTGATGTGCTATGAGGGCGTGTATGAGTGTGTATAGTTACAAACATACAAACTAAAAAAAAAAAAAAAAATTCACATGAAGTTAATACAAGCGTGTTAATAATCGCTCCAGTCGTGTAGATACCAGCTACTTAGGATCCAAAAGCCGGCAGGTCGGTAAAGATAGACAAAAACCGATAAAAGTGAACAAAAATTCGAAAAATTTATCCGTATAACCGGGTCAAAATGATCGTTAAAAATTCAGATACACGTTCCGAATACGAAGAACCGGTTCGAAACTGGGTATCAAAGTGCTTCCGAGTTGTTTTAAAATTTTAACAATAGGCTGCAGGAATCACTAAAATCCCCCCACTTCCCCGAAAGCAATACGGCAACTTCAGTTTTCGTACTAAAGTGAATGACCGTTAATAGTCCAGATACACGTTCCACGGCAAAAACGGGCATCAAATATGAAAAACCGGTTTGGAATAGGTTAGTGATGCGGTTCCTAGTTTTATGGGAACTTACAAAATTGTCTCCGATAGTCCCGAAAATCTTCCGTGGAAGGATTACGGCAACTTCAATTTTCGCACTCCAGTAGATAACCGTTATTAATTCAGGTACACGGTCCAAAGCAAAAAAGCGCACCAGATATGAAAAACTGGTTCCAAACCGGTTAGCAATGTGGTTCCGAGTTTTTTTCGGGACTCACAAAAGTGGCCCCCTCATATGTAATAATTACTCATACGGCATGGGTTTCGAGAGTTGCAAACATACAAGTGTGTTGAAAAGGAGTTTAAGAAAAAATTCCAAAGAAATTATTGAAATAACATTGAATATCTGTTAAACGATTCAGATTAAAATTAATTTTTTTATATTGGGTTTACATATACGATATTCTGTAGGAATATCATTAATAATTTTCCGTACATATACTTTTTGCCAAAACGTTTTACGGCATCTCTAAGGTCTTAAAAATACGACAAAGATACAAAAAATAAGAAAGATGTCTTTCCTTCTGAACAAATCTCTTTTGCCTCTTCCGGGTTTTTGCTGCAATTAATAATAAATTTTGCAAAAACGTTTTCTTAAGTTTAATAATGAAAATATTGCTCATTAAACATTCTGCATACACATTTTGAAGGAAAAATTATTTCAACTGGTAACGCTGATTTTAAATAACAAGTGACACCACATCCCTTCTCTTTGAATTCTCAAGTGAGATTGATTAATGTTGTGTATTTCTTAACAGTGCATGAGTACCCGTACACAATAATAGAACAAACATGAAGGCGCAGAGTCCTGACAATTCCTTTCGCTTGTATAGCTTGACGATAATATTTTCATTTCACAAAAATAGTTTTGAATCATGTAGCAAATTTTTGGCGATTTGATTTTTATCGTTTTCGAATGCCGGACGCAAAATAATTTTGCATACCTTAAGGGTCGGGTAGAAATACATACAACCGGCGGCTTTGTTAAAAGACGAAAGGAAGGCCTATTACGATGAAGGGTAGAAATACATACACCATAGTTTATGGAAATCTAGTTATTTTGCTGTCCCTTAAAGTATGCACCTTTTATTGTGTCAAATCTGCTTATAGAATATTTACGCAAAACGTTTATTCAATGTTATTAAAAATCGTGTTGTTTTGCAATAAATGTTGCAAAAAATTAATATTGTAAATCATCTAATGAACTGAAATCGTATAAAAAAATCGAATAATTTATTGCTTATTAACATTAATATAAATAATTTGTTTTTTAAAAATCATAGATTATTGGCGTTGTATCGGTGTTCTTTATATGCATTTCAATATTATCATTCTGTTTGAAAACCCACCCGGATATGCGAGTGCCGTATATAGTTAATAAAACGGTGCTCACATCAAATGGAAGTTCCGCCTGGTATTTGGACAAGACACAGACAAATGCCCACATAGCTTTTTTCTACATTGAATGTGTTTGTAATGCCTGGTTTACATTTGAAATATTAGTAAGTATCTTGATGAAGACATTTATTAAGCCAAAACCGCTTAAGTCGTGATATAATTTAATTTTCGATGATATTTGAACTTAATGATAGACGTTTTAATTGACAATAACTATTGATTTTAAAGTTAAAAAAATAAAAAAATCGTCTAACGAAACATGTAACAGACTTAAGCGCTTATGACTTGTGTCCAAGCTCATTTATTGAAAATCATTTTAATTGCAATAATTTCTATTGACAATAGGTCAACCAAAGAAGTAATTACACATTAGGCAATCCATGTCACGTTCAACATTGTACATCATTTTACTTTTTTTCTCTTTATTAGTTCTCAGATTCTCTTCACCAGACTGTTCTTGAAAGTTTTTGATTTTTAGTTTTCCATTCCACACCAATTTCACATCTAAAACAAATTTTTTAAAATTTTTTTAATGTGTTCGATATGACATGGAATGCCCCATATCCATTATTGATGAGCTCTTAAAACATATAACTGCAAGAGCAGCAAAATCGTCCTTTCTTCCTTAACTCTCATCTTATTTGTAATTTACTTTGCAGGTCCGTTTTATATCATCACCGAACAAGTGTGACTTTATTAAATCATCCGTTAATATAATCGATTATATAGCAACACTAAGTTTTTATATAGATTTAGTACTGCAACGTTTTGCATCACATTTAGAGAATGCCGATATTTTGGAATTCTTTTCGATTATACGTATCATGCGTTTGTTTAAGCTGACGCGACATTCGTCGGGTTTAAAAATTCTCATACAAACGTTTAGAGCCTCCGCCAAGGAATTGACGTTATTAGTGTTTTTCCTAGTTTTAGGCATTGTGATTTTTGCCAGTTTAGTGTATTATGCGGAACGAATACAAACGAATCCGCATAATGATTTCAACAGCATACCCTTGGGCTTGTGGTGGGCTCTAGTAACAATGACAACAGTGGGTTATGGCGATATGGTGCCAAAAACCTACATTGGCATGTTTGTGGGTGCGTTATGTGCTCTAGCCGGTGTGCTAACCATTGCACTGCCAGTTCCCGTTATTGTTAGCAATTTCGCCATGTACTATTCGCATACACAGGCACGTGCTAAACTGCCAAAGAAACGTAGACGTGTGCTTCCGGTTGAACAGCCCCGTCCGCCCAGGCTGCCTGGTGAGTTCTAGGAACAGTTGAATAGTTACTTTGAATTAATTTAATGCTGTTTTTTCTTCAAGGTCAATCAGGAGGTGTAAGTGGTTGTGGAACACCCGGTTCTGGACCCAATTCAGGCCCAATGGGTTCTGGCACCGGACCTAGACGTATGAATAATAAAACCAAAGATTTAGTTAGTCCAAAATCGGGTAAGTATTTTGTTAATAAATTATTTTGCATATCAAGTATGAGGATGAGTAGCAAAGATCCATGAAAATACAATTTAGGCTAAATACAATTTAGGCTGTTTTCGAATCGTCAATTTTGCAATAGAGAATAAAAAACTTCTGTAATAATAATAACCCGTAAAAAAGTGTAAAATGTCTGGGAAAATAATTACTGAGAGTGAAGATTGTAAAAATGTTTACTTATTTCAAACAGTGTATTTTTAAACTAGTCAATTAATTTAATTTATTAGCTTGTGATATTGACAAAAATCAAAAAATACAGAAAAGAACTAAAAAAGTAACCAAAAAAATTAAGTTTAAGATAAAACCTTTAAAAAAATATTTTTAAAATAACCCCTTTTTGAAAGATTATCTTTTATAAAACGTACTTTTTGAAAAAAGACTTCATCAAAAGTACTTTCAAAACATAGCCTTTTTAGAACATAACCTTTTTATAAAAGTACCTTTAGGAAATGATCTTTTAAAAAGAAAGGAGCTTAAAAAAATTTCTTTTAGAAAAGTACAATTTTAAACAACTATGTTTTAAGAAAGTACCTTTTTAAAAATACGGTTAAAAATAACCTTTTGCAAAATAACATCTTTAAAAAAGATTTTTAAGTAAGTGAATTAAAATTTATTTTTTGATTAATTACTTTTTCACAATAATTATTAAGTCGTTTACAAAATACGGACAGTTTTTTGCGAAGTTTTTTGCTAAGAAAAGAGAGAGAGAGAGAGAGGACAAAAGAAAGTTAATTTGGTTTGAAAATATTTCAGCTTGAATTGGTTTAATTTTGTTTTTTGTTACGAAATAATTGAACTGTGCTACCAGCTACTTTAATTTTTCAAGCAAAATTGAACTGAGCTGCCAGATCGTATTTATGTATTGTTACGTTTGTGTTAGATGTGATAAAAATTCGTAACAGTATAATAAAATATAGTGTAGAAGTAAATGTTTTACATTGTTTGTCATAAAAAAGTAAATGACTTTAAAAATTGTTTCATATTCTACAACGTAGTGCTTGTACTGAAGCTTTTGTCAGAAATGAAAAATCTGGCACCTGGTAGCTGCAAATGATGAAACAGAATACGTCCGCAACTTCAAGCAAAAACGACTTTCAGAGAAAACAGGCACGTAATTGAAACGACGGCTGCAACTTCACAAACTGTCATTTAATGTTCTTTTTTGTTAAGTAAAAAAAGCTTTTTATATTATTTTTACTTTTCTTCGCGCTAAAGCTTTTGAAGCTTTGGTTTTGTTTACAAAATGTATGAAATTTACTAAAAGTGTGGTAATATTGTTGAAAGCTTTTCTGCTTCAAAGTGAGAGCATAAGAAAAATCGCTGCCTAAATAAAATAGATTTTATTCTACTACCGCATTCTCTGGCGTTATTTTATGCCAAATAGTATGGAGAAAATCGTCATGCCCTAGTTCTGTTTCATCATTAAGTCGCCTCGTTTATATATATTTGTTTTATAAGGTAGCTTTGTTTTTCCAGAAAAATTGTTCGAACAAACTCTAAAAAAACCTAAAATTGGTTCGAATCAAAAATTGGTGAGCCCAGCTTAAAGAAAGATCTTCTCTTTTCCTAAATTTTAAAAACGTTCTCTATCTCTCTCTCTCTCTCTGTCTCTTTTAATGCGTCAAATTGACGATTCGAAAACTAAACAGGGTTAATAACAGCATTTTTAATAGGAAGTCAAAGTGTATAAACAGTGTAAATACTAACTTTTTTAATTTGAATGGACAAGTGATATGTAAATCCTCTAATACATAAATTTGCCTATTTTTTTTGCTGTGTTCCCATAATTCCTTTTCATATATATTTTAAATAAAATTTTTTATAAATAAATATTTTAAAGTACAGATGATGATGCAGCTTTTAACCATTTAACACTTTACACGGTGTTTACAACTGCGATTAACTTTAATATAATATCCAAGAGAACGTAGACAGAATGAGAAAATTAATCTCTTCATTTGTATGTTAATATTGCACAAGGAGTATACGGGTTTCTTATATCTTATAAAAAACTCAAAAATCTTTGACAGCCGAAGATTGCTGAAGATTTTTATGTGCATATTTCGTATAAAAATATCACTTGTTGTATGCCATTAGTGCATAAAAACAAATTATTTGCTCGCTATAATAGTTATAATAGCGGAAATCACTCTTCGTTGCAAACTACCCTTGAACATCTTGCAGATATTGCTAACGTAGCATACGTGCTATAGTCTGCAAGACTACTGCAACAAAATATATGAAATCGAGATTTGCTACACTTGAACTAATATGCATAACCGAAAGTACGAAAGATTAGTATTTGCAAATGTTCTCAATACTAAAACAACTGTATTTGTCTATTATTTTTACAATCAAAACTTGTAAATACTTGCGCTTCCATTCGATTTACACAAAACATTTACAAAAGTCTGTTGTTATATAACTGCAAACGTATGTTCAAGGACCACGTCATCGATTTAAGAACCAAATTCCAAAAGCCACGACGGTATGGCACAATAAAGATTATATCGTCAACAGTATCTATCATCCAAAATGTTCTCCACCAGTTCACCTTAACTTGAATCTGTGCAAACAAAATATTAGTCCCCGGTGTAGGAATACTGATATTTACGGTACTATTCTACACTGAAAGAATTATGCGTCATATATTTAATGAAACTGTTTCATTAAATATTTTTCATTAATCCAATGAAAACTTTTCACAATATGCATGAAACTTCATATATATATTATGAAATAATTCCATCAGAATGGTTTCATTAAGTTTCATAGTTTCATTAAAAAAATCATTGGATTTATGACTACAACAAAATTTAATTTATTAAAGGGCGTTTAATAATCTTAAGCTACAGTTTAAAAAATGTCAAGTTTTTTTTATTAAAATGTAAGTTTTATGAGTTTCATAATTCCAATGAAATAGAATTCATTAGATCAATGACAAATAAATTTCTGGCTACCGAACTTGGGTACGTATGTACATATGTGTATGTACTCAAATCAGCATAATAATAGTTTAAAAAATTTAAATATCAGTGTATTGAAGTCATTTATCATTAATGAAATCATTAATAAAATCTGTTTTATTTGGTGAATACTTGTTCAACATTTTCTTTTACCATAATTAGGTACAATTTCACAAAAGCAAGGAATAGTACTGTTTGTGTAATGAAATAAAGTATCAATGAATAAATGAAATAATTCCATTGATCTTATTAAGTACATTTGTGAACATATTTTATTAATGTGTGTTATGATGTTATTTCATTAAACAAATGTAACTATTTCATTGATTTAATGTAAATTTTTCAGGTGCTCAATGAATATTAAAATTAGATAAATGAAATAACTTCATTGACCTTATGAAGGAGTTTCATATTTTTAATGAATATATTACATTAGTACAAAGAAGTTATTTCATTAAATAAATGTTACTTTTTCATTAATTTAATGTACAGTTTTCATGTGCTTTATGAAATTGATTCTTTGATCTAGAGAATTTATTTCACTAATCATATAATTTGTCTTTCATACTTTTAATGAAAATAAGTAATGTTTCTTATTAAAATGTTTCATTACCTTTATGAAGGTTTTCATTAAAATAATCTAATGAAATTTGTTTCATTATTTCTATGAAAAGTTACAATGGTTGAAAAATAATGAAAAAATTCATAAAAGTAATGTCAAAATTCAGAGAATTTCTGAACAAAATTTTTTCAGTGTACAAATTCCATTTAATCAACATCATTTTGAATCAAAATATTTACATATGATTTTGTTTTATTCTGTTGGCATTACACTCAGTTTGATAAAATTTTAAAACAAAATCCGAATAATGAAATTTTTCCAATTTATTTTCTAAGCTATCGAAAAATATAAATTTTTTGTTTAGCAAATTAGCTGCTATAGCTAATTTGCTAAACACTTGTAAAAGACTCTCACGCATTGTAGCCAAATATCATCCCAGTGAAATTTTTGTCACATACATCTTCGATCTAAGACCATTGACAATGTAAGCGTGACCCATCCGAAGTTTATATACAATTCCTACTTAAATTTACACAGCGATGACCTAGGCCGTAAGATGCATCCAACACTGTATACATTGTAAGCGAAGATTGGATAAGTTTAAAACTATATTATTAGCATTTGTTTTCTTCTTTGCTTCTTATATACATTTAATTAAACAATATGAGTAGAAAAAAAGACTAATCTGAATCGGATGCTAATTGTTTGTTGTGCTTAACATGTTTATTTTGATTTTTACTGTTGACACAATAGCTTACAATCAGATGCTTTACAAATTGTAATAACTTGTGGACTGCTGGGAAGTTGTGAACTGCTGGGATGCTACGGCTGCTAAGATTGCTGATATGCAACGAAGAGTGATTTCTGCAAATTTTTAATAAATATTTCGTAAAACTAATGATTGCCAGATTTGTAATGGCGGGTTTTTGTATGTAATTACATATAGAGTCGCTTTTTTGATAGCCCTTGTAGTAAATATATGAGAAATATCTCTGTGAGAATGCTCTCATAACAATAAATATAAAACAACGATAACACTGATTTTAAGCTTACACGTTCCAAAATTCTTTCTGCAACTGAATTCGATGTTCTCATGTTAGATATTATCGCAGGTGTAGACACTATGTTACAATGACTTTATGTTGTACAAAATACACGACTTGCAAATATTAACAATACAAGTAAAACTGCAGAGCTGCTTTTAAAACTATTTATTTGACTTTGAAATGAATGAAAAAGGCGAATTTTAAAGCTTACAGAACAATAATTAAAACACTGCAAAATGTAAAATTGAAAAGTATACATATGTATTTCTATATTTGTATTTATTTACAAAATGCATTGCATCTTGAGCCAATTGATTTGCACATAAAGTCACTTGTAAATTATTTGCTTACGAAGAAAATTCCTTATAAATATTATTTTCGTACCAAAATAAGAATTTCAGTAACATTTTATGCCATGATCAGATTAAGTATGTTCTTAAATATACAAACATATGTACCAGATCTTAATATAATCGTACAAATTATCCATTTGTGTGTTTACCCGTATGCAAGAATTTTACTCAATCGTATAAAGATACTATAATTGCATACAACAATTGAATGTACTTATTTGCCCATTTGATTAATTCATTTATTGTTTCAGTTAATTTTTTTAAAAATAAAATTCCCAATATTCCAATCAAATAAAACAAACAAAAAAACATTTTTCTTAATTTAAATTATTTAAAACCCGACACAAAATTTAGATGAATATACAGCCATGCTTAGCAAAAATCGTGAAGGTAAAATGGGAAGACTGCTTTGAAACCCAACCCAGTTGCGGCGCAAGTCAACTACGAAAACATAAACAGAAACAATGCAAGCTAACACGCCATGCAGAAGCACTAGAACTAACATAGCATATCGATCATCAAAAATCGCTTAACAGTGGACACAAAACAAAATTATATGGATACAGTTTTATAAACAGTCTAATTGTAATTTGAATCATTTCCCCTTCATCTCCATTATACTTTCATCACTCTTAACCACCAGCAACCAAATGCTAAGACGAAACCCATTTTCACATTTTCCCACAATTCACCAAGGATGGAATTGAAGAATCATTAGAACTGATTACTGATTAAAATCAAAATTAGTCGATATTAAAAATAAAAAATAAAAAACGCGAAAAAGGCTGCAGCTGCGGTATGTGAATTTCTCCGATGGATAAAATATTTGATATTAACTCGAAAATCAATTCAAAATCTTAATTCTATTCTTCATTTTTCTTGTCCTTCAATTGAGTATCTGTTGTGTTTGTCATTTCTATTTTTTGGTTTGAATATTTTGTGGCCTGAAAATAAAATTCACTAGTAAAATTCCAACAGCAACAGGGGAAACGTTGTACCCTGAGAAATTCAATCTTTTAAAAAGTGCCTTTTAAAAAAGTACCTATAAGAAAATGTCAATGTAAAGAACATAAGTAAATAAATATAGTGTAAAATACTGAAACACACGCTTCGATATCAAACTAATTATCTATGTAACCAAATGACTATTCGCATAACGAGTTCACAGTTTTTTTTTGGAGTTCTCAAAACTGGATTTTCCAAAATCCTTTACTTCCCCGGAAACAATATGGCAACTTAAATTTTCATATTATGTCGAATGGTCGTTAATAGTTCATATCAACGTTCCACTGCGAAAATTCACACCGAATTTGATAACCCAGTTCCGGAACGGAAATGTCGAATAAATACTCGACTTTTTTTTGGAAGTTGGTAACCAGCGTTGTCAACTTTAAAATTTTTTAAAACTCCATTTTGTATAAAAAGTATATTTTTATTATAAAAGCACATGTTTAAGAGGCTAGTAGACGATTAGATAATGCTTGACAGCACTTCAAACTACTTCAGAAGTCAAAGTTCCTGTTTGCCAAGCTTGGCCCAATAATCCTATCGTCAAAATAATTTTTATATTGTATCGAATTTGCTATTCAGTAATATTTTTTTATGTCACTATACAGTTGCAAATAAATTTGCAAAGTATAGGATGCACCGAATGGGCATAGTAACGAAGGCCTTATGCCCACGATGGTATTTGTTTCGGCGCTGTGACTAATTGTACCGACCTATGCCTTCGCGTAGAAAATTGTCGCGAAATACCTCATAAAAACTGCAAACTAATACAATAAGTTGAGATAGACAGTTAACCTATGAGAGTGAGACGCAAAACTCTCGACCAAACAACAACGACAAGCCTTAACGTACTTAAGAAATAATTATGATGACGCGAGAGCTGCTCTCCAGAGCTGCTATACGACTGTATATTCAGTCATATTTTTAACGATATTCGCTATCGATCAAAATCAGCAAACAGCTGTTTACCGACTTTAAAGACCATCAAACGCGCTTAAAAGCAAACACAGTTTGAATTTCAATTCTGTTGTCGTCAGCGAACAGTGAAGATGTATTGGCTAGAATGGATGATTTCATTGAAATGTCTGAAAATTACGCCAAATAAGAAGTGAAGATTACCATTATTAGAATTTAAGCTAACAATCTTGAACAAATTTGTTGTTTCTTCATTCTCTCTTGCAATAATTTGTTGTTTCTTCATCCCCTTTTACTATTGCAATATCACATAAAAAACACTGTCTTCGTCTTATTCTACTGCTCACTGATGTAAACAACATAACGGACCTGCGCAAACTGTAATAATTATATTATTTTTAATTCATGAGTACACACGCACTCGTATTAAAGATTTAATTTCTCAAAATTATACTCCTAAAAAGGCACCTTTTAAAAAAGTAATTTACTTGTTAAAAGGTATATTGTTATCATATCTTTTAATAAATATAGCGTAGAAAAATATTAATTCAAATGCTGTACTTGTAACTTATATAAAATGTGTGTTGGTTTACTTTTTACTAGTGTAATTTTAAGCAAAAAATTGTCTTTTTAAACATTTTTCTAACTGTTTCTATTTTACATTCGTACGTTTCGGTGTGTGTGTGTGCGTGTTCAAATATTTTTTACTCAAATAATAACAAATATTTAATTAAGGTAAACATAAAATCTACTAACAAATCGATGACTTAAATATTTATTTTTTTTTTGTAAGTGTAGTAGTATCATTTCAGTTGAATACATAGACAAGTTTCTAAATTTAAAGTTTTAAGCATAAAATATTTATTTGAATAAGAAGTTAAATATGTTAAATGCTTAACATACTTAACAATTTTTTCTTTTGTAAAAATTATTTTTAATTTTCTACACAAAATCGTAAACCATTATAAATCTTTCAATATTTTATATCTTACAGATGTGGCCTTTGGTTTTGACTAAAATCATAACAATACAAATAGAAATCCTTTTTAGCAAGTTTCAAATTGACAACGTTCATTGAAAAAATAAAACGAAAATTTTATATCATTTAAAAAATAAAACACAAAATGACACATTTATCAAATGCTCAAAATAACACTTCTGCCTCATATATGGAAGCAAATGGGAGGGTGTGTGACAAAATTAAAAAAAAAATTAATTTTTTTTCAATAAAATTTTATTAAAAAAAGAACAGTAGACAACCCTTTATATAATCCCTTTATAATAAAAAATAAATTTAAATTTCCCCCTGTAGTTTTATACAGCAAGTGACAAAAAATTAGCTTTGTAAATTTTTAATATAGTTACCGTATTTATAAAAAATACTTTATATTTATTAAAGACTTATTTGACAAACTTTGTATAGAAATTTGTCAAATAAATATGTGATAAACAGAATACGGCCGATAACTTTTAAATGAGTGTAAAAATAGGAAACATTTTTAAAAGTTTCGGAAATTTATTTATTATTTACACAAGATTTCTAATTGTGTTTTCTGTTCAAATAAAAATGTTACTCCATGCAACATACAGTGGTTCAACACTTTTTCTAAAAAATTTGATACACTAATAAAGGGTATCATGTTCTTTTAAAAAAAAGTTGTTATGTACAACACTGTAAACTAATACAAATAGTTATAATAATACTGTAAACTAATACAAATAGTTGAGGTAGACAGTTAACCAATGAGAGTGAGACGCAAAACTCTCGAAGGCCAAACAACAACGACTAGCCTGGCCGCACTTAAGAAATAATTACGATGACGCGAGAGCTATTCTTCGACCCAGAGCTGCTTTACGACTGTATATTATTATAAAATTACATTTTTTTAGTATTTTTTCTTTTGCGTTCATAATGAATGTACAACTTTTTAAGGGTGGTGATAACCGTTATAGTATTATAGTTTAAAAACTATATAACACGCTTGGATATTAAACTAATTATCCATATAACCAGATAATCCGTGTAATCCGATCCGGGGTTTTTTTTGTTAATTCTCGAAATCAGCTTTAGGAATCGTCAAAAACCCCCACTTGTCCGGAACCAATATGGCAACTTCAAGTTTCGGACTAAATCGAATGACGGTTAATAGTTCAGATATATGATCCACTGCAAAAACACACATGGACTATGAAAACCGGTTTCAAATCGCTTAGCGAAGTGATTCCGACTGTTTTTGGTAAGTCCCAAAATCGGTCTCGTGAATCCCCAAAATCCCCCCTACTTCCCCGGAAGAAATACTGTAACTCCAACTTTTGCACTAAAGTGGCAACACTGTTCTATATACCTACATATGTAATAATCACTCATAGTGTATGATTGATTGACTTTATAGAAGCTTTCGGTGAGGGGAATAAGAAGGGAAAAAGAATTGCCGGTACTCGGCAATTCTCAGCAATTCCTTACTTTTCTCTCATGTGTGTATGTGTATGTGCATACACAATGTAAATTGCATAAAGCAAAAGGTAGAGAATTGCTCAAGAATTGCCGAAAAAAGTTTTTGTGTGTGGACAAGAAAGCAATTCCAAAAGAAAATTGCTAAAAAGTTCGGCAATTAAAATCGTTCTGTCTGACCACAGACATATGAAATAGTTCTCGAGTGTTGCAAACATACAAACAAATATACATACGCGTACAAGTGAAACTAATATAAGCCCGTTAAAAAAATTGTAAGCTTTCAAAGAGCAGCACTTTTTATCAAACAAAAAAAAAAAAAAAAACCATAAATAATGATTATGATTCCAAAGTATTTCACATTTACATCGCAACCCTAATTAGGGCGTAAAGCGCAAACACTCAAAATATTAAGTATATTTCATACAAATTTTCTAGGCGTGTCAGTCATTCGTGCCTCACAAACACCACATAACGCTTTGGTTTTACACTGCAATAAAAAACGTAAATAAGAGCGTTAACGTTGTACCATGAACATGCTCACTAATCTTGTTTAATAAACATTACTAAATAGAAATAATAAAAAGTGTTTAAAGTCGCTAAATTAGTCTGAAATCCTAAAGCGTGATTACTAATTGCCACCAAAAATGAGTAACATTTGTTTTGAAGCGAACGTTTGGTGAGAGACAGTAACGCTTTCTCTCTTACGTGCTCTCAAAATTGGATTTTCGACACAGCGCTATTTGGGTTGGTCTCATCTGTTTTGTATGTACATGATGATTTTTGACAGACAAATTACGCTTGACGCACTAATTTGGGTTGCATTCTTAAAGTGTTTTCCGATTGAATTATTATGTTATCGTTCTAAACAAATCCAAAGAAATGTCAACGTGTCGCCGGAAAATGGAAACGTTACGTACAAATTTATATTGAAAAAAAAATTATATAATATAAAAAAAATATATAAATGACGGTGTGAGTTATTTTACCTCATGAAGTAAAATATCCCATCCCGTGCTTTAGGAGTTAATCAGCTCAGCTAATAAGACTTGCTTAGTGGAAACTGCGAGTAATTTCTATTTTCGTAAGCAGCAAAAAGTAAATGTAGTGGTAACAATAAGAACAAATTTTTTTTTTATAATATTTAATAGAAAAAAAAACATCACAAAATTAAAATAAACAAATAAATTTAGTGTTTTTACAGTTTTACGTGATATTATTACGTTTTAAGTCAGTAATTTTAATTTTATTCATGTAAAATATATATGTGGCATCTCTGAAATTTGTATTGTTTAAATACACATAGTACAGCTGCTGTCTTTAAAATAATTATGTTACTGATTAGACGGCAGTATTTGAAGTTAACTTTATTTATAATGGTAAAGTTGTGAAGTCTAACTGCTATCCCTAAACAAGAGCGGCAAGCAGAACGTTTTTTTCCGCTGCAAATTTATGTCAAAACGATAAAAACAGGGTTAACAAACAAATAAACAAAACAACTCTGATTATTTTAACAGCTGTACGGACGGCATTGTTGTTTGTGATTTTTTTTTATTAAATTAAAATTAAATAATTAAAGTTTTAAAAATGATTTATTTAGAGGAGTTGGGAGATTACTATATCATATTGAAAACAATTTCTTACCTCCATTTTCTAATAAGAAATACACAATTTTTTTTATTTATTCCACTTACTTATATTTTTGTTTACAAATGTTCTCTTTTGCGACTTACTTCACTGTAAAATGCATTGTTAAAATCGAATTTTCCAATAACAAAGCGCTGAGAATTTTTGACAGCTAAAAAACTCTAGCCGCTCTTGTTTAGGGATGAATGGTTGTAAGTGTTTAATGCTTATTTGGTGCAAGAAATTCAATGGGCTATGTTATCTCACGTCGGGGAGTTGAAAATTGGCAGCCACGATTATGACGCCGTAGCAGTGTACGTCAATAAGTCAAGAGTAATTTCAGAGCTAAAGCATGACATAATTCGGCACATTAATGACATTGAACCTCAATTATGTCTCAGAGTCACTGAAAATATGGCCAATAATTTGTTTCACACGTATTTATTATAGATAATATTCTGAAAACTTTTTGTTTTGTTTACAAATCACATCGTGTATTTTGTTTGGACCACTCTTTAGATTTTATTTTGTAAGGGAAATCTCGTCAAAATCAACTAGATTTGGAGCCACGTACTAGATTTCGTTTTGGTATAAGTCAATTTAAATGGTCAATAAGCAATTCTGTTTGATCATATATTTAAGCTTTTTATGTCATTTGCTGTATTAAAAATAACAATAAAGAACATTTAGTATGAAATCCCCCTTTTAAAAACTGAAAGCCTTAGAACAAATTTCTTAAAAAAAGGAAAAAAACAACTTTAAAATCCTCTATTAGACAAATTCTAGTTCAACTGATTTGTTTAAATAATAAAAAACAAAAATAAAATAACTAAACTATAAAACTAATACAAAACTATGAAAATCCGCATGTAAATATATTGCTTGACAACTATCTCTTTCCCTCTTAACTAAAACGAGAGCATGCCTTCTCTTTTAACTAAATTTACTAAACTATCTCTATGTTATCATTTCAGTAACTAATCAAAATTTTGATTATTATTTAAATTAATATGCGTTTTTTTTGCTTCAATGCTTGATTTTAAATGGCTTAACTTCTGTATATAATATTCTTATTATCTTATTTTTTATTATACACAAACTATTTTTTGAGTGTATTTGTGGAAATAACCTAAAAGTTTTTATTATTTTGTCTTCAAATTTCTTTAGGTCCAATCGGTGCCAGTATTGTTGCCATGAGCCCACGCACTATGCTTGATTTAAATCCAGCTTTGGCGATGGGCAAACCAACATTTGAATCTCGTGGACCACCCATAACATCGAAAGATTTCAAAGACACGGATAAACACACAACGGATGCAACAAAGAAAAACTTTTTATAGAGTTTTTAAGGCGACAAATTACCATAAGAAAAATACTGCAAACTAAAATGAGTTCAGTTTTAAACACAAACCCCCAATTTAGTAAGATGCTGCGCACAGTTTTGCTTCTGTGAAATACGAAGGACTAAAGTTGAGCACGGAAAATTTTCTTGCGGCAAAATAAGTTTTGGGACTATTTGAATAAGATTTTTTTCCGGCTAACAAGCGTTTCATTTTTTAGCATATTCTTCTTTTAGATCAGTAAGTTAATTCAGCGTTTTCCCAACTTTTTTATTCCTTCTAAATAGCACTTATTTGGGTAATAATCTCTTTATTCGGCTCAAATTTAGCCAGTTAGCTATTAGTTTAGGCATGGAAAAGGCAAATAGCCACAGGGGGCTAAGTCTACAGTACGAGTATATGCTGTGAGGGGAAGCAGCTCATAGCCAAATTTTTGGGCTATTGTCATAGTAATAATAATTAAAATGGAGTGTGACCTAAAGCGGCCCTTGCACTGCAATCATTGTTATAATCTGCTTCCCTTTGCGGGCTATATCCGTCAAGAATCCAGACTAACTCCTTCAATGGGAATGTTAGCAAGTCCTGTTCACCCAACGTAGGACCTTGTAGCACCCTGTATATCTTGAGTCCCAACGCCCCGTTGCAGGTGATCCTTCCATTGGCTCATCTTCCTTATCGACAATTCTGCATATTCTATACAGCTGCTGACGGCAGGTATAATGACTTGTAAATGCTCTTGTCAGTGATCGAGTTTAGCCCTTTCATCATCCAACATTAGACATTTTTTTAGAATGTTTAAGGTCGTTTGTCTCGTTCCAATGTTTCCTCAGCATTGGCTCAGGTCATTTCTTCATCTTTCTCCTAAGGACACTTGTCCCATGACTGTCCATTTTGTACAACTGCTTAAAGTAGATATAATGAGTTATAAAAGCCCCTTCATTGTTCTTAGGCTTTTCCAGGTCGAACATAAAGCAAGTTCGGCCCTAATAGCATCAAAGCTTAGAAATTTTCTTTGGGATGTTCAAGATCGTTTATCCCGTTCCAATGTTTCCCCAAAAAGTACTTAGCACATTTCTTTATCTTCCACTTAAAGAGACTCTTGTTGAAGCCAAAGGTAGGACTGGGTGCAATGAAAGCCGCATTATTGTCCATTCTGTGCAGCTGCTTAAGACAGGTGTAATGATTTATAAATACTCCTGTCAGTATTCTTAAGCTTTTAATATCCAATATTAGAGTGAGGTCAGACCTCTTAACATCAAAACTGAGAAAGTTTTTGAAATGTTCAAGATCGTCTGTCTCGTTCCAATATTTCCCCAAAATCTCCAGGGACCGGGCCCAATTAAAGCCCCTGGGCTATATTTTTCGCACAGAGTGCTTCTATCTCAATACCATTTTGCCATTGCTCTCATGTCTTGGCATCCGCACCAGAGTAATTTGATTAAACAATTTTTTTTTTGGGGTGTAGAGCGGTAGAGGTTCCTCGTTTATTGTAGCAAATATAACTCTAGGAAACCGCATGACGTATGTTGTGTTGGAGTTCCACACAATGGTTAATTGGCAGAACGCGGATCGGCAAAGCTTGCAGACCATCTCGGCGCTAATCATGATTGAGGTGCCTATCATGCCTGGAACGTTCTGGCTGTTTTTTAAACCGCATGAAGTTTTCGGGGGCTAATAATCCTCCGAGGTGCTGCTATCTTGCAATAGATATCTGTAGTACAAGGAACCAGAAGTGGTGGTTAGACGGGTGAGTTGATTAAGGTCTGATAACCTTCGGCTGACCAATTCATTATGTCTTGTCTTCCAATGACTGTCTGTAATATTGCATACAGGAGAGATTAGAAGACTCGATCCCTTTAGCAAGGAGTTGCTCATATGGCTACAAACTTATCGTAAAAGTCGCGACCTGTTCGAGTCTTGGCAAGCCACATGGGGGCTTGTTTATATTTCTGGCTTAACAGGTTTAAAAAACTAAATGCCTTTTTTCTATCAACGATCTTTCAGTTTCACAGAAGCAAAATCGTATCCGAAACACGTTCATTCTCATTCTGTTTCTGAAAACACTTTCCACTATAACTACTCATATCTTTTTTTTACCAGCAATGTAGTAATACCCAAACCCAATAAAATTATAGCCTTTTCTCTTGTATGAAATATAAACCAATTTACTACTTTATATAAAATACTCGTACACTATAAAAAGAAAGCCCTAAAGCCTAAATAACTTTTTAAATAATTAACAAATATATCCTTAATATCATGTATTTATATATGTTAATGTATTATTTTCATTTTAGAAATTGCTATATATAATCTGAAAACTAACAGAATACAAACAAAAGCAATAAACAGTGGCTGGTAAAACTTTTCGAATGGCTAAAGTTTTAATATATAAATAAACCTATATGAGAAAGAGCTGGAGAAAAAGAGGGGAAGTATTCAACAATCTCTTCAACAATACACTTTCTGCAGAAATTATTAAATGGAAGTTCTAATCTTTGCATAAGCGTACTTATATCACTGGTCAGAATCGCCACCGTAATACACATTCTCCGTCAGAGCAGACCAGAATAATAGTTCTACTATTATTATAGCTGGACCATGTCAGCCTCAATGTACAATAGGTACAGCCTTATTGTAAGATATGTGCATTATCATCTGATATATATATGGTTAGTTTCAAGGTCTTCCACAATACAACCAAGCCGAAGTTCCGAGGATTTATTTCATAGATCTTTCCAAAGAAGACTTGTCAGCCTTTTTTTTACTAAATTTCTGTTTGAATCCCCAAATTCTTTTACAGGTCCCCGTATTGAAACAATTTATTAACTCATGCAGCGAATTCAGTCATTAAGTGTGAACTTTTTATCCCGTGAAACGAACAATTAAAGAACTTAAGTTTTGCTCTAGTTATGGACAAAAATTCTGGTTTCCTGAGATAGTATCTTGACATTTAAAATAAATGTGTTTTAGTTTAATTTTCAGTAAAAAAAAGTTATAACTTCGTTAACTTTTGCCTGCCACTGTGTCTTGTTGCTGCTAAAAACATTCATTTAATTTTTCTCTATATATCTATTATATCATTCCAAATATATAACAACAATTTTATTTCAATAAGCATGTTTCTAAATATCTTGTTTTAAAAGTGACAGGAAAATAAAAACGTAAAAAGATTTGACAGGAAAATATCAAGGATTTTCTAAAACGGAATTGAATTCTATACGAAATCCTTAACCACAATACTTATGTATGTATATCCTTAACATATCAAAAATAATATTTTATGATTTTTTTATTTTCGTTTCTAAAGATTTTGTACAAAGTAGAAAAATAAAACTTAAATAAAAATGGTCCCAAAATGAATTTTTTTTAAAGCCTTATCTCGTAATAGGATTCATGTTTTTTTTATCCTAAGCAGAGTTAAGGGGTTTCTTCTCTTTTTCAATCGTAATTTAATGATTGTTTAGAATTGTAATTTTTTAAAGTATATTTCCGATAATTTTGTATTCTACATACATATATGTATGTAGATTTGTATAGATATTAAAATTTGGATTTAGTCTTACATAAAAATCAATTCTGATCGAATTTGAATTTTTATCAAGAAAATAATGAGAGTTAGGAAGAGAAATGCTCTAATCATACCTTTAAAACACTAAAATTTTTTATTATATATATGTATGTTCTCTTTTCTTAACAACTTTTATATAAATGAGCTACAAAGCAAGTGAGAAAGGTATGATTAGACTCTAATCATTAGAGTACTCGTAGTGAACACTTTTGCTTCTTTATTTTTGTTTTCATCTTTTTACCGTTGTCCGCATTTTCTATATACATATGTATATTCATTATTAATTTCATATGAAACCAAAGTGCACCGGAATAGGTAGCGCTATGTGTACGTGTGTTTCTTTTTTTCACCCGTTGTCCATGTTTTCTTTATATGTTCAATATTAATTTATTTTCAATGCATTTCATTACCTTATAGTGTGGAAGGTGTTGGACTAAATATTGCTAATTTGAACAGTGTCGAAGGTATATACACTGGGCACTGTTCAATGCGCTGCATATGTAGGGGCTATCCCCTGAGTACTGCTCCCAAATAAAAAAAAAAAAACAAGTGAGATAGGTACTAATGGACTCTACTCATTAGATCAGTGTACACTGTTGCCAGAAATGCAGATTTGTCTTCATTTTAGAGATTTTTCGCCTAAAACACTAAATGAAGATTTGTAGAGTTTTGGCATAAAAACGAAGATTTTTTAGATGCTAATTATACGCTAACTTCCTTCTACTTTATTCCTGATATTGGTATCACCTTTTATTTTATGTTAAAACGAAAATATCAGCCGTTCACACAGCTCAGTGTTTTTAATTTTAGTGACATACCAAAAGTAAGCTACTTCTTGCTTTAATAAGCATCTGGAAAAAGCTGAAATAAAAAAATAAAACGAGATAGTTCGGATAATAATTTTCCAACTGTAAATTTATTAAACACTTGACAAAAGTGGGGAAAATTTTCAGCCAGGTAAACTTGAACAACGACTGAAATCATTTGCAATTATAATCTAGTTTACTGCGATTAGTTTACTAAAGATTTTCTAAAGCTTGGAAATTGCCACTGTTTTGACGGAGTGGTATTTGCAATTTGCGAAAATCAATGCCGTACGAGTTCATATGTAAATAAAATTATCCAATTATAAGTATCTAATTCCACTATCTATTGTTTCGTTTATACGTGCGACTTATTTGCAAATAATAACGTATAATATTGCCATATAGTTTTTTTTTATTTATAACTCACGAAAGTTTATCTTGAATAACGCTCTTACTGTGCAAGCTAAATTAACGCGTCAAGCGTAATTTATCTGTCAAAAATCCTCATGCACATACAAAATGTATGAGACCAACCCAAATAGCGCGGCGTCAACGCTTTGCAATTGAAAAATTCATTTTTGCCAGAGCGTGAGCGAGAAAGCTTTACTGCCTTTCAGTAAAGTGCGCTTCAAAACAAATATTACTAATTTTTTGCGGCCATTAGTAATCACACATTATGAGCTTTCAGCCTAATTAAACTGATTTATGTTAAACACGTTTATTGAGCAATACTGTTCTGGCCCATCGTTAACGCTCTTATTTAAGTTACTTACTACAGCGTAAAATCAAAGCGTTAAATTACGTTGCGCTTCACGACCGAATTAAGGTTGCACTGTTATTTGCAAATAGAGTATGATATGTTGCTACCTTCTTCAAAAATTTCAATTTTATTTTAAATATCAGGCACTATTGTATATGTCAACAATAATAACAAATAAAATTGTGAAAGAAAGTTCATTGTATTGTGCGAAAAAAGAATTGGAATAATGGTTTTTATTTCAGAATTCGTGTTTTGTCCAAGCTTTAACAAGTTAACTTAAATTAACTTTATAATTATATGACAGCGCGGTGTTGCCATATATACGTGTTTTACTAATTCCCGTAAAAACTGTAAATTAGCTATTTGCAAATAGTTGTTATTCGCAAATAAATTTTATGTATGTATTAATGTTAAATAGTCGAACTTTATTTTAATATTTCTTTATTATATGATGATGGGTTGTTATCATCCTAGTGGGTGCTGATGAACAGTGTAGCGACTATGAAACAGCTAGTTGTCCCCCAGCTTTAGTGTATTCAATTATTTCATTCTGTTGAATGGATCATATATGTATATCATACAATAATCTTAGGTATTTGTAAACATAACGCCATCGAAATATTAGGCGATTTGTGTCTGCATCATAGAGTTATACTCGGTTAAACATGTGAGCCAAATTGTCATCATTTACTTTAATATGAAGAAATCTGCGGCTGAGGCACATCCAATACTCAAAAATAATTATGGTGAGACCGATATTAATGAAATAATGAGCTGGGAGTGGTTTAAATGCTTCAAGAAAGGTGATTTTCGCCGAAGACCAGCATGGTGGTGGAAGAGAGAAGATTTTTGAAGATGCAGAAGAGACACTCCTGATTAAGACTCGTGTCCAACACAGCAAAAATAGTTTGAATCATAAACTGGTTACATAAATATGTAATAAATATGTTACATAAATATGTAACCAGTTGTTTACAATAAAGTCTTGAATTTCGTAGGGGAAAACGGCAAAAGCAAAGCTGTACACCTATTATATACATAAATTCCCTCAATATATTTTTAATTTTTTTTTTATATATGTAAAAAAGTGTCATATATATCGGGTTGAAAACTATTTGAAGGCTTCGAAAATGAAATGCAGATTATGAAGATATTTTCATCAAATATTTGATTTTTGCAGAGTTTACGTCTAAAAATTTTGGCAATGCTGGCAGTGAATAAAAATAAACGGTTCATATCAAACGTATTTCTGTTAACAAAAAAACATTTAAAATTCTCTTTTTCTACTTGTACAATGAGTAAAACTAAAACAAATATTTTTAGAATGGCAAAGAGCGAACAGTTATTTATTTGCTCACCGGATTGCTGATATGCCGTTACAATCTGAGAAGAAAACAACAAAAGAAATATAGTTTGATTAGTGATTAAATTAGTTCTTTGTTGAATTTTTTATATATAAAAATAAAATGTCAATATTATATTATTTTTTGGAAAAATAATTCAATACATTGAAAATGAGAAAATTATTATTTTTTTTGCTCTTGTGAGCCACAATAAATTAATAAATAACAATAAAAAAAACTTTGAAGATGTTCTTAAATTTTAGTGATTTCTTTCTAAAATGACCAAATCAATCAGTAAACGTTTAGAGCGGCATTTTTTTTCAAATTACCAGTTTCCGTTCCATTTTTCTCTTTCAGCTGTACGCATTTGATTAAGATGGTTCTATCACTGTCATTGTTTTTGATTTTCTTTTGTTTTTCTCATAAGCACAGAGCAAAATACAATAATATGAAATGGTGTACTGGTTTATATTCGCATATTTTTTTAATTCTCAATTTTTCCTTGAAAACAATGTTAAATGTTTCAACATATTTTTCACAGTCAAGCACGTGTAGACAGCTAGAAAACACAAAAACCAGATACATTTTTTGAAAAAAAATAATAATTTTTTTTAAATTAAAAATTTTTCACTTTAAATTGTTTGTAATTTTCATACTTTAGCGACCATATTTATAAAAACTGTTTTACATTCATTAAACATTGTAAAACATTTTATAGAAATTTGTCAAATAAACCCGAAATAAACAAAAAAATAATGTTTATAAATATGACCATAAATCTTTTGAAACTAAAAACAATATTTTTTGCCCAGTCTTTCGATTTAAGTTAAACTTTGATAAAATTTGTTTAATAATTCTAAAAGAAACCTCTTAGTATAATACGTACCGAAATAGCAACAATTTGAGTTTTTAAATACAGTTCCAGTTTTGGCTCAGTTCCGAAATTTGTAGCTGAGTCCGAAATTTCCAACATTGTAGAAAAATATAAATGTTTAATTCTCTTACTACAACTTAAATTTATCATATTAATTCTACTCTAGTAAAGATTTCGATGATGCGATTATTTCCTTATTAATGTATTAGTGCAAAATATAAAAATTTTTATGATCACAAGTCCAAAGCTTAATAAAATAGCCAGTCTTGAGATATGTAGTTCGAGATCGATTCTATAACTGAAATCTAAAATTCATTTTGGGAACATTGAAACAAGAATCTTCTTCATAAAATTTTTTTACTTTAGGCTCTGGGTTGTAATATCATGATCAACAGTGTTTGTTTTTCAATTCATTATTAATTTTAAGTAAAAGTTTTTAAAATAATATATTAATGTTTGAAACCTCAGGAAATAATTAAAAAAAGCATTCACACTTAGAAGCATAATTATACAAAATATTGAGCAGCTTGAGAAATTAAAAAAAAAATAATAATAAATAAATAAAACAATGAAAAGCGTTAAAGAACAGGGGAAATCAACAAATAAATAATGAAAAATAAAAAGATCTTACAGAAAATAAAGTTCAAAATGTCTGTTTAGACATTTATTTGTATTTCTAAAATATTAAATAGAACATTTCCAAATTAAATTTTTTCTTTTGTTTAGTCTTTAAACAGCAGTGAAACATTCAATTTGAAAATATTCTTCGCTTACAGTTAAAAAAAATACAATAATATTTAATTAAAAATATATCAAAATTTATTATAAAAAATACAAAAGTTAACTAAAATTATTTTTGTTATAAATAAATTAAATGACTAAAATATAATTACGTATTAAAGAATTTTAAATTTAATTTATTGATTGATTTTAAATAATTTAAGCTTTACAACTATTTGTTAATTTTTAACTATAAAATTAGTTATTTTATAACAATTTTTCTTAAAACTTAAAATATGAAAATTGTTCTTTAGTCTAAATATTTCTTATAAAAATTATATAAAATCGCAAAAAAAAAAAACAAAAAAAAGTTTAAGATGATGATATACATATAAAAATAAATGAATTTGAATAAATAAAATGAAATGTATACTATTAAAAAACAAAAGTGAATATTTAAATTAAAATAAAAATAATATTTGTTTTAATAACGACAAACAACAAAATAAAATTTAATAAACATTTTATGACAACACCAACAAATCAAAAAAGAAATTGCATATTTCTTAAACGAATTATCTTCACATATAGGAAATTATTTGAAAAGAAGGTTTGTATAAAAACTTTTATTTGATGTCTTTAAGCGCATTTGCATTTTCCGTTTGAAAAAAAAATAACGGTGAGAAAACGTTAATATACAGCGTAAACACCAGAGATCTGCAACCGGTGCCTTGTTTAATGATCTAAGTACACCCGTCTTAAATCGAGTTGCGGTGTGACAGGCCACCACATATTGTTTGCACAAGTATGTTGTCTACTCGTTAGAGCTTGCATCTGTTAACCAGAGTATATAACATACTCAATCAAGTTTGTATGCGGTGGCTGTTTGATTTTGTTTTTCAATTATTTTTTCCACATTCGGCAATCGAACTCGTACTTCTTTTAACAATGAAAATAACATTTGTATATTAGAATTTGTAGTCACACATTTACCTTTACCAAGATAGTGTGCGTGTTCAGTTTTATATATGTACTCACGGAATACGGAAACGTATTCATACTAAGCGCGGCGTTGCCATATGGTTTTTAAAACATCATGTTTTGGCGATCGTGTTTTGAAGAAAATATATACACATATTATTTATTTATTTAAAATATTAGTAAATAATTACAAATTATAAACTAATAGTATATCACGCCATGGTTACGAGGCCTTAGGCACAAATTTTTTTACAATTTGTAGTGTAATATAAGTTATGATAATATAATAAATACTTCTAATTTATTTTGCAGATATATTTTAGATTAAATTATAAAGCTTGGTTTCTTTTAAAACCTTTAAAAATAATAACTTTTACTCCAAAAAATTTATTTTTTTTTTATGAAGCACGTTTTCATCAAATTTCCCTTATTTTATGTTCCTTCATGTATAATAATTTTTATTTCTTGGTTTTAATCCATAACCATAATAAATGCACAGTTATACATACAATTAACTAATTGTGGAAAAATTTTTATTTGAATTGAATTTTCGTTTCAAAATTTTCAGCAAAACCAATATTAAATTCATCATTCAGAATGCTACTTTCAAAATCGTCAACATGGTTGTAAATTATTAAATCTGACAGCCGCGATTTCAGTTAATGCCAAGTGCCATGGAGATGATAAAAAAAACCTTCTAAGTGTGTACGTGCAGTCATGTTTTTTCGGGTACACCTATTAGTTTTCGGCTCTGATCAATGAAAATCAAAAACTTTAGATATATTATTATGAGGTGTAATTATTTTGATAGTCTCCAGTTGTGATTGACAATAAAAAATGGCAGTTTTGTTTTCGAAAGGAACAACAAAGTAAAATAAAAAACTACATTATGATTATTGAATTTTATTTTGTTTATGATTATTGAATTTTATTTTGTTCATAATAGTAATACTTTTCATACATAGCTTTTTTCTTTCCATGTATTTTTTTCTTAAAAAAATTTTGCAAGATAGCAATAATTCATCATCCGATGATGGCATGTTTAGAAACGACCGCAGCGAAGTCAAAGTAAAAATGATGATTGACGATTTTATTTGTACGCCTCTTTTTAAACGACAAAAACACCGCTCACACATATGCACTGATTGACGTGATTTTTTATTGTTTCCAGGGCTCTTTATATAAAAGGTATCAATATTTCATAAAGGAACGACAGGTATAAATATAACCGCATCAATTTTTAAGAGAGTTGAAAATACTCGGATGTGAAAATGATTGGGTAAACAACCGTGTACTTATGGTTGCGGTACACCGGTGCAGATCTCTGGTAAGCACATTTATGGTTACATTCAAATCACATAGTTTTCTGATCTCAGCTATTTGTGCTTATATGTGAGTTTTTCAATACTTCTCATACGGATTATTGCTAGTTTCCTATAAAAATGAACTGTAAGTAAATAAAGAGACAATGAGAATAACATATTTGTTATTCTGTCTCTCAGAAAAAAGAACAACACAATCAGCGTTGTCAACTTGGTGCTTTTTAAAATTATTTGTGCGAAAAGTGCTTTAGTCTGTGCGTGGTGCACTTTTTTTAAATTTATAATGCTGGCAAATTTTCATATATGTATTTCAATACATTTTTTTGAATACTCCCACTCAAGCCAACTAATTTCCATTATTCGCTTCCTCGCACACAAATGAAATTTACATTGTATTTGTTAGAATTGCTATTACTAGACTTTGATAGCTTGTAGTGTAGCTCTCTGCAACTTTTAATGATCTGATAAACGTAAATCTCTTCGACATATGTATATCATCTCTTGCAGTAACGAGTGTGTGCTATATATATATATATATATATATATATATATATATATATATATATATATATATATATATATATATATATATATATATATATATATATATATATATATATATATATATATATATATATATATATATATATATATATATATATATATATATATATATATATATATATATATATATATATATATATATATATATACATTATATATTATAATCTGCAACCCCATTGTGACTTTTGGCCCACCCTGTAGCTTTGAAAGAAATGATTTGAAATAAGTGAAAATATTGGCTTTTTAAAGTACACCTTTAAAAAATTATTTTCAGAATAAACATTATAATTTGATTTCTTTTCAGAAATATTGCTGAAATTAATACAAGAAAAACAAAAAAAAAAAAAAAACAAAAATTACCTGCTTAAGTAGTAACTGAAAGTATGTTCAACATTCAAAACCTTCAAGCACTCAATTAATTTCAAAGTTTTACTTTCAGCTGCTAATTTAAAATGTTGCAAACATTTTCTAGGAAAATACTTACTATTCATTTACAATTAAATTTTAACAATTAAAAATACAAAAAAAAAACTTTTCCTTCATCCAAGTCAAAGTTTGTGTAACTCTGACCCAAAACGAGCAATCGCTTTAACATTCGAACTTTGTTGCTTAACAAAGAAACGAAAAAGTCAAACCACTCACATTCACCCAACCGTCGCTTTTGCATACCAAATAATGCCAGCTCCAGAGACTCATAGATGCTTATACTTTTATGAGTGCAATCAATTTAATTTTCTTAGGCCTTTTATTTCAACAACAAATTGTTTTCAATGCACAGATTACTTGAAATACTATCCGAACAAAAAGAAAAAGCAAAAAGCTCTTTGCCTCTTTCAGTGCATGTGTTCAAAAAGGCAAAGAAAGTTTTTGCTTTTGATTTTTCATTATTTTCATTGCAAAAACGCAACTGAATCATGAACAAACACGTTGTGCTGAATTTAGAGATTGAGAGTTGCGAGGAAATAATAACATTTATTGTTATAAGTACGAGTAAGTGAGCAAACAAATTTTTGTCTTTGCTGCCAATAATATATACGTGGCGAAAAGGAAGCTTTTCTTGTCTCTTCTATTTGTGCAACTCTGGAAAAACAACTTATCATATGTACATGCATGAATGTAAAATGTGTTCACGAGTTCAAACCAGAAAGATGCCAACTTAACAGTTTATCGGGAACAGGGATGAAAAAAGTAACAGGATTGAAAAGTAACAAAATTTTCATTATACAAATAAAAACTAGTTTTTTCTTTAGAGAATTTTATACTTTTTAATTAAGGACGTCTAATAGTACAAATAATTTAATGTCAGACTTTTTTGTAATACGAATGAGATTTAATTTAAATTTCTTTTGAATTTAAAATAAAAAATAGAAAAGCAAAACATATTTAAGCAAATCAATTGATTTTAAATGAAAATAATTGTTTCTTCCAAAAAAATGTCTATAATTTTAACAAATAAAGATGAAAAGAAAATTGTTTTCATTTTAAACTTCATAACAACTAGCTATTTGTCAGTTTGGCAGTAATACTTAAATTTAATTCCTATACATATGTACATATATAATATGGGGATCAAAAGTGAGTCAACATCAGTGATAGTTTTATGTTTCGTTTTATTATATTGCTAGTAATAGCACTAGAATAATCTTAGTAACTTCAGTTATAAGACTACTCGATGCTCATTTAACCAGTTTCAAAAAATATACAAAAAACAGGACCAACAATTTTTTATAATAAGTTTTGACTAAAACTATCAAAAATTATGCTTCATAAGTAAGTAAACAGTTTTTTTCTCATTTAATATTTTCGCTAAGACCGGTAGATTTACAGCCAATTTTATGATGAATTTTATTAAAA
Source organism: Thecocarcelia acutangulata (assembly GCA_914767995.1). Lineage (NCBI taxonomy): Eukaryota > Metazoa > Arthropoda > Insecta > Diptera > Tachinidae > Thecocarcelia > Thecocarcelia acutangulata. The sequence goes on along the minus strand of OU612097.1, from coordinate 85,332,321 downwards.
AGACAAAAAATAATTGTTTTAGTAAAGCAGCTCTGGGCTGGGGAACAGCTCTCGCGTCATCGTAATTATTTCCTAAGTGCGGTCAGGCTTGTTGTTGTTGTTTGGCCTTCGAGAGTTTTGCGTCTCACTCTCATTGGTTAACTGTATACCTCAACTAACTGTATTAGTTTATAGTTTTTGTGAGGTATTTCCTATGCGAAGGAATAGGTCGGTACAGTTAGTCACAGCGCCGCAAAAGAAATACTGTTAATACCATCGTGGGCATAAGGTCTACGTTACTCCGCCCCTGCTGTGCAGCCTATACTTTGCAAATTTATTCGCAACTGTATAATTACAAATACAATACAACACAATAATTGTTTTAGTCAATAGATTACCAACATCTGTTGTGGAAGAGCCAGTAAAGTTTTTTAAAAGCCGTAAATAAAGATGAGAACGGAAATTTCAATAGAAATAAGAAAAATTATAAAATGGGTAAAATTTTAGGAAGACACTACACCTCTTAATAAAATTATAGAAAAATTAAAAACCTTTAAGAAAATAGACAATTTTAGCGAAGAGACCGTCCAAAGCTGTTAACTGAAAGAGAAGAAAGAAGGATTGCTGCCATAGTTAAAAATAAACCACATTATAGTGCGGTACAAATTGCCAAGGATATCACTACAGAGTCTGATAAAGCAGCTAGTTACAGCACAACATACGCACTTTGCATAGATATGAGTGCACATACATTTAGTTTATACATTGACGTACACTCACTTTTGATCATATATTATTGACTCTTGTTGTAAAGAATAAAAAAAAGACATTATATTTAATTTCATTATAACGTTATAATATATAATTATAACGTTATAAATAACACTGGTTTACAGCCAAAAAACACCAAGAATGCCACATGCCTAGATAAGTTAATTGGGAGTGCCTGAACACGGAAAACGTTGTAATTTTTTTCGGTGTATGGTCCGACTCAAACCTTTGTGCGGCCCAACCAAAAAGTCCGATCGAGATAAAAAACATATCGTTGGAAAAGTAATTGAATGCCGGAAAAGATATTCAATTACCTTTGAATTACGTTGGAATGGTAATTGAGTGCCGGAAAAGGCATTCAATTACCTTTCCAATGATATGTCATTTATTTCGATCAAACTTTTTATTTGGCCTCCACAAAGGTTTGAGTGGTACCATACACCGAAAAACACAAAAGTACCGTTATCTAAAAAAACGGTACTTAGAAAACAAAAATTATAGCGTTTTTCGTGTTCAGGAGGTCCCAATTAACTTATCTAGGCAAGTGGCGTTCTTGGTATTTTTCCAAATTTAAAATTTGTAAGGCTGTGTAATGAATTAACAATTTTGTTATTGTAAGTAAAATCGGTGTGTACTCGTATAATATAATTTTATAATAATAAATAACAAAACACACTACTGGTGTTGCCTCACTTTTGATTCCCATAGTAGTTCATATATATACATATGTCGTCATCTAAAATTCTGATTCTGTAAGAAATAATTCAAATTCTATTAATATTTATGAATAACTCTGTGAGTATTATTATTATTAATAACAACTCATTCAATTGAAATTACGGTTTAGAACGCTTTTGTTACTTACTTACTGTTCCATTTCACGTGACAATATAAATTCACTTTTTGAAAACCACTTTTATTCATAATGTTTCATTTCTACTACGAGTATACAATAGTAGAATAAAGCTATTTTGTCTTTCGTTCTTATTAATATGCTAGTAAACTATTGGACGTTCACAGTAGTATGAGTTACCGCACGTTTCCCGATCTTGAACATTAGCTTTTGCATACATTTGAAATGACCAAAAAATATATTTGAACCCAAAAAAGAAAATCTTTTATGAGCTAGTATATCTTTAGTTACGTTTTCCTTGCTTTTTTTTGTTGTTGTTGCACTGAAGCTTAAAAGTGATCACAATTTTTGTCGAAATTTCAAAAATGTTTCAGTGTTGCCGATTTTCTAAAGTTTTTCGTACATTTTTGTGTTACTGGTTGTAGCTAAATTCGTAAATTATTCAAACTCCGATCGCCAAGTTGAGCAAATTGTTTGGCAAGCCATCATGGAAAGATTCACAACAGAACATCTTCGCCAAAATTTGCAGCTGGGTTACAAAAAATAGCGTTAATAATGTGCATAAATGCCAGCTGCCATTGACACTTTGGAAGCCAAGTTGCTATATCGGATCGAGTCGCTCTTAAAACTTCCGAATGAACTACCTTAGACGTAGTTATGGCCAACATTTATATGTGACCATTTTCAAACTGTTCTTTTAACCGATAATAAAATATATTGGGCTCACTTTTAAATACATGTATGTGAATTATTCTACATTATAAATAAAGCCTCATGACGAATCATCCGACATAAAAAAATTAAAAAAGTATGCACGGGTAAGACAGCTTTAATACGGTAGTGGTATAAGTATAGTTGTCTTTCGTTTCCTTTGCGTAAATTTGTCAAAAACACATAGACTTCCTTGCTTTTTCAAACAAATTTTTGACAACTGTTCGTAAATTCTACCAACAAAATACGTGTTAATCTTTTTTAATGTTGTGTTAATTGTAATTCTGCCACTACCTATTATAAAGCTGCCTTGTGCACTGAAAATTAAAGTTTTAATACTTTACCAAATTCAAATTGAATTTTCAGGTATTTAAATTTATTTGGGATTTTTTCTGCCAGTAGTTCCTTTTCCCGTTAATAATTCAAATATGGAATCCATAGCAACCTTTAAATACTCACAAACAGGAATTAGAAAAACCAAAAGGAAAAGCAGCAAAAATGTATAGCAACAGTGTGTTTGTTAAAGAAAAAAAAAAAAAAAACAATGGCCAAAGAGAGCAGAGAAAAAATTGCCAACACAGAGTGCAAAATCAGGCAAAAGTTTTCCTTTTTTACTCCGTTAAAGGAGAGAGAAAATTTGGCGGTTATTTTGTTTAAGGGAAAAGTAAAGCAAACAAATAGAGAAATGAAAACTGGGAAAAGTGAATGGCTGGACGGATGATGGATGGTTGGGGACAGCTTTAATAGTTGGTTGCATGGATGCCGTTTGGCTGTTGGCTTTTTTAAATACAACAATTTGAGTATTTTGTTTATTTGCACATATTGTTGTTTTTGTTATCGTAATATACTTTGAAGCAAGCAACATATGAATACAACGTGTCGTTGGAGGGCTTGACTGATTGACTACGAGTGTTTTGTTGTTGGTTTTGTTGGCTGTTGCATTAGTGGATGTTATTGGATGGCGAAAAGGAAAAACTTTGTATTGGAAAGTAAAGTTTTGTTGTGGCTTGTTTTACTTAACTTGCGTCCATGCTCTTGAAGTTACTTTGTGTATTTGTTTTTGCTGTTTGTCAGGGCACAATTGCTGCTGCTGGAGGTGTATATGTATATATGTATGTATGTGTTCGGTAGTATAATTTTTTGAGAGCCAAAATGCTGAGTTTTGAACGAAAGACCGAACGAACGAATGAATGGCCCGAACAATAATTTTACGACTAAACGAACAGCAAACAAACGTTTCAAGAGTGCTGTTTCTGTTATAGTTTTTTCCCCACTGAATTTCATTTAATTTTCTCATGTTGTTCGCGTACGGAATGCATGGATGGATGCTGTGTTGTAAGACAAGATTTTTAGTTTGCTGCTGAACGCTTTTTAAAGAAGATAAACGAACGAATGAATTGCAAAATCTAAGAAATATTTATACAACAAGATATTAAATATATGTATACAATAAACGGTGTGTTTGGTTTTCCGCATTTGAAAATTAATACCAGTATTAAGAAAAAAAAAAAAAAAAGGAAAAATTATTAAAAAAAAATATTTCAGCTACTCAGCTTAAGAAAATATAATTAAATTTGAGCTAAAGAAAAAAAAATTATTTAATTAATAAAATGCAAATGTATAAGTGAATTTAAGAAATGAAGGTAATTTTTTTTAGTGAAATTTTTGTGAGAAAAATGTATAACTAGTTTCTATTAAAATATATCTTCATTCATATACATATCTATATAAATTTATTAATGGGAAAAAAGTAATGTTAAGTGTTAAAAGTTTAACACCTAATTTATGGGTAAATATACACATATGCACACTAACATACATATACCAGTATGTACTTACATACATAAGTACACATGTATGTATGTACATATAAATGTAATAAAAGGAATGAATAAATCCATTATGCCAGATATGAAAGAGCATGAACAAGAAAACAAATTTGTGAAATTCTAGTAACACAAATAAATCTAAGTGTGTTAAAAATTGATTTTGTTTCAAAAGTCTCATAAAAAGGCTGATTTGAGACCTAAAAAGTCATTCAAATACTTTTAATGATGGCTTTTTATTTCTTTTCTTATTATGAATTTGTTTTTTGCCTCTTTTACTTTATGCTTTTATTAATATTTTTTCTCTACTTTTTTTTATTATTTTTTTGCTACTTAACAACCAGCCAGCCAACCAGCCATTCAGTCAGCCAGCCAGCCATCCAGCCATCCAGCCAGCCAGTTAGCCCGTGCTGTGCTTTATTTTGCCTGGTTGGCTCTGTGTATGTTTAATGCTGACACTTCATTAAATCTAAGCCCGGTGGGTGAAAGAAGATGACGATTTGTTTAGAGAGTATGAGCGTATGAGTGTTTGTTGTTTGGTTGTAAAAATGTGTCTTCGCTGTAAAGTTTTTACAACCAACCATTTAACCATCCTGCCATTCCATTATTCAACATTACAAACATCCATACCGCATACACTTATCAATCCATCCATCCATTCTATTCTATTCTATTTAATTTGTTTTTCTGTGTGCGTGTTCATATTGTTGTTGGTGTTCTTGTTTGCTTAAAATTATCCCAAGTATGATGGCTGGGTTATAGATGATTGCATGGTTGATTGGAGAGCGGAATGTTTGGCTTGGCTTGGTTTGGTTTGGTTTGGTTTGGAGGTGGTGGACACATGACATGTCTTAGAGCCGTGTGTTATTGTGCAAATGGGATGTTGATTTTCTTTTTATTATTTTTTTTTTTTTTGTTTTTGTTCAAGAAACTTTGTTTCTTTGAAATTTGCACATTTTCCTTCTTTTGTTTTATTCTGCATATAGCACGAACGTAGTGATTTTTAACAATTTTGCAATACATTTAGCTAAAACGTATTGTTGTTTGTTTGGCAAAGCAAAAGAAAATGGATTTGATCTAAATAATATTAATGCATTGTATGGAAAACGTTGCAACGTTGTATGCAGAAAGAATAAATGAATTTTTAATATGAAGTCAAGGATTAAGAGAGATATGATTTTATTTTATTTTTTTTTAATTATAACGCCAAATAGTCTTTGTGTTTAAACTGTTACGGAAGCAAAAATAGGGTCACTTAGAATGAATGCACTTCTTGAAAGTTTTTACAAATTTTGTCATAGCATGTGTACATACGTACTTATCTTGATAATGTTCCTGTGAGAAACTTGAGACATTCATCGATGGAAAAAATGCCCCAAATTTGTAATTGTGTCAGCAATACATCCTGTTCTAAATCTTGGTGTCAATTGCTGTGGAAAAACAAACGTTTTTAAAATAGTTAATAATGGTTAAATAAATCTAATTTTAAAAGGCACTTTCGCTAGTACAACAACAAATCCCGGCGAATTCCTAATAAAATTACAATAAATACAAGACCAAAAAAGATCACACGTATTTTGTTGGTAGAAATTGCGAAAATTTTACGAATTTTGTTTGAAAAAGCAATGAAAGTCTATGTGTTTTTTCAGAATTATGTATCTTGTAAACAAAATTTTGAAAAATTTAAGTGAAGGAAACGGAAGACAGCTGTGCTAATACCGCTACCCTGGTAAAGCCGCCTTGCATTAGTCCATATTTCAAGCAATCGACTTTGCTGACATATTTGTATAGAAATCACTCATAGAATTTAGTGCTCTTCATATAAAATTTCTTGACAAGCCGCTTATATGTGGTATAGAAACATAAGACTTGAAAAAGTAGTTAGATACGCTCTTAATTTCACTTGTTGTAAACTCATCTTGATTTTAAACAATTTTTACTTGAATATTTTTCTTTTCCAAACCCAAGTTTGATCTACTTTGTAAGCTTAACTACCTTTGTCACTGTAATGTGTGTTAAATGGTTATGCCTCAATTATGGGTAATACTGGATCTCTCAGAGAATATTGGTTACAGTACATCGGGTTTACTGGTCGACAATAGATTCGACGTAATTTTGTCAGGCACGTACTCGGAAGTGATAGCTATAGATCGTCAATAGAATGTGACTGAAAACGCTACAGATGGATCCAAATCAGAACATCTTGGGGATCTTTATTCCCAAGTATTAGAAGAGGATGAGTTTTATGCTGAGTAATGAGTAACGTAGGCGTAAATCAAGGGTATACAAATTATTTGCAATTTATATTCTACACTAAGTGTACTATATTACGTGCACTAGCGAGGTTTATACGACATTCACTTTGGTTCGTAAATGTCATATATCTCTTTATGAGTTCGAATAATCCAAATCGAATAACCCAAAGCTTTTCTGGTGCCCAGTAATATTGTAGCGGACGAAATGGCATAGGTTACACGGTACGGTACATTTAAAAGCTACAAAGACCAGATACAGCGTTAACTCATAGGGACTGCAAAGAACAGGTGCTTTCGTGAGGTTACCTGTCGAGTATCGAGACTAACATGACCTAGTTATGATGAGAAAATGTTATGTTAGTTATGAGAGAAATGTCTGAATCTAAGGAGTTGAAGCAGATTCTTCTCCATGAAAAAAGAATGACTGGAAGTTTGTGCAGCTTACTTTTTTATATTTCATGATTGAAATGGAAGCAAAAACACAAACAAGCAAGTGTTTTTGGTAAAAATAAACAACATATTATTTTTCAGAAAACAAAATATATTTTGAAAAAAAGTATATGACAACGCTGAGTTTACATATTTGTAGTAGCTGTTCTGACAGGATATTGACGCGAGGAGCGTATAATTAATTTAGTAGAAATTTCGCGGATGAAGAAAAGGAGAAAAGTGCTGAACACTTACTTTTTCGTTGAGCGGCTCTTTCTTATATAATAGCATTGCATATCGGCTGATTAGTGCTGTATGATTGGACAGATAGACAGTGTAGGCAGACTGGTCTCATTCGTACGCTTTTCAGATTCCGAACTGTTGGGAGATATGTTGATTCCTCATATGTACATCAATTGCCTGTTCAATATAACATAGCTTAACATAACATAACATAACATAACATAACATAACATAACATAACATAACATAACATAACATAACATAACATAACATAACATAACATAACATAACATAACATAACATAACATAACATAACATAACATAACATAACATAACATAACATAACATAACATAACATAACATAACATAACATAACATAACATAACATAACATAACATAACATAACATAACATAACATAACATAACATAACATAACATAACATAACATAACATAACATAACATAACATAACATAACATAACATAACATAACATAACATAACATAACATAACATAACATAACAAACCATAACATAACATAACATAACATAACATAACATAACATAACATAACATAACATAACATAACATAACATAACATAACATAACATAACATAACATAACATAACATAACATAACATAACATAACATAACTTAACATAATATATAAAACATAAAACTTGTTTTAAAAATTTAATTTTTTATATTATTTATAAAATGTCTCTTGTCTTAATTTATGGGGAAAAACTCTTTCAAGAGATAGAAAAAAACTGACAATAGATTTTTAAATTAAGCACATCAAAGTTCATATGAACCACATTAAGATTTCACAGATTTTTAAGGCAGATATAAGGAAACTTTAAAGGGTGCTGCTAAGTGTTGTTAGGGTTGCACTGTTGTACTTAGAGTGCACATTACATACCTTATTGCAGTGTTAAAATATTATACATATTCTTGAACGTTTCAGCTTTCAACCTCTCACAGCTTCCAAAGAAAAAAATTCGAACACTCATTAAAGTTGAAGACAAATAGTTAAAAGGAAGAAGTTTTAAAGCAAAAAAAGCAATAAAATTACACTTTCGGTGAAGATTGCAGTTCTCAAGCTTTCACGGTTTGCGATAAAGAACGTCAACAAAAACAAAACTTAAGTTAGAGAAAAGTGCACAAATAAAAAAAGATTTTGAATAACTTATTAAAATTCAAGCATTTTGTTATGCACAATATGAAGTAGAAAAAATAAAGTTATCAATTCATTTGCTTCTAACACCCTGTCCACAAAAAGAGAAAACAAATTTTTTTATGTTCATCTCAATATCGCATAACAGGTAAACGTATAACTAATAATTTTGTAAAAGCATAAATCTTTGAAGCACTTTTTAGCGAGATTAGAAGCTATTGCGGATTATGTTGCACAAAAGATATCATTTATTGTATGTCGGTAATTCATAAATAAAACTTATTTGCTCTTTATTAGTATTTTTTAATAAAGATTTAGAAACAATAATATTTGGCAGATTTGTAATGGAGTCTTTTTATTCAGACATGCATGCATAATTGTTTTGATAGCTCTTATTGCTCTGATGAGAATTTTCACGACCTTCTCATGGTAGTAATTATATTGCTAGTGTTGCCAGAATTCAGATTTACCTTAATTTTGAAAATTTGATGACTAAAATAAGATTTAAAGATTTTTCTCTCAAAATTAAGATATTTGAGATTCTAGTAAATAATGTGCCAGTTATTTTCAAATGAATTCGGACTTCTTACATAACATGAATTTTGAAATAAATTTCCCCTCTTTTAATACCCTTCACAAAAATGTTAAGTGTAAATACGAGTATAAGTTTGTGATTCCGCTTGTAATTTTACTTTTTTATTTTGGAACAGTGGAACAGGATGGTCCCTACAAATGCAGTGCCTTCTTACTAATACAACTAGGAAAATAGGTTATGAGAAGGGAGAATGAGGGAGAAAGGGGGAATTTTGCAGAAAAGTATTTTTTTACCATGTGTTGTCCCCTTGTAGTTCTCAACTATTTAGTGTTAAAAAAGTCAAACAAAAAATATTTTAAGCTATTTTCTTCTAAAACTAAGATTTTTTTTCTGACAAGTGAAGAAGTTTTGACAAAAATTTCTGGAACTTCTGCAAGGTTACACGTAACCTAGCGTTTATACAGAGAAGTAAATGTCTGAAAATCGCAATACACTCACACCTTTCTACTAACACATTCACATTTTGTTTACTTTCCACGCAGATTTCAACAAAACTTTCGAGAAATAAATTTTTTTACGTTTTCTGAAAGTAAAATGACAATGACGTAAGCACTGTTGCTACCTGCAAAAACTTACGAGTATATAAAATTTCAGTAGATTGATAGATAGATGATTTATTTCAAAGATTTTCAAGTTGTTTTACATATATAATGTCGAAAAAAGATTTCCTATGGATAAATCAATAAGACGTAACAAACAAAATATAATAAATATATTATATTTAAATATAATATATCTGATTGGCAATTTGCAACTATAATACATAAAAATGTGTAATAAAGTTTCAAAAGTAACACAAAATAAAAAAAGAATTAAAATATACAAACACATATCAAATAAGTATTACATTACACAAAGTTATTTGTATTCAGTTATAATAAGTTCTCTATAATACAAGCAAAATTTTGTATAAACGCATATAATTTCCACCGTTCAAGTGATAGTCATCTTCTTCCATAAATATTTAAATGGATATTGGAAAAGATAGCGCATTTGCCAATAAAGTAGTACGTACTCTTATTTTTTAATTTGAGTTACGCAATAAGCATAAGTTTGTAGAATTGTTTTAAAATGAGCGGGCGTTCAAGCTGGGATTTATAATCAGACTCACAAGGTGAGCTGAGTAATTGTCACAGAAATAAGGTTGAATGTCAAATTTCAAAAACGGATGTAAATAGTGAAAATGGGAGTTTCTGGCACTAGCGACAAAATTACCGCGTTCAATATTTTTTAATGAATCGAGATTGCTCTTGTGTTGCGAATACGAATAGATTTTCCAGGTCTCAATATCAAAAGTAATACCGGAGCTCCAGTCCGATATCCAGAACATTTCAATATTGTGGTAACGTAATAATTATAAATTTGACTTGTTTTGTATGTTAATGAATATATAGCAATTGTAATATTTTTTCTCTAAATATAGATATATAAATTGCCTTATTCATAAAAAATATTTTATGTTTGTTAAACGCTTGTTTGATAATTTCTATATAAAATTTCTCAAATATAGGCTTAATGAACATAAAATATTTCTTATGAATTAGGCCTAAAGAATACAGTAAAAATTTTTATAAAAATCGCATGAAAAAATTTATCACTATAAGCTTTTTCTACTATTGGCCCATAAATTTCCATATGTGATAATCTTGACAACTCTAATTATAATATAGAGAAATAGAGTCTACATTTGCCACTCTTTGCTATGACGACATTTTCCATTATTGCACCATAAATTTGCATATGTGATAATCTTGGCAACTTTAATTAGAATAGAGAAAAATAGAAGCAAATTTTGCAACTCTTTGCTATGATGACATTTTCCCCTATTACCCAATAAATTTGAATAATTGATAATCTTGGCAGCTCTAATTACAATAGAGAGAGATAGGGGCAAATTTTGCAACTCTTTTCTATGATGACATTTCCCCATATTGCGCCATAAATTTGCATACGTGATAATCTTGGCAGCCCTAATTAGAACAGAGAGCATTTTTCAACATTTAAGAATATGCAAAATAGGTCAATTCAATATTCAAAATAGCTCAATTAATATGTCAATTTAAACAATTATTGTCAAAATATTTCTTAATATGAGAATTACTTAAGGCCGTGATTCCCTATCCTACACAATCGTGTGATCTAGCAAATGCAACACGTGCGCTGAAAAGATACTAAAAATATAACTGTGTGACAATTTTGTTGATAAATCATGTGACTTGAATAATTTTATGAACATTTTCATAAAATGATCGCTTCAATGTGATCAGATTGGTATTAATTGTGAAAAATATGAGAATATTGTTGTCGCCTTGAGAAATAAATTGACATAATGGAAAATTATTAGCGTAATAATAATTTTATTTTATATATAAATCATTACAATTACTCTTGTTCAATAGTGTGGCATTCCAACGCCATTTTGAAGTGATTTTGTAAAGTCGGCCAGACTTTTAGAGCATTTACCTGTGAATAAATCGTACGATTATATAGGATACTGGATCAGGAACTTAACAATTTACAACAATTTAAAAACTAATAAATACTAAAAATTAAACGCATATTTTAAAGAAGAAATGATTGATTGATGTCAGAGACAAAAATTAATTTATATGAATTGCCAAACAAAAATTTGAAACTCGATTTCTAGATAAATATATCTAAATATATATAACTGACATAGTAATCTATCAACGCACAGCCCAAACTTTCAGGTAGATGTTATGACGTATGTAGGCATCCGCAAAGATAGGATTTTGATTCTATCTACACCCAAGGGTTATCCCCTTCTAGGGGATGAAGTTTTGTAAGAAACTTTGTTGGCGAGCGAAGCCGCGGGCAAAAGCTAGTATGAGTACAAAATACATTAAATGCGATTCTATTCAGAAAATAAGTGACTTTTGCCGTTAAGTTCCTGGTTTTGTCGTTTAGTTATTGGTTTGAAAAGTTTGAATCAGTGGTGCCAGAATTTTTTGTCGAAAAATCTTCATTTGCGCAACATAAAATCTTAATTTTAGGAAAATAATCTTAAAATATTATTTTTAATGTCTAATCGTAAAAATAATGTTTGTTGAATATTATTACTAAACTATAACAGTTCTAACAAAAGATAAAAATAAGAATTCAGTTCAATCAATTTTCCTGCTTTAAAATTACGAGTTGTAATATACGTAAAGGGCAAATTAAACAACATAAGCTGCTCAGAAAATATTTTTTTTTATTTATGTTTGTGCAAACATTTTGCATTATTTATGGGAGTGATTGCATGTTTGTACAAATATTTGAAGCAAGTTTACATGACAACCGCTCTTGCTGATAAGCGCAAAACTTTACACTTTCAGCGAAAATTTTGCAAAGTGAAGTAGTAGAATACGAAGCACAGAAAACAGACAAAAAAAATTGACTTGTTAGAATTTATAGAATTGTATAAAATTCTACTTTATTTCTGGAATAATTGAAAGAAAAGTCATGGTGTCAACTAGTTCTCAAAAATAGAGACTATAAAATTTATGCCGTGAAGTTAAAAGAGAAGTATGTTGAGGTCAACAAAGAAAACACAATAAAACCGGTTTATATTTTGAAAACATTGAAAAAATTCAAAGGCGATAAAATCAAATCCTTCGCACGATTACTGTAGCTCCATTGTACGTAAAAAACTCACGAATTCATAAGGATCTCTGTGTTCCTCTTGTAAAAGTCGAGTATTCAAAGTACGCAACAAGGTATATCAGTAAACTGGAACTTCACCCAAATCCTCTTGCACGCAATTTACTTAATTTTGCCGGCCAGACTCGGTTGAAAGGAAGAGATACTCTTTCCTCCATCAGAACCATAAATAGGTGATTTTACCGATATTGTCAGTGCAAAATAAATAACTTTTTATATTATAATACTTATTGTTAGTTCATATTTTGAGGATCCAATAAATGAATGGGGGGAAAATATTTTGCGGACTTCTTATGGCGAGTAAAATTGCCGCAATAGAATTGCCCTTTGCTTCCGTTTGTGTTTATATGAATTATGTTTGTGTCGTTCGAGTGCAAATGAAGAGGGTGTGATTTCCAAACGGTTTGCGCAGTTTATTTGGCCATTAACTACGTACATATGTATGCAAGTAGTGTACAAAAGATTTGGAATCAAGAGGTAAACAATTATTTCAAGTGCCATTATATTAAAGAAGTAAAATTTCGTTGAATAATTATTAGACTGAGTGACATTCGTACAGATTTTCTAGATGAGTTGCTCGACTGTGTTCTATGAACAGCACATAAATATCAAAAAATCTTAATTTTGGGAAAATATGTTCAAATTTTATTAGATTTGAAAAATCTTCAAAATTAAGCTAAAATCTTCATTCTGGTAACGCTGGGTTGAATACAGGTTGTGACAATTTTTAAATACAAACGACCTCATTAAAAAATGCGATTAGAACATATCGTTGGTCTCATGTAAAAAGGTCCTAAATCACATTTTCCCCGAAATTAATTTTTTTTAGTGATTCTACTACGTTTCACTCACATACACAGTGTTACAAAGATTTAATTAATTAATTTCATATCTATTGCTCTTACAAGTTATACAGTTTCCATTTCGATTTTTCCTCCTCCTGTAAAATTCCAATTATGTTTGTTAGGACCTTTCTACATGAGAGCAACGCTGTACAGCATTATCATAACATCTCCAATGAATATTCAGAAGCTGAAGAAGAAAATTCGTTCGAGGAATTTATTGTTAAATATTAACTAAAGCAACAAAATATAGTTCAATTAAAGTTTTAGTATTATTTTTTTGGCTTTAGTATTATTTTTTAGATTTCTTTTAACATTATTTTAAAGCTGATTAAGTTGTAAACTATTTTTTAGACATGGCCACACTGTACATATATAACATATGTAAGATCCAAAGAATTCAAACTAGTTGTTATGTGGTTTACTCTATTTAATTTTAAGTCACCTGGAAAAATTCCAACAGGGCTGCTTTCACATGCATTAGTTTGTTTGCTTGTGAGTTAAAAAAAAAGTAATCAAAGTGTTTGTAATTTGCAATATTTCGTTAAGTTTTTTTTTTTGTTTTTGTACATGATGTCGCTTTATTTTTGGAACGATGCTGTCGTTAATTTCTGAAATGACAACGGCCTAAAAAAACCACTAAAAATTAAAAAAAAGTGCATAATATATTGAACGGGAACAAAAAAAGAAGAAAAAAATTCTCTATATTTAGCCGGGTTAAAATGAAACAAATATGTTGTCGGTATAATAAACTCGTAAATAACAGCACACAGAAACGCACGCACACACACACACACATACACACATGCCAACACAAAAAGTTTCTGATTCAACAATCAACCTCATTTTCGAAATATTCAACAACAAAATTTCAACTTTTGCATACACATACGAATGTATAGAAAATTCTGTTGTACTCGTCACCAACATCAACAACAAAAAGAAAAAAAAAACATGCCGCATGGCATGCAACTACAATAAGCACTTCAGTAAACTTTCATGTTAATAATGTCTTTAGCAAACAACTAGGAAGAAGGTGATAATAAGCATGATGATGATGATGATTATGACTATGACTAGGGGCTGATGCTGCTCTTGGTTAACAATTGGGCAAACGCTGTTTTCCCGTAAGTGAATAAAGTAGGATTAATGGCAAGAAAAAGGCAAAACTTAAACCAAAATATTTTCATACAAATAAAATTAATAATTTTCACAAAGTAAAAAAAAAAAAACAAAAAAAAAAAAACTTAACAGCCCATTATAAAGCTAAAAAAGTTAGAAAAATTTTTTTTGCTGTTGTAGTTGTTGTTTGCGAAACTGTTTCTTGCGGCTGTTGTGATGTCGTTTGCCAGGCAAGCCGTCACGACATCAACTGTAAGCCAGCACAGCCTGGCTGTTAAGTAAAATTAAATGAAATAAAAGGAAAAAAAAAACTTAAACAGCGGAGGAAATCAGCAGTTTGTTAAAAAAGTCTATAAGCAGATTGTTGCTGATTACTTATCGTCTTCATCTGCAATTTTGTTGGTTTTATTGTATTACTTTTTATTATTTTACTTTTGCCTTGCTGTTGCTGTTGACGCTCACTTTGTCATACTTTAATGTCTTTACTTGTATTTGTAATGATTATGTTTTTTTTTGTCTTTCACTTATAATGTTTAAAATACGAGTTGCAAACAAAGTCCTGAATGGGAAAAAACAAAACAACAAGAATAAGTTCTTAATTTTCCCCGAAAAAAGAAAACTTTCTCAAGAGGCATTCAACCGTAATATTTTAACTAAAACTCACAAAAACTGTCTTCTTCGTCTCTAGAACGGAAATGGAAAACACGAAAAAAATATAATCAAACACACATTTTAAAAACGAAAACATTTACTCGCATTTATAACACATACACACAAGCACACACATCTAAGCACACTGATAAGTAAATAAATTAAGAAGAGATGCTTTAATAGAAATCACAAATGCTCGCATGCACACACACTCTTATGAGCTCTTACATCCTCTCAGAACAACTAAAAAAACTTAAATAAATAAATACTACAACCACAACTACACACATTAGACGACGATGGAGATGTCTTGAAACATGCACTCATACAGTGCTGCTCAAAATAAGTCATAACGTAACATTTCGAAGTGGTTTGTTATATAATTATATGTTCTTAAATAAAGTTACGTGCATATAGTTTTATCAGGAAACTTATCGCGAGATTAAAAATAATGAGCTTTGTTCCACAACACAGCAATATATTTTTTACTTATGGTAAAAAATATTCATAAATATTTTGTTTTTTCAGTAAATATTTATCTGATTCAACAAATATTTTCTTTCAATATAATCTTGCATCAGTAAGATTTTCATAAAGCTCTTTTCGCTTGCTTTTATATACGTACGCAGAAAGAAAAAGCTCGTGCTAATTTTAAGTATTTTTATACCCTTCACAAAAATGTTAAGGGTATATATAAGTTTGTGATTCCGTTTCTAATTTCTACAATTTTCATTTGCGACCCTATAAAGTATATATATTCTGAATCAGAATAAATGGAAAAGTCGATTAAGCGATGTCCGTCTGTCGGTCGTTGAAATACCGTTTCTGAGAAAACCATTAGACATAGGAACTTTTTTCTTTGACCATTCTAAATATTACCCCATCGTTCCTTGTGTTATTGAAATTCAGTAATATCGTTTCACGTGTAACTTAGATGTATTCAATATTCCGAAAAAAGCCATTATTTTTTGCAATTTTGTATGAAAATATTTGAAAAAAGTTGTTCATTTTGCTTCAAACTTCACACAATTAATAAGCATGGTGACTAGAAGGAAAAAAAAAATATCCAGATATCGGTCGATATATAACGTAAATAATAAATAAAATAATAAGATAATAAAAGAAGGTTATATCAATATGGAAAATGGAAATTTCCGATATCGGTCCATATATACCCGAGATATAGCTTTTAAGCAATTTTTTTTTTTTGCTTAAAAGCAGTTATGGTAATAAAATGAGGTTATATAAATATGGAAGTTAAAATTCCCAATATCGGTCCATATATACCCGAGATATAGTATAAACCAGGTTTTTCATGAAACAAATTTTTTTTGCTTAAAAGCAGTTCTGGTAATAAAAGACGTTATATAAATATGAAAAATGAAAATTTCCGATATCAGTCCATACAAGTGGACCGAGATATAGCTTGAACCAATTTTTCCATTAAAATTTTTTTTTGCTGAAAAACAATTCTCGTTATAAAAGACGGTTGCTAACATACAGAAAATAGAAAATTCCGTTATCGGTTCATATATAACCGAAGTATAGCTTAAACAAACTTTTCCATGAAAATGTCAATGAAAGATTTCTTTTTTTGAATGATGATGAGGCAAAAATATTTTTCCCCGATATCGGTCCATATATATCCGAGCATATTTAATTCCAATTTGTAATATATACTATACATATACGGGACTATCGTGAAGGGTATTTTGGACTCGGCCCAGCCGAATATACCACACTCTTACTAGTTTTAATTGGTTTTAACACGAATCGTACTCAAAAATGTAAGTACGAATAACACACAAGTGTACTTAAAATAGGTGGAAAACGGGATTAAAAATAATCCTGCGATGCTTTAAGATAAGTATAAAATTCTTGCAGAATTATTAAACAGAGCACAAAACAAATGCAAAGACACAAATAAATTCATCTTTGCCTTTGTGATACTGAAGTGTATATTTGTATAAATACTATTGTTGCCATTGATTAATACAAGTGGTAGTCAGAGGGAACGTCTGGAGAATACGGCGGGTGGAGTAGGACTTGTGATTTCAACATTTCCAAGCATGTCTCTACTACTTTCGAAACATGGGGTAGAAACTTGTCATGCTGTAGACTCAGTGTATCATGTCTCACGTTGTATTGCGGCCGTTTGCCTTCCAACACTCGGCTCAAACGCTTTAATTGCGTTTGATAACGATCACATGTGATTATTTGAGTCGGCTTTAATAACTCATAATACACTATGCCGAGTTGGTCCCACTAAATACTGAGCATGACCTTGGGAACATAAATATTTTGTTTCGCCATCGACGTGGAAACATGGCCGGGATATACCCATGATATTCTGCACCTGGAATTATGATAATGAGCCCATTTTTCGTTCCCAGTTTTTATTGCGATGCAGAAATCCCTTCGGTCTTTGCCTTGCAAGCAGCCGTTCAAAAGCAAACAAACGCCGTTCAACAGATCTTGGCTTCAACTCGTATGGTACTCAATTTCTTTTATTTTGATTCGTTTCCATGGCTATCAGGCATTTTGAAATTGCTTCTGCATATTCGAAAACCTTCCCTGTCCCACCGCCATGCTGGCCTTCGACGTCAATATCATCTTTATTGAAGCGTTTAAGCCACTCCCGGCAGGTTTTTTCACTAATAGCGCCCTCACTATTGGTATTTGAGAGCATTCGATGAGCCTCAGCCGCAGATTTTTTTTTAGATCGTGTTATGTTATGCAATCTTATTGTATGACATCTCCGATTTATTTATTTCGTCTACGATTTACCCCTACAGCAATCTAATGCAAAACGACGGAAGCAAAATTGTACACCTAATATATATAAATGTACAAGAAAATAATATAATAATTTATACCAAGATTTCAAATATAGATGTGATATGTTTTGTTCTTAATTTTGAACAAGTAGAACTGTGTTTAAAAAAACTTCTCTTCCGAACCATCTAGCCTTCATGAGCTCTGCTCACATAACAGCCTACGATCCTGTGCATGAAAGACGGGAAAACGCTGAAACCACTGTGGATTCAGAGTTGATCTCTGCTCAGATTGTTTTCAACGCCAACTGGCTTTCATGAAAAGAGAATCCTCGCAGAGTTTGGAGTAAATCTCTCCTCCGCGTATTCTGTACATCACGTTCAACCAACTCCGTTGTAGTACATACAACTCGGGATGGAGAGTTTGGAGTTCATCTCCCCCAATCTATTCTCTCATAAACTCTACTAAACCCTACATCTGTGGTCAGACAAAAGCGATACATTAAGTTATGTGAAGGTGTCCAGTTGTGTTGGCATGTCTCGTAGTTAAAGATAATAATTAATAAAGAGCACTTTAGAGAATGATATAGTGGAGTTGTGTTCTGTTATCTGATCAGATCTATAAATTTTTGTAACGAGCTCTGGAATCTCTGAACTACCCTAGTCTATAAGAGAAAAACTTATCGTTACAAAATTCTCTCAAAAAGTTATAAACTTTACCAAAAGTACGGGAACGCAGAAAGCCAAATATCTATTCCAAAATAAACATACGTTGTGTGTGAATGCTGGTATGAAAATTGTCATATAGTTTTACGTTTTTTTTTGACACTTTTGTGTTCTTAAGGCCTTTTGTTATTAGTTTTTATTTAATAATTTAATAATTATCAAAATAGCACTGAACTGATTTGTATATAAGTTGATTCAAATGAATTTTTTTTCTTTGTTATTACTTAGCTTTCCAATGGCTTATTGCACCAATTTTCATTTATTTTTATACCCCGACCGTGTGATTGCACAATTAATTAGTTCATACCGCAATCGCGGCCAATATTTTTCTTATTTTAACCAAACAAATGCTACCTTGATGCGGCAATCGTGTAACTACTTGAAATGCAATCGTGCGGCAATAAAAATGCCCCAAATGCAGCAATATTTATTGTGTTCTAGTGCAGCAATTCGAGTGGGCAATACATGCCAATATTTTTATTTCCTCAATTTATTGTATATAATTCTAATATATCCTTATACTACTTACTTATGTATATTTAAAATTCAGTAACAGTCTTAGGAATGAATATAATTTTTTAAAAATGAAAGAAAACAAAAATGTTTACATACAATATTTAAATATTTTTTCCATACATGCCACCACTGGCTTTTTAACTCTATGAGAAATATTTCTTTTTTGCAGTCTTTTCTGTTTGGTTTTTGCTTGGCTAACACTAATTTCCTTTTTTTTCTAAGAAAATGTTTTCAACCACTACACAACAAATTAAAAACCAGTGCAATAGTTGCTTCATGGTACTGCCGCATGTTAGTGATATGCGGAAACTATTGTCACTAAATCGTTTTTCATAATCTTTAGGCAATAAAATTTGTGAAAAAATGATTGCAGAGTATTTGATTGGGACAATTTTTTTTATTGGGCACCAATTCGCCACAATAAAGATTACGTCAGACTGGTCTATTTCCGCCAATTGTGTAATCCTGCCTTTAGCTACTTGCCCAAACACCACCGCAGAAACAGTCCGGGCTGTTTCCTGCAAGACGAGAAAGCATACTGTTCTCTTAAAAGCGCTTTCACTTGCCCAATTATAAAATACGGCAACGCTTTTCGTACAAATTCAGATTCCGCGGGATCCCATTACAGAGTAAGGCAACACACCTATTATGAGTTACAGGCAGGGATCTTGCATGCATGTGGACTTAATTTTTTCTTTTCGCTATTACCTTGCGCAATACTTCATTCAAGCAGTACTCTGTTTTATCCTTCACTGTTGTTCAGTAGCAAGAGGCAAAATAAAAACGTTTAAAATTTTGTTTGTTTTCTAATGTATGCATGTTTATATTTAAGCATGTTCTTGTGTATATGTGTGTGTGTATGTGTGTGTGCTGCTTGAAGAAGTGTTCGTTTGCTTATTTGTTTATGGCATAAAACAAGAACTTAATGATTTTTTGGCATTAAGATACAAAAAAAGAAGTTTTTCCTCACAAACGCACACACACACACACACATACACACACACACAAGCGTGCTGGCAAAGAAATACAAACATTAATTTTAGCTTAAAGATATTTTTATTTAATTAGTTCTAATTTGCTTAAAGTAGTTTTATAACATTAAACTTTAAACAGACGAAAACCAGCCAAACAGTTGTTGTTAAATAAATTATAAATGAAATAAACAGCTAATTGACAAATATCAGCATAAAATAATGAGTAAAATGACGCTGTTGGTTTAGCAAAATAGGCAAATAAATTTAATATAATTGTAGAAGGAAAATTGAAGACTAAAATTATAATTATTTATTCCTGCTTTAAAGCAACTTTTTCCCTTTAAAAACTTCTTTTTGGTTTCAAATGACAGTTTACTCATAGGAGTGGTTGGGGGGTCCCGAAGACGAAACTAAAAAAATGGTATTATTAAAAACAAGATAAACATTTATCTTATTCCTCTCCATTGCACAGTTTAACTGCTAAAATTTAATTGCGTTTAAATAACGTGGTTTGCTAAATTACGTTTTTCATTCGGTTGGAATCTAAAATGTTGAAAAAAAGCCCCAATTTAAAATACTTAAGCACTTAAGGCAACAGAGGTTAGAAATGGAGTAAGCACTTTTTTAAGCGAAATTACTGCTGACTTTAGTTTGCACACAAACCTAAAAGTTGTTAATTAAATGAACTTTAAATCAAACAAACACTCGCTTACAAATTTCCGATGCAGAAAGTTTTAAAATTTCGGGTTTTCTGAAGAACTGGATATAACTACTTCAACCTAATCCCCGCATATCACCGATATTGAATTAGCTATGGCATCGAATAACATTATGACACGTGTCGATTACGGCAAACGATGTTCATCGCATGGCAATTTAAAGAAAAGGTAATAACGGATGTCCATTATAATCCTGGCTGTATGCGATGTGGCACCGTATTGTTGATACTACATGTTAATCAAGCACAAAGCATGCAGTTGTGGCGTTGAAAAGTTTTCAATCAACACAGCTGGCAGTTTCAATCGTCGAACGCTCTACTGGGCATCTCATGAAGAGTATTTTTGATTGTTGACGAGCTCATTTTTTAACCACAGACGATCCCGAAGTAAGTGTTACAAAAGCTAATTCTTCTATGAGACTCTTAAACAACTCAGCTTAAGACTGTTATGTTAGTCGTACAGGGAAACGTCTGAGACTCGTGTAGATAAGTATATACAAACAATAAAATTTTTAATCGTCTAAAAAACATTTCCAGATTGTATGACTAGCGTATCAGAAAATTTGTAAAAATAAATGAAAAAAGTAGATGTTTTTGTTATTGTTACTCGTCAGATAATCGTCAGAAGTTTTCTTTATGGATTGTGTATTGAACACAATCGTCTAACAAACAACGTATGGTAGCTGGGATATCACGATATCGCTTCCCGTTCATAGTTATCGTTATGCCGTTTTTATTTTTAAAGAAGCAAGGTCCAACGATTCCTCCTGGCCAAATTGCACACCAGACTGTTACTTCTAATGGATGCAAAGGTGACTGATGAATAATTTGAGTGGTTTCCATTGCACAGAATCGATCATTCCGTTTATTTACATGCCCATTCAAATGAAAATGTGCCTCCTCACTCATTATGATATTTTTATAAAAATCGATAATTGATTTTGATAAAATGCTTAACAATTAAAACACTTTGGTTTATCGAATATTTTTCCATACTAAATTTGCCACGTGACTACTTCACTACTGCCAAATATGAACTGTCAAGACTAATGTTTGTCAAAAGGGCGGTAAAACAAAGTAATATATCTTTCCGGCAGATATCTTATAGATTTAGGACGATATGTTTCCTTAAAGTTTATTATCTTCCCTACATTGAATAGCCAAATAATTATATCACACAAATTATTCTTGTTAAAGTTATTGCAAGTGAATGTTGGCTCAATTCATCTTCGCGATAGAATAAACATAAATATACCTAACAGACAGCTAAGATCAGACGTTCCACTCTACCTTCAATTTCATCGATCAAACTTCTTAAATTATGATTCTTTCCATAGAGTTTGTTGGAAAATAAACAGATTTTATGAGCTCATCGATTTATCTGACAACATTCATGTTACTAAGAGAAGACTTCTTTTGTATTTAATCCCTAGTGATTTTATTTATAACTGTTTGTAGTTTTCTAATATAATTTTTGTTATATTCTGCTATGTCACAGAACTCACTTCCGTTCGGAAGTGGAATTGAATCGGTTTTTTTAATTCTTCAAAAAACGAAAACTTAAAACTTTTTCGGAATGAAATCAGTTCTATAAGATAATACTAGTTTCATTCTTGGAATTAGAAATGATTTCATCCCGAAAAGTTTTTTAGTTTTTCGTTTTTTGAAAAAATAAAAAAAGAATTCAATTCCGTTTCCGAACGGAATTAAGCTCTGTGACATGGCTGATTAATTCTATCTATTTCCTTGTTATACTGATTTCTCAGCTGTTATTAAACATTTAAATAAAAATAAACCTGTGTCATGATATCAAAATAAAAAATGTTAATTAATCTTGCTCGATATCGTGTGTAATGAGTTGGCCCCTTAATCTACAGCTACTTTTGACTAATAAGCTGATAAGCTGTCTTTAGTTGAGTCTGTTTTACGAAATTATCAGGGGAGTGTAGTGTTCAACTATTCGTGCTGTATACACAGATCAACACAGAACATAATTACGGTATTCTGACGGCAAATTCTGATAGAGGAGATTAAATTAAAATATACGTGTATTGGTGTTTTGAAAGTTCACTTTGGAATTTTATTTTAGAGGCGGTTAAAGTTTTCCGGCTTTGGCCTCTTCTTGCGCATGAATCAAAACTAATAGATTATGCTTTGCACTGGTTCGTTATGTTGATTACATCAGTGAGCTGTAGAATGTTACGTAAATAGTGATATTTGCTTATTATTGTAATCATGAATCGCCTCCCAATAACCTTTATATCCCTCTATTTTCTATTCCACCTATACCTTTTATGTTCACCTCCCTATTTTCAGGCAAATATTAAGGGAACAAATAGGGAAATAGACTTTAAAAATTTTTTAAAATTTTGAAACACAAAAATTTTAATTTTGAGAAAAAAATCTTAAAATCTTAATTTTCTTGTAAAATCTTCAAAATTAAGGTAAAATCTTCATTCTGGCAATGCTGATGCTAGCTAAAAACAGACGCTTTTGTATGTGGTGTTTTGTTTTGTTTTCTTTTTTTGCATTTCTACAGAACTTTCATTCTCTTGCTCTCACGTTACGGCGAGAAGTAGTGTTGTCAGATCGTAAGATTTATATTTTTTTGCTGGTTCTATGAGAAGTTGTAGAAATTTTCTTCTTTTGATAATTTGCAATATTCGAGGTCGTTTTTTTATAAAAATGTTTAATAAATTTATTCAATATTTCTTAGGAAAAATTAAAAAAAATTATAAAAATGAAACATTTTCATAAAAAGCGACCTCGATTGTTGCAAAATATTAAAAGAAGAAAATTATTTAAAAAAAGGTCAATAAATTAGTTTGTAGAGATTTTTTTAAATTTTTTGTCTATGAAAAAAGATTTTTGGAAACCTTTGCAGCTTATTTTTTGTATATTTTTTTGCATAAATGGAACCAAAAACAAATATAAAAAAGTTTTTGTTTTTTTTTTTGTTTTGGTTTTCTTTGTACCGACAAGAAGTAGAATTTTACACAAACAAGACATTATTTGGTTTTTGTATTGTAGTACAACAACTTCTAATGCTGCCACCTAGTAATTGCACCATTAGCAAGCTGCCAGCTGTTGTAAAGCCAGCCCACTTGGGTCCAGTTTTTGCACCCTGGGTTTAACTTTATATTTTGCTCCGAAACAATTGTACTGTGCTGCCAGCTACTTTAATTATTTAAGCAAAACTAAACTGAGCTGCCACATCATATTATATGCTTGCATGATAAAATACGGAGTATTTATTTGTATTTTATATTATAAAAAATAAAACTATAAACTTTAAAACATTTTGTCATGAATTTCAGTAAAACCATTGCATTGAAATGAAAGAGCCATTGTCATCAAAAGTGATCATTTGTCACCATTTCTCTAATATTGAAATATACTGCTGCAAATTTCGTGAAGCTTCTTGATGGTTTACATGAACGCTAAAAAAAGCTGTGTCATCTGCAAAAGTTGAAGTATGGATTTCGGATATCGTTGGCATGTCAGATGATGTCACCTCGTAACACGAAAATTTTTTCTAAATATATAAATCATTTCAGAACAAACTTTCAAAAAACAAAAATGGGGTTTTTCTTTCGAAACAATGGGTGAATCCAACTTTACATTATATTGATGTCACAATTCTTATGGTACACCGTCATCAATACGAAGATGCATTTTGCTATTAGTGCATCTTTCATATTAGTTTATATATCCAGTCAACTTACGAGGACGGATTGATATTGAAGCTACCTAAATAGTAAATATATCATATGAACGTGTGTACAACATTTTCCATGAGCATTTGCATAGGTGCCGCATTTGTTCAGTGTTGAACATAAACGAGTTCGACAGACCACATTTGACAATGATAAAGCGTAATCCTGTCGATTAATAACCGTTGATGAAACGTGGGTCCGCCCTTACACACCTTAAACCAAAAATCAATCGAAACAATGGGTGGAAACTGGTGAAAGTGCTCCGAAGAAGGCGAATTCAGTGAAATCGGCTGTCAAGCTTATAGCCACTGTATTTTGGGATGCGCACGGCATATTGTTCATCGATTATCTTGAAAAAGGATCCACAATCAGAAGAAAGAAAAACTGTGCATTATTGGATCAATTGATAGACGCAATCAAGAAAAAACGACTACATTTAACTACGCACCAGTTCACACAGCGTTATATACCATGCTAAAATTACGTATAATACACTTCGAATTCGTTGATTATCCAACTTATAGACCAGATTTAGCTCCTAGTGACTTTTTCCTACTTTCAAACTTAAAAAAATGACTCGCAAGAAAAAGATTTATCTCAAACGAAGAAGAGATTAGCGAAACTAACGCGTATATAAAGTTGGAATATCGCGTATATAAAGTTGGAATATCGTCTTACTAAGTGTATTAAGCTAAAAGGAGACTATGTTAAGAAATAAATGGTTTTTGAAAAAAAAAAAATGTATTTTTTCCTACTTAGGTAGCTTTAATATCAATCCGCCCACGTAATATGGAGTTTTTCTTTTATTGATTTCATGTTTGAAACATAAACTTCACAGTGAAGGAAACATAGGACTAACATAGGAAGCTAAATTATCTTTTATTTATTGTCCACAATATACAGGGCGGCTGATGAAAACTGTAATAACTTATAAGCTGTGTAACTAAACTGTTCAATTTTTGTTGTATTTTATAAATTGATCTTTAAATTAATCTAAAATGGAGAATTGGGACAATGAAACAAAAATTTGGATAGTGCAGCACTTTTACATTTTAGAGTCCGTTGTTTCCGTGCAAAGAGAATATAGGCGCACGTTTGGCGGCACTCCTCCTAGCAGATGGAGTATAATGAGGCTCGTGAAAAGATTTGCCGCGCGTGGCACAATCGCAAAAAATCTCAATGCGGACGCGGGAAACTATCACTGCTGTAGCTGCTGCCATACAATCCAATCCTAGGATTTCGACAACGAGCTTATCTGCTCAAATGGGTGTCAGCAGACAGTCACTGCAGACAATTTTGCACCAAGATTTAAACTTATTTCCATATAAGATTCAATTAACAAACAAATTGAACCATAGAGACTTCCCGATTCACTTGAAATTTTGGGAGAAGATCATTCAGGTCGTGTCAGAGGATGAAAACGTCTTGAACTGCAATTTTATGTTTGACGCGGCATATTTTGATTTAAACGGCAATGTTAACAAACAAACTTGTCGAATATGGAGTATTTCTAACCCACAGATACTAAATCAGATGCAACTACATCTACTTCGCATCACAGTGTGGTGTGCAGTTTCTTCAAGGTTCATTGTCGGGCCTTACTTTTTCTAAGAAAACGGTCTTACTGTTACGGTCAATGGAAACCGCTACTTAAAGATGCTGAAAGAGTTTTTCTTTCCAGAATTGAGGGTTATTGCAAACGAGAATTAAAAAAAAAACACAACAAATCTGTATGATTAAAAGCAATCCATTCGCACGGTAATTGCGACAGTTCCCGCTGCAACACTCTAGACAGTAATGAATAACTTTTTGATAAGATGACGTTCATGTGTCAACGAGGGTGGAGGCCATTTGATTTTAATTATTATCAAAACTTAATGAATTACTTTCATAAAAACGTATTGTTTTTCAAATGAATTTTTAAAACCTCAATTACATAAACTTTACAAAAAGTTATTTGAGTTTCTTAATGTAGCAAAATTGACCAGCCACCCTGTTTATAAATTATGAACTTGAAACAATTTTCTACAATTGTATACTGAGCTTATATTATTAAAATATATACAATTACAATATTTAAATGGCAGATTTAAAGTGTCTTGACAACTTTTTAAAAGCTACTTTGAAATACACATAAACTTCTTATTAGCAAAGAAGTTTTAAATTGAAAATTTTAACAGAAAAGTTGAAAATTTAAAGTGTTTGCAACTTTTTCAGCGCATAAACTATGAGCAGAAATGAAAGTTTGTAGTGTACGTATTGTGCTTGGTTGCACTTAAAGCATCTTAGATGCCCGCCCACCCCTGTATTTTCTGTCAACAATATATTTTAATTTAAATCTAGGTGTTGTTTTATCCAACAAAGGAGCAATAATTTTTTTTTTAGCTCTTCTAGGCTCGTTACACTTTGCCTTTGGCTTTGCCACTGTAACGACAAGAAAACAAAAATACAAAAAAAAAAAAGAAAAACTAAAGCAGGAAAAAGAATGAAAAGCGCTAAAGGACATAATTTATACATGCTGGTTGTCATTCGAAGATGTGGTTGATAACATACAAATCCAAACAACCCATCAAACAGACACAATTGCTTGCCAATGTAAAAGTGTCTCTCGCACACATACTTAATGCATACACAACCACACACACGCACACACACACACATGGTCTATTGAAAGGGTGAACCAAAAGTAAGGAAATCTTCTTTTAGCCCCGGAAGAAAAAATATATGAAACTGGGCTTTTTTAAACTTGCACACCAGAATAAATTATGCGACCCAGCTAAACATTTGCTACAAAGTTTTGAAATTCAGAATAAAAAAAGGATAAAACTTAAGTAAAGCTCACCCTCTGTGACATGTGTCAATTTATGGACGTATGTTATGCTCATACAAGCAATTATACTTACAAGTAGATACATGTGTGCTTACAAGCATTCAATAATAATGTTCTGTGTGTGTGTGTGTGTGAGAGAGTGTGAGTGTGTGCATGTGTAGATTTGTTCACACAAAACACTTGGAACAATAACGAGTATTTTATTGCAATTGCATTTTGCTTGAAATTTCATGGCTGATCATGTAATTTTTGCTGTTATTGTTGTTGCTGAATTAATTTTGTGCCATCAAGTGCTTCATGTATCGTTTGATGTTTGAGTGCATAATGAAATGATTATCATCACCAGGACTGATTGTTTCACTTTTGCTTTAGTTTCTATCAAAATAGAAAGCAAATTGCAAATTTAAGAACTTGAATAAAACCTTTTAATTTGAAGTGAAAAGAAGAACTTTACAACTGCAACATATGTATATATTTTGAAGGACTGAAACAATAATAAAGGAAAAAAAAAAAAAACTCAAGTCGAGTAAACACCGGCCATGGACGCACGAGATGCACTTAAATATTAAATGCATGTACACATTTACAAATTACATATTTTTCTTTCAGTTTTGTTAAGCATTATCACATTTAGTATGAATGCTTGCGTGTGTGTGGGTGTGTGTGTGTGTGTGTGCCAGTGTAAATAAAATTTTTAAACTTTATTTAACGAAAATGGGGGAAATACTGCAACGAAAATAACAACAACAACCGCTTTTGCGATAAAAATAATAAAATATTGCCTTCAACTCTTTCCTCTGAAATGTATTCATTCACTGGCAAACACGCACACACACACACACACACACACATGTATACATCCTCACTCACGCACTCATTCGCTTTTTCTTTCTCTCGAACAATATATATATATATAGAATATTTTTCGGTTTGTGAATGTGTGTCGTCGTATGGACAATATGCTGCTGCTCTTGCAATTGCAACAAAAATAAAATATTTTAAGTTAAATTCTTAAACGTTTCTATATATTTTTTTGTTTGTAATTTGATGTATTTGACTGTTTTTGGAGGTTTTTTTCTAAACGGTGCCTTTTAGCGAAATAAGAGTGCAGCACATTATTACAGGTCAGGTCTTAAAAGAATTATTTGTAGTTTCTAAAGCCAACTTTGCTCAGAAAGTAAAAATTTTAACAAACCTGCTTAAAACACAAAACACATTAAAGCCAGCAGACAACCGACTTCAATATGGCATTTAAATGCGAATGTTCATTTTGATAACAGCAGGACGATATGACTGCAGGTTGTTGTCCCAGCTGATTCTTTTTGCCGCAGTCAAATTAAACTAACTTCTAATTAAGGTAATTTTCACACATATGTAGTTATATGTATTTACATTATAAAAATTGTTTTTATATTTATACCAATAGACGCTCCCTTGAAAATGTAGACAAAAAATCTACGAAACGTCGGGAAAAGAAAAAACAACATATTTTTTTATGTAAGAATAGGTCAAACAGCAAAAACGTTTTAAGCAACATTTACATAGAAATTGACCATATAAAAATAATTACATAAGCTAATTTCTATTTTTGTTGAGTACAAAATAAAAACAGTGTGACCAGTATGTAAAAAAAAAATCTAAATTTTTTTTTGTAGCTCTTAGAAATATTTATTATAATATATATATTATTATTTTCTAAGAAGAACAAAATTTAAATAAGCAGTGGGTTTTCCACGGGCTATTATGTTAATTGGAACAAAATTTAATTTTATAAAATAACTATTATGTGGTTAGATATACTATCAGCGTCAAAAGTGAGTCAACATCAATAATAATTTTATATTTCGTTTAATTTCTCCTGACGATGATAACAAATTGTTATCGAAATATTGAGAAATAAAAGATTTTAAATTGTAAATTTTTTATAAAAAAAATAAAAAACAAAGATCTGAAGCTGCAAAAATTAAATTTATTTATATTTCGTTTTATTACATTAGCACTAGAATAATATTAGTAACTATAATTAAGAAACTATCTAATGCTTACTTAATATTCAAAAAATAAGACCAACAATTTTTTATAATACCTTTTAACTAAAACTGTCAAAAATTACGATTCAAAAGTGAGTAAACAGTTTCCTCCTCATTTAATTTTTTCGCTAAGACCGGTAAATTTACAGCAATTTTTATGATGATTTTTATTTAAAAAGACAAAAAATAATTTTTTTTAGCTAATTGATAATCAATATACGTTGTGTAAAGTTTTATAAAAGTCGTGAATAAAGATGAAAACGGAAATTTCAATAGAAACAAGAAAACTGTAATAGAGCTAAGAGAAAAAGGTGAATCATTTCGAAAAATTAGTAAAATTTTATGAAGACACTACACCTCTTAAAAAGCATTGTGGAAAAATTAAAAAGCTTTAGACGATTTTAAGCGAAGAGAAGGTCCAAAGCTGTTAAGTGAAGGAGAAGAAAGAAGGATTGCTGCCATAGGTACAAAAAAACCACATCCTAATGTGGTACAAATTGCCAAGGATATCACTACAGAGTCTGATAAAGCAGTTAGTGATAGCACAATAGGAAAAACTTTGCATAAATATGAATTTAATGTCAGGTGATCGAGAAGTAAGACTGCACATACATTTTGTTTATACATTGACGTACACTCACTTTTGATCATATATTATTGATCCTTTGTTGTAAAGTATAAAAAAAGACATTATATTTAATTTCCTATTATAACGCTATAAATAATGATTTATTCATTTTTGTTATTGTAAGTAAAATCGATATGTATAATATTAAAAAACAAGACACACCACTGGTGTTGACTCACTTTTGCTTCTCATAGTATACCACCTAATTTTAATTCACTTACGGGTAGTTTTAATTGCATGTCTTTGACGAAAATTAAAAAAAACGGGTATAAATTCTTGTCTCCCGGGTTGAAATATTTTTGGTCTATACTTTTAAAAATTTCATATATTGTCGCAAAGCTTTAGTTCTTTAATACCATTCTCAATAATGGTCAGAAGATATATGCGATTACACTTTCAATTTTGAAGGCCTGCCTAACCTGCCTTAAGCATAGTAAACAAAATCTATTTTAAGTGGCTCTTTTTGTCTTTTTAAGACTTTTTTTTCTTGTGAGGTAATAACTTTTTTAGGTAAATTAAAAACTCGAAGGTGGTCGCACTGAAGTATACTTCTCAAAATAATTCAGTAGTCGACTACAATTGCCAGTTGCAGCATTTGCTAGCGTGAAGTTGTGAAGTCTGCTGTGGGCTATGTGTTCAATACTAAGCCTCTTAAGTGGTTCTTTCTCAAATAGTGTACCATCCAGTGCAGCGTTGCCAGAATAAAGATTTTACCTTAATTTTGATGGTATTCTAAACAAAATAAGATTTGAAGATTTTTCTCTTAAAATTAAAATTTTTTTTGAGATTTAGTGAATTATTCTTAAACATTGAACGAAGATTAACTTTCTTTAACAACACTTCAGGGTCAAATTGACAACAAAACGAGACCAAATTGGATCCAAATGGTCTAGCTTTTCAAATGAAACTTCTTTCGTGAAATTAGACTTGAAATAATGTTTTAGTTCTCATTTTCAAACCTTTTGCCCGTAATTTATACATATGTATGATAAATATAAATATTGTACATATGTACGTAGTTAATTATACAGGGTAGCGCAGAACTACCTCTATGGTTTGAATCTTCAATAACTTTTCTAGTTTATCAAACAAATGAGTTCTATTCACTATATTATCTTCTAATATTGATAACAATCAACAAGTATTATTAAAACATTTTTCTTTTTAAATTCTGGATAATTTCTTTAGATTGTTGGGATATAATGTTTGAGAATATCTTTCAAAGATTTCAAAAGTCTGCAGATGATTAGGGTAGCTCCTATGAAATGTCGACATATAATAGATAGCCGGGAAACATAACAAACAAGCCGTTTATAATTTTTTATTGGTATCAATGTTAGAGACTAATATTGTGAATAAAACTCAATTATATATATTTTTATTTCAGAACTTTGTGAAGGAGATTTAGGGAATTTTAAAAAGAAATTTGATGGAACTGAATTTTTTCTTAAAATTTCTGTTCAATCTTTTTGTTGTGTTAGAGTAATCATTCTTTTGTATCACGAAATACACGAAACATTAGTCCTATTCACAATCTTGTGCAAATGGCTTTGCATCATTGCATTTGCAAAATATTTTGCATATTTTAACTTTACACTAACAAAATATACCTAAAAATGTCACTTTTGCAACTGCAAAAATTTGCAATCTCAAATGCACAAGATTGTGAATAGAGCTATTATTTTTGCATTTAACATTTAAATAATACAAAATCATTTTAAGACTTTTTTTTAGTAAAATTAAGATTTTCTAATTGGAAAGATTTTTCGACAAACATTTCATTTCAGTGAATGAAACGCTTCATTTCCAAAGTATTTCTCACAACAGTAATTTCTTAGCACATTTTTAAATACAAGCTCACACATTTCACGTGGTGTTTCATTAACATCATGAAAAATATTTTTTTTGAGTTGCTCAAGCATTTCTGGTTTGTTTGCATAAACTTTGCTTTTTGGATATCTCCACAAAAAGAAGTCCAGAGCAGTCACCATGCAGGCCAAACAACATCATCATTTCTTACCTACCATTGTAATCCTGGCTGTATGCGATGTGGCACCGTCTTGTTGATACCACATGTTAATCATGTCCAAGGCATGCATTTTTAGCGTTGAAAAGTTTTCAATCATATCACGATATCGCTCCCCATTCACCTTTACCGTTGCGCCGTTTTCATTTTCTGTCGCTTTTAACGGCTCCAAAGGTGACTGATGAATATTATTTATTCACATATTCATTCAAATGAAAATGTGCCTCGTCATAGCATGTTTACACGTAAGCTTATATTCCAGGTTCGCTCTCTCATTCGCGGCTCGCGGCTCAATCTTAAATGAACCAACATGATTCGCCATACAAAATTTGGAGAGCGAACCAACTTGGTTCAATTTGAATCTTGTTGCGAGCCATGCAAAAACTACTGTCATCTCCAAATTTGATAATAAATTATCGCTAGTTTATCTGAACTAGCTCTCAAAAAAATGTAAACAAAGAAAAAATAGATAATTAATGTGTTTGAAATCAAAAGAAACACATTGAACATATAAAAATTGTATATTATTTGAATAAAAAGTGAAAAAAGCAGTAGTGAAACGTTTGCACAAAATATGTAAACATCAGTGTGGAACAAAAACGACCGTCTGAACACCTAGTTTCGCAATCGTGGTTCAGAGAGGGAACCAAGTGTTTCATATTTCCGTCTGAACATGGTATCACTCATTATGATTTTTTCATGAAAATCTGGGTTGTCATGTAACTTCCTATTGGCATATATACGGAGGCGTTAATGGTCTGTGAAAGAAGCTCTTGCGTCAACTAAATCTTAAATGGAAACAGATACAAATCCTTATGCAAAATTGTTGCCAAAGTTCTTTGAAGTATTGTCTCCTGAGCACGGCGCCGAATTGAGGTTGATTGATTATTTTAAAGATTTTTTTGAGCAGTGGTAATGTTTTCAGCCGATTTTACAGTACGTTGTGGTACATGCTTGAACCTATTGCCTACAGACTCTCTTTCTTCGAAATCATTTACTACTCGATGAATTTGGCGTTTTGTTGGCATGTTTCTCCCAAAAATTTCACGCAACTTTCTCATCGTCACAATAATCGATAAAAGATTTTGATAAAATGTTTTAACGATTATAACAAAGTAGTTTATTGAATATTTTTCCACAATAAACGTGTCTATTTCTCGACTGCCAAATATAAACTGTCAAGACTAATATTTATCAAAATGGTGGTAAAACAAAGAAGTATACCTTCCCGGCGGCCACCCGGCTTATATATTTTTTATTTGTTGCGCAAAAGAGTCATTGCTTTATTTAGAGTAACTGCCTAGCCGGCCTCATTTTGGAAAAACTACGGCTCAATGATGCTGCCAGCCCATAAACAGCATGAAAAACCGTTACTTTGTGTACGTGAATTGCTTTTTCGACAATCACTCTTGGTTTATCTATCATTCGCCCAAATGCAGCAATTCTGCTTATTGACGAATCCATGAGGTAAATGAGAGAGATAATGTGCTTCATCACTGAAGATGACTTTTGTTCGAAAATTGATCGTTCACACTCGCAACAATGTTGCTGTTCACGATAGTGGGGCTGAAGAGCCCCTGTTGCAATGGTGTTTTCACATCTCCTACAGACTCGGTTTGCTAAAATTTTGTACGCACAATTAGATGATTAAATTGGCCGAAAAAATCAACAAGTGCACAATATGCATTTTGATTTGAATGCTCATTTTTCTAATAAGCCAGAATAACTTTAACGCATTGCTCGATTGTGTATATTTCAACGGTTTAAATTAAGTTAATCTGAGATTGAGAAATGCCAAATGAAATGTCGCAAAAAAGCTTGACGTTTATGTGTGGTTCACAGTCAACATCGGCCTGATATATCACAAAACAAATATACTTTGTTGTTGTTTAAATTCTTGATCCTATTTGCTTTGACCTTTATTTAATTTAATATTTGCAATAAATTTCTTCCGTTCAAGGTCCTTTTGGTTTTTAAACAAATTTTAATGTATTTTTCAATATTTCGTCTTCCTTTGGAAGACATCTTCAGGAAAATTTGTTTTTTTGTGTGATAAACTCAATAAGCTCTCACATTCATTTACATACGTGAACAAATTTTGTATTAAATTTATCACACAAAAAAAAAAAAAAAAAAAAATAAATTCAAATTTTCCTGAAGAAGTCTTCCAAAAAAATACATTAAAATTTTTTTTAAAAACAAAAAGGACCTTGAGCGGAAGAAATTTATTGCAAATGTTGTTGTTTAAAAAAATAGTTGCTTGCGATCTACAATTATTTTTACTAAACTTTTGTTTGAATCCACGAATTCCTTTATAGGTCCGCATCCAAAGAATTTATTAATTGATTCAGCGAACTTCGTTATTGAATAAGAATAAAATGTCTTTATATGCCCCCAAAAAGCATTCCTGTACCCTTTTAATATTGCCATCTGTGTACTTTGTTCGTCGTGTACCGGCACCAGAAGGTTTCTAAATGCCTCTTGTTGTGGAAAATTTCACGATTCCTCACGATTTAACTCTTCACTTTCTCTGGTCTACTGCTCTCCTTAACAACATTAAGCATTTCATATATATTTTCGTGTGCCTGGAAGCTATTGCATTTGTTTAAATAGAGAAGAAACAAAAGTCTATTCGTTACTATATGGAACGCTAAGCAAAGCGAGTCCAAGTATGGTGCACAAACAGTATGAAAACTTGCTCCGTGTGTGCGTGTGTGTGTGTATGTATTGCAACAGTGTTTGTTAGTGAATTTATGAAAAGAAATGTTTGCGAAAATGAATGTGGGAGCTTAGCTGGCTGTTTGGCTGAATGACTGTTTTTTTTGTTGCTTTTTTCTTGGTTTATCGTTCGTTGTTTTCGCCGTTCCTGTGTTAAAGTCGCTTGAAAAGCATTCGAAAATACTACTTACCTGTTCTTGAATGGCGCAAGGTGTGTACTATTCATGTAGTGCAAGAGTCGAGTAAATGATTGTTTGTTTGTTTTATAAAATTCCTTTTTGTTTTTTTTTTGTTACTGTTATTTAGTACCCTCCATTTTTTTATATCTAAGAGCGTGAGACATATAATAGTATTATTTGTTGTCGTTAGCTAGTTATTTGCTTTTTTTTCTCTCTTTTCATTGTCGTTTGGTGGAATAGTGCTAAACTGAGCAAAGCGGCAGCGGCAGCGTCAAGCTTAAATGCACATTGTGTGTATATGCCACAAAATGGGGAAGCCAAACACTTTAATGGGTTAAATATAGCAAGTGGGTGTGTCTGTGTGTGTGTGCGAGCACATACATATACACAATGGCAGCACAACAGCTGGTGGAAAAGCAAGCTACAAAACGCCAACATAATTTGCGTGAACTTTTGTGGATTACTAATTAACTCATTTATGGTGCGTACCTTTGTTTGCAGCCATTCCGAGCAAGTGCTCATAAAAACATTATCTTTCGAGCTGAAACTGTTGCAGGTTGACATCCCCACAGTTTCAGTAAAAACATTTTTATTATTTAAGAAAAAAAAAACGCTGCTTTGTTTTTTTTGTAGTGGTTTAACCCAAAGCTTTAAAATGTTTTATTGAATAAAGAAAAATAGAACAGTTAAGAATAGGAAATAATTAAAATTTAATTGCACTTTTTGTGCCCCAACAGCTGCCTGTACAATCAAAAGTTGTGGCTCTTTCGGATGTGTAATAAATCTTGACAAAGATTTTAATCAAAGCAGGCACCACAAGTACGGCCACAAAATTAAGCACTTCAGTTTAACTGATAAAATTTGTATAATTGGCCAAAGTAGAGACAAACGTGCAGATGCAAAGCAGGTTGTAGCCCAGCAAAGACAAATAAATTACTATTACTAATACTAATGATTAATGGAAGGAATATATTTTGGAAAGCAATGTGTGTACGATACTCGTAAAAGAATTTTTATGATGCGCTATGGAATTGTGACATATTGGGGCTAAAGAAAGAAGTAGTGCCATTAAATATTAAGCGTAAGCAGGCGCGGATTTGGGAGAGGGGATGAAGAGGTATTAACTAGGTATTAAAAATAATTTTTTTGGACTAACCATTCCAGAAGAGCGTAACAACGGACTCATATGGCAACGGATCATATAAGAAGCATTTAGAAGTACTGCCATTAAACATAAAGTGAAAGCAGCCGCGGATTTGGGAGAGAGTGGCGAAGGGATATTAAATAGGTATTAAAAATATATTTTTTGGTTTAACCATTCCAGTAAAGCGTAACAACGATCTCATATAACAAGTATTTAGCTCAAGGGCTCGTATAAAGTAAGTTCTCCCAGCAGAGCATAGACACATATAGCTTAGAAAACCAAGTCGATTAAGAATTATCGTCTTTAGTCTATGTGCTGCATCTTTTCGCCATCGAAGCCCTTACAAAACAAACAATCGTTAGCACGAAAGATATTTTGTTTTGTGGTAAGGAAGTAAAATATTTCTTGACCTCCTAGAGGTTGCCACCTCTAGGGACTAGCGCATATGGGCTAAAAAGCCATTTTATCTGCTTTGAGAAAGCTATCCGGAACTGGTTTCCATTATCCATCAAAGGTAGTTTATGATGTAGATTGAGGCCTTTTACTCATCTGCTCGCATTCCGGCTCCAATTTTGTTACCTACACAGAAAAAAATAGATGCTATATTGATAAAAAAAAATTGAACTATTTTTATCAAATTTCCTGTGGAAAACATTTCTTGCCGGATTGATAGTTCAAATTATAAAGTAGAAATAGCTTTTTCACTTAAAAGTAAAAATTATTGAGTTGAAAAAAATTGTTGTTAATATGTAAAATATGCTTAACAAAAAAATTGTTAAAGAAACAACAACTCTTCACTGTTATATGATAACCTTTTAAATTTATTTGTTGAATAACAGTTAATAATTCGGAAAACTTTTTATTAATTGCATTTTATTAAGAGACATTTCTAAAAATTCATTATTAATAATAATTTAATTAAGTCAATGCAAATTTTATTAAATTGATGGTTTTTTATTAATAACATAACTTGATTGAAAAAAAATCTCATCTATTTTTTTTGTGTATCAATTTGATGTTTAGCCAGATCAAAGACATCGTTATCATACTTGTGGTGTCTGCTTTGATTAATACTGTTGTCAGGCTTTATACACATCGGAAAGAGCCACAATTGTTGGTTGTTCATTTGTAGAACGTCATTACTGTTATCCCTTGGGAATCCGTGTTGGAGTCTGGTCGGGGTTTCTTCTTTTTCCGCAGAATTCTTTAGTTTGTTACTGTTATCTATTGGGATCAATGACAAGGTCGCTGCTTTTCTTATTTTGCCATAGAACTCGTTCGTAGCAGTTCATTACTGCCATTTCTTGGGAGGGGTCTAGTCAAGTCAATGATATCGTCGATGTCGTTCTTCTTTTGCCATGAGCTCGTTGGCAGTAGTTCATTATTGCTGTCCATTGGGAGTGTGTCTAGTCAAGTTAATGCACATTGTCGCTGCATGCTTTCTTTTGCCGTTTGCAGCAGTTCATTACTGCTATCCATTGGTAGGAGGTCTATCCAAGTCAGTTACATCATCGATATGTTTCTTCTTTTGCCATATAACTAGTTTGCTGTAGTTCATTATTGCTTTCCATTGACAGAGAGTCCAATCAGGTTAATGACATCATCGTTGCCATTCTTCTTTTGTTATACAACTCGTTTGCAGTAGTTGATTACTGTTATCCATTGGGAGTGAGTCTATCCAGCTATATAACATCGTCGATGAGATCCTTCTTTTTCATTACTGTTATCCATTGGGATTTATTTACAAGCATCTTCTCCACTATATCATGTACCGTAAATGTACTTACATGTGATCGAAGTCACACTCTCTCTCTTACAGTTTTCCAATGTAATCAGAAAAAATAAAGTGTGCTCCAGGGCATCCGTCCTCATATATTCAACACAGCGTATCACAGTTTTCTATTTGGTAAACATACTTCACAAAATAATAATAATCTCCTAGCACTTTGTGAGATAGTAATTTACCTCACCACTCAGGGTCACTGTACATCTACGTTGAAGTTATTAACCGCTCTTGCCATTTGTCGACTATGCTTCGATTTACCTCCTCTACATTAAGTGAGGCAAAGTTTTTTTGTCTTCATTTTATAGATTTGTTTATATTCCTCCGTTGTGTCAGGAAATCTTGTGGGAAATCGAAAGATATTGACAGTCCCGGTGACCAGGTAACTAGTACCTATAGCATGAGGAAATAAAAGCGATTATAACCACATTCCACGATGTTTTGTAAACATGTCGCCCTAATCTCTACTGTTCAATAAGATTGTAGCACATGAACAAATCCCTTGCTGAAGAGTTTAGGCTCCTGTGAGATTTAGTGAGTTGGTGGGCCGAATTCCATTAAAAGCATCTGCCCTTAACCAACTTACGCGTCTAACTTCTGAGTCCTTAAATTACAGGTATCTGTTGCACGATAACAGCACCTCAGGAGTCCCTGGCATAGCACCCTATCAGGGCACCTATCACGTAAACCTATCGGGAAAATTAATTCCCCATACTGTAATTTTATGTTTAAACCATAGCCAGAACGTTTCAGCCAAGGTAGGCACCTCACACCTGATCAGCAAGCGGAAACTCTCGGGAGCTTTACTGATCCCGGCTCTGTCAATTAATTTTTGGCAGTTCATTACAGCATAAACCATGCGGCATTCAAGAGCTTTATTTATACGAAAAACGAGGAAACTACTATCTCTCTATGCCCCAGAAAGCAGATTGCCTTGGTTAGGTGTATACCAAAGTAAAACCTGCTTCACGGAGGGACTATCAGAGAAGACTAATAACTCCTTTCTGCGTTTTTAATATAAACCACAGCCAGAATATTTCGGCCAAGATGTTGTCACTACAATCGTGATCAGCACCGCGATGGTCTGCAAACCAGATCCTTGCGGTGGCTTTGCTGATCCTCGTTTTGCCTATTAGCCCTTGCTAAGGGCTTTGAAAGTCCAGCACAAGCTTCCTAGAGTTTTAATTCCTAAAAGAAATGAACGACTCCTATTCCTCTATTCTCCAAAAAGCAAAGTAGGAAATGCACACAGTAGCATATTTATGGAGCATCAAACTATTATTAAATGGATAATACACTTTTTTAGAGTACATCGCTGGTCTCAGGTAGAACGGCCTCTATTCCGATTGTCCCGAATATGATAAATACAGAGTCTATTATGTATTTTCTTTCTCCCGTAAAGTTGCAATTACATATGTATGTCAGTTGGAACCATTCTGTACGAGGCCAACTATATAGGTTAGGCTAGGTAGCCTAACCATAATTCCATAATGTAGCTTAGGTTTTCCAGCTCACTTCGATCCTAAAATTGTTCCCTTTGTGATTGCTTGAAAAGTGGAAGGGTAGAAGCTAGAAGTGAAAAATAAAAGTTAGTGGGATATAGTGTGAGGTGGGAAAGGTGGGAAACCGCTTAGTATGGCATTACATGCTATTGTACTAGACATCCGCTGTTCCTTATGAAAAAGGCTAGCGTGGTCGGATTGATCGAGGGCAGACATGATAGGCTATTGAAGCTCCGTACACCTATATATCTTAGGCGGCGATGCTCCAATGCCGGGCATGTTCCGAGGAGGTGAAGGATCGTCTACTCCTCTTCCTTGTCGTGGCAACTTCTGCAGAAGTCGTTATTGGGCAAGCCTAGTCTCTTGGCATGGCTCCCAAACGGGCAATTCCCAGTGATGACTGCTACAGCGACACTTAAGTGAGATCTTTGCAGTTTTAAGAACTCCCATATTTTCTTAACTGGTTTCTTGATATAAGGCATGTGGAAACGTTCCAACGTTGGCGCTTTATTCTTCTTCAACACGCTGATAAGGGTTGTCCGCAAAAGGGGTCTGTCCTCTAGGACAGGCCCCTGTGATGCTGTTACCGTTGTTGGACCCATGTCCACGTAACCATTTTAGAGTTAGGTTAAAATGCCTCGCTATGTTATTTAAAGATATCCAGCATTCCTGGACTAAATTGGAATTTATTCCAACCAGGGACTTGATGGCTGTTATTATCATGATATCCATAGCGAATATCTTGCTAAACTTAAACCATCTGGCTGTCAACGTTATACTTATGTTGATGAAACCATATTTCTTTGTGTGTAGTTTCGTGTTTTGGTTAGATATGCAGGAAATTTTTCACATGTTAAAAAATGCACTTACACCGCTTTCACATACGGAAGGTTTACCTTGCAGAGTCTTGTGTGTAGTGCTGGCAAGGAAAATGAGAGTGGCTCTTTTACACTCTCTCTATTTTCCTTTAGCACCACTAAACTCAAGCAAAGTAAACTTTCCATGTGTGAAAGCTGTGTTAGTTATATTTAAATTTATATTTTGAGTTCTTATTTTTCTTGCTATAAGGAATTTTATTTTTTTAATTTTAATAATTAATATGTTGTACAATATATTAAATCTTTTGTTTAGCTTCATATTTTGTCTAAAAACCTGTGGAAATTGCTGGGTCGCTTCAGAGCCTTCTCAACAATGGACATGATATATATTATGCCTCCGAATAAAGCAAATGTTTAATGTTTTAGGCCATAAAAATACAATAACAAAATTTTCTTGCTATCTGATTCTTAAAGGAGACGTTGATAAATTGACAGTTTCTTATGGCCATTTGCCGTTTAACTTTTTCTTGCATTTAGCTTTCGTTAGTCTCTACGAGAAAGTTAAAAATTATAAATTTTCCACAAATTTAATATAACAATAAATTTAAGAGTAGAAACTTCAAAACTTGTTGGCTAATAAAATCCTTAACAAAAAACCATTTTTGTGGCGATAAAAGTGCACTTTTGTTCTAAAGCTTACAACAAATTTTACATGAAACTACACGTCTGGGTGTAAATTACATTTGTATCTACTGCAATGGACGTGGTCACATAATAATGCATTTAAATCATTGTAAATGCCAATAAATTAAGATTATTTCTGATTAATTGCTTCAAAGCGAACAAATTGCTGCTGGCATAAAACTTTTCCTAACATTTTATAATAGATTTGGGATAGAACAAGCAACTAAAATGAACAGAGCTCTAGTTTATTTAAATTAATTGAAACAAATTGGAAAATTGATATTCTAAATTTTAAGTTTAAAACAAATTAGATTGAGTACAAAACATAGTTTCGAGTGAAATTTCTTATCACATGACCGTTTAACAGGATGATTAATTATACTGCGAGCAAAAATCTGCTTTGAAATGAAATGTTCATGTTCAGAACAAGTAACAAAACATCTTTTTGGAAGTGTACAATGTTGTAAAACAAACTCTGTATAAGAATAATAAGAACTAAATAAACAAATAGAACGTTGTAAATGAACTTCGACGTCCTGGTGCTATATCCAACAACATATCGTTAGTCTCATGTAGAAAGGCCCTGAATCGATTTTTTTTTGGGATTCTACTACGTTTCACATAAATATACAAAGTCACAAAATTTTAATTAAATATTTTTTTTTAAATATCACTTTTACAAGCAATTGAACAAATAAATTACTTGTAGATGATCCGAGGTATAGAATTTACATTATGGTTTTTCCTTCTCCTGTAAAATTGCGATTATGTTTGTTTTGTTCTGCATTATACCATGCATAATTGTTTGAATACTGGTTGTCTGGTGTCAAATTTATATTTTGAAATACGATTTTTTTTTTAAAGTAATAAGCTGTAGGGGCGGCGAATGGCGTCATTGGAATTATCGATTGCGTAGATTTGCCAGTCGCAATGTCGCAGTGAGCATCGCGCGTTCGCTGTGGAGACATTTTTTAAGACTAATGATTCTTCGTAATTGCTCTACGACAATTTTGTTCAAAGTTCAGTATTCGGCGAATACGTGATAGATGGAATGTAAATTTAGTTCGTTCGTGGGTACATAGATTCCACTCAACAGCTTTGACTATGAATGTCTCACGCTAAGGGTCCAGTCGATCTTCAGGGACTCTCGGAAACATTGAACTGGTTGAAAGTAGTTTACGTGAAAATCCGTGGCTTTGACTACAGAAAAAAACAGCCTCACTGGGACTTCCAAGAGCGATTACTCAAAGTTTAAAAAAGTATCTGAAGTTCAATCCTTTCAAAACTCAAATTGTACAAGAACTGAAAGAAAATTACTTTTAAAAAATTATAAACAGCTTGTGTTGTATGTCTATATGTGGACATTTCATAGGAGCCACTCTAATCGTCAGTAGAAATTTTGAAAGATATTATATATGATTAGGGTAGCTCCTAAGAAATGTCGAAATATAGACAGCTGGGAAACATACAAAACAAGCTGTTTATTATTTTTTGATTGGTATCAATGTTAAAGGCTAATATAGTGAATAAAACTAAATTTTGAAAGATGTTATATATGATTAGGGTAGCTCCTATGAAATGTCGTCATATAGACAGCTGGGAAACATACAAAACAAGCTGTTTATTATTTTTTGATTGGTATCAATGTTAAAGGCTAATATAGTGAATAAAACTTGTTTGAAAATGACTTTTATATATACAAACATTTTTGTGAAACGATGTTGGAGCGTTTTCGCACCGTCAATTCCATTTTGAAGCGCCGAGGCTCATTTGCCTTTAAACGGTCACGTCAATAAGAAAAACTGCCATTAGTGGCCTCCGAGAACACGCAACCCTCGATTGAAACATCAGAAACCATTGCATTTCCCTAAGGTAACGGTTTGGTGTGCCTTATCTACGCATGAGATAATTGAACCAGTTGTTTTGAAAATTCTCGAGGCCACACGATAAATTTCAACGGGGAAAATTATTAACGAATGATTATGAGATTCTTCTTGCCAAATCTGCGAGCTCATACGTGGTACTGTACACACAGGTGGTTTCACCACTATAAGGCGACTACACACATAGCCAGAGCTTCGATGAATTTGCTGTGGGAAAATTTCCCCTAAAAACAGATCAGTTATATTGGGGACTTCCCATGGCCACCGAAATTTTATAGGGCTACCTCATAGAGAAAGTTTATAATGACATACCCCAATCTTTTGCGGCTTTAAAGGAAAATATTCGTCGAGAAATCAACTCGATTGAACTAAGTTTACTGCAGCGTGTGGCGGAGAACACAAGGCTCTTTCACAAACAGTGTTTTTAATGGATAACATATTCTTAAAAAAATAAAATCAGCATTGGTATTCTGTATTTAATGATCTTAATGAAACTTTGTGTCAATTATTACGTTTTTCGTTTCAATAAATTTTAAATAAAATAAAAACAATTTTTATGCGTTTTTTACTCGGCGTTTCCTTCGCTTTTTTTCGAACCTCTTCAGGAGTATATTTTATTTAATCAGGCACTAACAAATACAATAAGATGGTTTAGTTGGATGTATTATATTTAATACTACTCGTAACATTGTCGTTCAACTTAAGATTCTTTGTTTCTTTTTCGTGTTATTTTTCTTAATCTAAAAAAACTGGACATCACAACAAATGGATTTTAAATTAAATAAATAATTAAAAAATGGTACAACACAACAATAATTCGTCAAACTTAATTTTAATATCACATTACATTATGTTAACTAAAGCTACGTACACACGGTTGTCAGATCTTACAATATTGCCAGTAAAATTGGCTGAAAATGTATTACAATCGTGTGAACTGCCAATTTTTAACTTACAACGTTGTCCAAAAAACCATTGTCAATCAATTGTAAGACGACAATGTTGTCAGGCATCTGACAATCGTGAGAACACTCTTCGTCGGCATTGCCAGATAATTGGTTGGTATTGTAAGCTCAGTTTTAATTGTCAGATGTATAAAATTAATGCACCTGACAATGGCATCATTGTCAGAAAAAAGTTTAATGGGCACCACTGCCAAACAGATGGCTGTTGATATACATAAGTGGCAATGTCTTACAAATGTCTGGCAATTTTTTTCATCTAATAATCTGACAACCGTGTGAACTGACAATTTTTGTTGTCAGATGAATTATTTATCAGACCATAGTCTGACAATGAAATTGTAAGATTTTCTTACGATCGTCACAATTTACTTCTGCGGGACAATTT
This sequence comes from Thecocarcelia acutangulata, assembly GCA_914767995.1. Lineage (NCBI taxonomy): Eukaryota > Metazoa > Arthropoda > Insecta > Diptera > Tachinidae > Thecocarcelia > Thecocarcelia acutangulata. The sequence continues at coordinate 85,288,208 of OU612097.1, read as the reverse complement.
TTCATTGTCACTACATTGTCAGCATGTTGCCAGATCTTACAATATTGTAACATCTGACAATCGTGTGCACATAGCTTAAGCAATTTTTTGTATTGCTACACAGTATTGTAGCTTAATATTATCTTTGTCTTCTTTCGTATTCAAGGCGTTATTTATTTCTTGTTGTATCCTTAGGATCTCTATAGTGAACCGTTTATTCTCTTTTTCTTCTTTTTATATTAATATATATTTTTACATTTTCAAAATCAATTACGTGTTTGCACTCGTTTACATGTTGTGATAGTGCTGTGGCGTTTCTCTTTTTTTCTATACCTGATTTTTATTTAAGTTTGAAAATATAAATCTGCTACTAGATACTCTATACATCAAAAATACTTAGTAAAATTTGTTTATGAAAAAAATACTTTTTATTTAATATAACACTTTCTTAATTTTAATTATTTGTTCTTTCCATTAAGCAAAAACTCAATTTTAGTCCTGGACAAAAAATCTTCTTAAAAGAATGCATATTAAATTTAATAAAAAAAATTTGCTCATTTTGTTTTGTGTCAATAGGGGAGTTCAGCGTTTGATGTAAATACCTTGCAAAAATTACAAGAGCATAAAGTATGCCTCTTGCGTTTCTTTTGCTACCCAACAACAAAATATATTGCTTTATATAAGCTAGCTTTAAACAAGTATGGGGTGATCCATCATGAGGTTTGATTTGTAATGTAAATAAAATACACAAATTTCCTGAGGACCTCAGACTTTATATGGAGAAAATATAGCACGATCTAGATGGCCAATTTACCGCAGTAAAATGTGAAATTAGTTGCTCACCGAAATAATTTCTCAACAGGTAGATTGTTTCATGTGCTGTTGTCTTGTTGAAGCTGGAGCTAGTCGAGATCATGCGCTGTTCCATAAACAAATAATTTGTTAATATGTTGCTGCACCTCCTTCACACTCTAAAGCCTAGTAGTACTGAGATTAAATGTGCAAAAATTTTTCAGCAATATTACTTATTTCGTACGAAAAAAATTGGGATGCGCTCAGTGTTGTCTATTTTTTCTCTTATTCATGTTTCTTTTTTAATTTTAAGTATACATGTATGTATTTCGTGCGAAAAAAGGTTTTATTATCTTATTTCCCAGCTGAAAAAACAAATAGTCCCAGAAACAATTTTAAATTAAAACATGTTGCAGATACATTTTGTGTGTTTTTCGCTTTAAAAACTCAGTACTACATTTCTAAACTTATTTCGCAATCGTATTTCATACGAAACACTTTTGTATGCAATTTGAAAGAATTTCACACGAAATAATGAAATCAATATTAGCCTTAATACAGCATTTAATTGTCCCTTCTTTCTGATGATATATTAGACATTCTTTGATTTTTTACGAGTACTCGTATACAGGGCTGGGCGAAATACTCACCTTCAAATACAAAATAAAAAATGTTTCCCAGCTGTGTATTTCAAATACAAAATACAAGTTACTTTCAAGCTGCGTATTTCAAATACAAAATACAAAAAACCTTTTTGGTATTTCGATCTCATAAGAATACACCTCTCTGATTTATTTTACATGTGCACTTAAACTAAGTTGTATATTGTTACTTAAAGGGTAAAAGACGTAACTGGCAAAATATTGAAAGCCTATTAAAATTAGTGGATTATTGATAATAACACCTCATTTAATAAACATAACGGACTAGAAAATTTTTGCCAGTTACGCTCTTTTGTGTTTTAGGCGACAATATATTCCTTCCTAGTATTCAAATACTAGAAGTAAAGTTGTGTAATATTATATAGGTTAGGTTAGGTTTGACAGGCTCCAGCTATTGTAAAGCCAGCCCACTTGGGTCCAGTCAGGTCCCGTTGTGTTGCCTGGATATGATATGTATCTCAGTAGAACTACATATCACTGGTTTAGAACCAACCCGAGAATCGGAAAAAGGAGTCCAATACACTAACATCGCATTCCGATACCTCCGCCAAATCATGCAGCATCGGTCTGCCTAGGTACAATGCCCTTATGCTGGACACTGACAGAGGAAGTGCTCAACGCTCTCTTCTTCCTTCTCGTCTCTGCAACTTTTACAGAAGTCATTAAATGGAAGATTTAACCTCTTCGCCTGCGTCCCTATGTAGCAGTGTCCCGTCAGGACCGGCACAGCAGAACGCAACCTCCGTCGGCGCAAGCCCCTAAGGATGATAGTCCTCCTGTTATCATATCTGGGCCATGTCAGCCTTGATGTTCGATAGGTATCCTCACTAGACCATCTGTCTTGAGCGGTCTAAAAAAGTTGACGCTGTACTTGTTTCTTACGGCTCGCAAGCGGGATTAAAACGATCCCCTCAATGTCTCTTTGTTGTAGCTGGACACCGGCATTTGCCAGTTCATCCGCTACTAGATTTCCGGACACTTCACTGTTCACCCAGATAAGCTCCAGGTTCGAATGTCTCGCTATCTCGTTTAGAGATATCCGGCATTCACGAACCAACCTGGATGTCGTATAGACTCCAGCTAGTGCATACAACGCAGCCTTGCTATCAGCACAAATTAGGATATTATTCCCGTATATCCTCTAGTACCTTAACCAGTTAGCTGCCCTCATAATGGCCGCAATTTCGGCCTGCGCTACGCTACACTCATTTTGCAGTCTGAAACTCATCCTCCTCTCATACAAGGGGTAAAGATACCTCCACCGACTCCCGAGTCCGACTCGGATCCATCTGTAAAAATTTCAAGCACGTCCTCTTGCCGATCTGTGCCAGTCGTCTCGGAGAACGAGCCTGATAAGATTACATCAAATCTCTTGTCGGGCAAGGGCAAGGTTCACTATTCTTCCTATTATTGAGGCATGACCATATGTCACCTCCTTCCACGTCCCGCTTGACCACAGCCTGATAGCCGAATTCATGGCTATTTCCTTCACCATGAGATCAGCCGGCAGCCAGTTCAGCATAGTGAAAAGTGCTTTCGATGGAGTAGTGCCGGAAACACCAATCACCATCAAAGCAGCAGTACGCGTTACATACCAAGAGGCTAAATATGAATGATTCAGTGAATATGCTGCTTCATCTGTACTCATGGATGGTATAAATATTGAGGAATCGGATGGATGCTCTTGATGTTCTTGAAATGAAGATACAGTGTGATGTTCCTTACTATTTATAACACCTACATCCGACCGAAAATAGAATACAATTCACATGTTTGGGCCGATGCCTCAAAGTCTATTTTGGGGTTACTCGACCGTGTGCAGGAGAGAACGAAGAAGCTTATCGGTGACAGTAGTGTAGAGTGTGTTACTCTGTTCTATCGTTACTACAATGGATTTTGCTCTGACGAGATTAGGGATCTTGTTCCCGAAACTCGCACATTTTTACGTAGCACGCGTTCATCGTCCAGAGCTCATCCATTTTTTGTGGTCGATTACCCGGGGAATCTTATTACGCATTACAGAGAGAATTCGTTTTTCAGCCGTACGCTTCGTCTGTGGAATAAGTTGCCTGCAGACGTGTTTCCTGTCTGTTATAACGTTGGAAGGTTCAAGTCAAATATTCATAAACACTACTCCCTCTTTCCTCCTCTTCGCAACCTGTTTTCCTAGTTCTGGTACAATACACTGCATATGTAGGGGTCATCCCCTGAGTACTGGTACAAAGTAAAAAAAAAAGATACAAAATACGTATTTGTATTTCAAATACAAGTAGTTCAATTATTGCCCAGCCCTGCTCCTATATATCATTATTGAGTACGTTATATATTAGCCATTCCTTTGCGACGCTGACTTTTCTTGCAACGTGTCTACAACTTTAGTACACCTTGTGAATGCTGTAAGTCCCACGTTTAACATAAATACCCATATTATTGTACAAAAAACCACAATATTATAAAAATTAATGTTGAAAAATGCATAAATTTGGCAAAGCTTAAAAGCTTATAAAATAATTACTTATTCACAGAGCTGGAACGAAAAGTTTCTGTTCGTAATGATGCTTGTTGTGTTGAACTTGTTTTGTTATTAAAATTAGTTTTTCTCTTAAATTTTATTTCATTAAAGTTTTCTTTATTGTCAGAAATTTATAAGTGAAAAGAAGTAATAAAAAAAAAACATTTTATTTAAGTGCAACTTAAGGGATTAATTTGAAAGATTTGTGTTTGCCCATGACATGACTGACCATGTTGCAACAATAAGATGAATTTAATATCTTAAACGTTTTGAAAGTGCAAGACCATCGAAAAAAAATCTCTGTGGGAGAAGATGGCTATGAATGTGACAACAATCTTCTTGGCTTAAATGGATTTTGAAAGAAATTTATATTCTAGTATATTAAACGCACAACATACATAAAATGCGTTATCGGTTAAAAGAAAACTGAATCACAGTCATGCCTTTAAGCAAGCGACCAGAAAACTAACAGTGCTACCTAAATTAAAGCGTAAAGCGCAACGTAATTTAACGCTTTGATTTTATGCAGTAGTGAATAACTTAAATAAAAGCGTTAAACAGGTAAATTATGCTTGACGCGCCAATTTACTTAGCGTTTAGACATGATTTCATGAAAATTGCAATACACTCACACTTTTTCACTAACCAACTTACATTTTGTTTACTTTCCACTCAACTTTCATCAAAAATTTCATGAAACAAATTTTTTGAAGTTTTCTGAAAGTAAAATGACAAATTGCTAAACACTGTTGCCGCATACAAAGAATTACGCAAAGTTGCATTATTGTAGAAAAAAAAAATTATAAAGTAAACTTTTTTTGCATATTATGAAAACAATTACAATACTTATTTTTTAATGCATATAAAGAAAACAATTAAAATCTTTTCATAAAAATAATCTCGTGATGATAAGTCTTTTCAACTATTTTCCCATAAATCTGTATATGTAATAATTTTGGCAACTCTAATTAGTAATCAAATAAAACAAGAATGGAGAGAAGTAGAGGCAAATTTTGTGACTCTTTGCTTCAGCGACATTTTAAAAATGAATTTTCACTTTCCTGTGTAGACGAACAAGAAATTTTCATGAAAGTCGTCGATTTCATTGAATTTTTTTATTTATAATACGAATACAGATATTTCATGAAAGTACTTTCCTGTGTAAAGGCAATGCTAGGTTGTACAGTAAAGTTTGTGTGTTTTTCCATTTTGAAAGGTTTTACACTCATAGAAAATCAGCCCATAGGTGAGTGTGTGTGTGTGTGTGGTGGCTTAAAATTAATCACCTTATCGTGAGATATAACAGCTTTTGCAAATAGCGTTTTATGTTAATTATATTTGACTAGACAGCTGCACAATACAATTAGACAAACAATGGAGCGTGGAATAATGGTGTCAGACTATTTTGAGTCAAAAACCAAGATGAGCAATGCTGCGCATTTTCAATAAACAAAATCTTTATTTCTGGTGCACTGAAAATCTGCGTGTGATGCATGAAAAGCCGTTAAATCTACTCAAAGAGAGGAGTGATTGAACCGTATTTTTTTGAGGAGTCTATCGGCAATGCAATTACTGTTACTGCTGAGTGCTATAGGGCCATGATAAGCGACTTTTTACTGCAGGAATTCAATGACGAGCAAGACGATGCAACCCCACAAATAGCAGAAGCCTAAATGGAGATTAAGAAGAAAACGTTTTCGGGTCGCATAATCTCCTGTTTTGGCGATTATCAAGGCCAGCAAGATTGCCTGCTTAAACCAAGACTTTTTCTTTGGAGCTTGTTGAAGTACCAGAAGTGGAGAGAGTGAAAAAGATTTACATCAGTACCTGCTTTTACGGCCTTATCTATGATGGACCAATTCCATGGAGTAAATTATTCACGATTCACCAGCGCCGCCGTGTGGCTTACCAGTCGCAATTCTTATCATATGATTGTAGTCATATAGGCAAACCCTTGCTCAGGAGCTCGGGCCTTCTAATCCTTTCATGTTTTTAATTAATATTGTGAATTTCAACACTACTACGATTAATCGTAATAATTGAGTTACCAATTTTTCAATAATATGGGTGGGAGTGATTATATTATATAGTTGGACATGACAGTAAAATTTTAGTTTTTGCAATAACATTGTTAGCTATGATACAATTACTATAACTTTTACCAAATATTTGGATATATACCATAATTTTGGTTCTTGGCTATACTTAGTTTTGTAAAAATATTTCAGATTGAAACCATATTATGTGGTTGTGTTCAACCCTATAATTCAATCATAGCATTTTGCGCTTGAAATATTGTTATATCATCCATATTTTTTCAGCCCTTACACCAACTCACCCGTCTAACCATCACCATTGGTTCTTTGCAGTACAGGTTGTAAACAAATATAGTTCTGGTTCCTTTTAGGACACGGTTGGGGGCATTCACTAGAGAATAACATCCATCTCCAGATATACATATATGTTTCTTTTGGAATTTGTATGTATGTGAGGCATTGTCGAAGTTAAATTGTTAAATGTTAAATAGTATTCAATTTACTGTTGCTGTCAACGGCTGACGAGAGGGTTGGAACCGATCTGAGACAAATTGAGATAGCCGGTAATCTCGTCAGGCGGTTAGCATTGGATTGTAACATTAAATATGGCATCTCGGGGGGTTGTTAGCCCCTGAAAAAAGCCATGCATCACATAATTATCAGGAATACTAACTTCCCCTTCCTGCGTTTTTAGGTTTAAACCACAGCCAAAACGTTCCAACCAAGATAGGCACCTCAACTATGATAAGTTCTGCAAGCACATCCAACCGGGGGCTCGCTGCTCCCCTTTCTGCCAGCTTATACCCTTAGAGTTTTATTTGCTACAACAAACAGGCGACTCCTTCCCTTTTACATCCCGAAAAATAGAGTGCTCTACTTTTGAATACGTCAAGGCAATACCTATCCCCTTGAGGCTCAAATTAAATGGTGCAAGAAACGTGACTTTAGGCTGTGACTGACTATTAATATCGTGCATTATAGTCCACCCTTTATTTACATATTCTTGTTATACTGGCGCTTCTCTGCCCTTGTTTTAAGAATACTTCCTATGAATACAAATTTACATCAATATGATGTAATTTTCCAATTTTTTAAAAATTTGTTTAAATTCGAAAATAAAAAGCTTAATAAGTGAACTGCTCTTTAGCTATAAATAGAAAATATCATAGCACTATTAAATTATTGTTAATTAAATTTTGCTATAATTTTTGTATAAATATTAATAAAATGTTTCATTGAATTGATGTCACCACAGCTCTAGCATTGATGATAGCCAACATATGACAAAACTCTCTGACGACTTTTAGCATTGAGTCTTATGGCAGTTTTCACACTACTGATGACTAGTTTCATATGTACATAATACCGATGTCAAAAATCCGATAATACGCTGCGTCCGCGTTTTTCTATTAGTGTATACCAATATTTGAGTGTAGCCAAATAATTGTAAATTTTATTAAAAGAAAAATCCGACAAATCTTCAATTGAAAAATAAAGTCCAATTTTATTGGGGATTAGTGCACAGACAAGTAGACAGACAAAGAGACAGTCAACCAGACAGGCAGAGGGGCAAACGAACGGGTGGATGGATTGGCAGACAAACGTACGAAACGTTTGCACAAATTTACACATGACTAAATGCGAAAATGCACTGGGATTCTAATAAAATAAATATAAATAAATGTTGGCAAATAGAAATTATTACTTTAGCTTTAAAATATTTATCATTTGGATTAGGTTCTTTGCCTTCATGGAAATGAGGATGGGGGGGAAAAAATTAAAAAGAAAAGTTGAAATGGCTGCTGATACTTGTAAATGAAGCAAAATAAGCAAATTCAGTATTCGTTTGTTAATTCTGACAATAATTGTTTTGTTCAGTTGTATCTTTATTTTTTCTACTGGTTCTATTTCTATTTTCAACAATTACAGAGCGCTCTTGTGGCACAGAAAGTTGATACACTTATAAAATTTATACAGAGATTGAAATACTTTCTGCTTAACCAGAAAATGATTCTAAATGGCATGAATGTGTTGTATCTCAAGCACTTGGAATGCAACTCTTTACGTACTGGTACAATTGTGTCCTGTTTTCATTCTGAGCCGAGTATATATATATTTTTTTCCTTTTTTTCTGTTTCATCTTTATTTTTCATGATACCTCAACAATAAATGTACTCGTGCTGGAAACTACAGTCGTTATTCATTTTCAATCGCAGAAAAAGTTTTTCCTTTTAGTTGCTTAATAGAAAAAGTAAAAAAGGAAAAAAAAAAAGTACAATAACAATATAAAAATCCCTACTCCAACAACATCAGCAGCAACGAACGAGCTTTAAAATAGATTGGTATTGTTTAAAAATTTCGTCTGTCTGTGTCATTTATTTGCGAGTGCTTGTATGATGTTGGACCAAATTGTTGAACATACCCAGCAAACAAATTTCTTTGTTTTTTGAAACGAGGCCGTTTTATGGCATTAGAAAACAGCATAGGGGAAAAAGTTTTTTAAATTATACATAGAAAGAAAAGGCTTGCACCAAATTTAAATATTTTCTATTGGTTTTTAAAACGAGTCGCACTCAAAAATTTAAGTGTAAATAACGCCAAAGTGTAATTACAATAAACCGCAAACGGTTTGTTCAAGAAAACCAATCCTGCAATGTCTTAATATAAAGCGGCCCATACACGTTTCAATTCAATTGTGAATTGAGTCTTTCAGCTGAATTGATTATTGCCCACACACTTCATAAACTGAATTGAAAGATTTTCCTTCAACTATTAAATTCAATGAAATTATAGACAATTTTAAAAATATATAACGTTCTCTTTGCAAAAACACTACAAATATAAGTTTTGAAACCTGATCAAGAGACACGAACACACACAACACAATCGAGTTCAAAGACTTGCTAGTCAACTTGTAAAAATCAAAACATTTAAATTTTTCTTCAACCAACTCGACAACTGCCAAACTAATCAACTGACAAAGCCATACACGCTTTGATTTGGACAACAACCGACTCAGTTGCCAACTGAGTTGAAACGTGTATGGGGTGCTTAACTGCCATCCCTAAGCAAAAGCGGCAAGCGGAACGTTTTTTTCCGCTGAGCTTTAACGCTGAAACGCCATCCCTAAACAAAAACGGCAACGTTATGTCAAAACGATAAAAGTAGGGTTATGAAACAAACAAATCAAACAACCCTGTAGTGCAATTCATTAACTTTTAACGATTTTTAAGGAGTATAACTTAACGCGAGCTATTGTGCTTTGCACTAACGCTTATGTGATTCACTAACTTATTTTTAACACCTCTGGCTGTATGTATGTTAAAAAAATTTGAAATAATGTGGCAGCTTTGTTAAAAATAAAGAAAACCACAAAGAGGAACAGAAAAAAGCAAACAAATTTGAAAATAATTCCATGTTTAGGGTAAGTAAAACTAATTCCAAGTTTATTATTTAAAATATTTTTTGATAAATAAGATAAGTTCTCCTCACGAAGTACACGCCGACCGATTGTTGGAGGCTGATCTTCCGACGTATGCCAAATACTGTGAAGTTGTTCTAGTAGAAATTTTAACGACATTGTTGTTAAAATAAACACCACAAAAATAATTGGTGTTTAGTTATCGCTAATCAGTCAGGCTATAAAAACAGCTGATTTAAAACGGAGACAAATAGTGTTAAAAACTGTTATAGAATTACGAAAACAACAACGCCAGTGATAATTTCTTTAAACGATTTTTATTAGCGTTAAAACAGGTTAGTGAATTGCACTACTGGTTATCTTAATAGATGGACGGACGGCATTATTGTTTGTGACTTTTTTATTATACTAAAATAAGATAATTAAAATTTTGAAAATGAGTAATTTAGATAAGTTGGAAGGTTTCTATATCATATTGAGTAGTTTCTACTTCTATTTTCCAATAAGAAATACAAAAATTTTTTATTTGGTTATTTATTTTCCTATCTTATATTTTTTCTTCACTCTTTTGTTTACAATTATTTTCTTTTGCAACTTAATTCACTGTGAAACGTATTGTCAAAATTGAATTTTCCAATTACAAAGCGTTGCCACCACGTTGTTTCGGTATGCTACATACAAAATGTATGGACATGAGAACGACAGCTAAAAAACGCTTGCCGCTCTTGTTTAGGGATGGCTGTAAGAATAAAATTCGTGAATCAAGTGCAGGATTTTTAAACCAATTAGAAAAACCAAAGCAAGAACACAGATACATAAACATATAAGAATGAATTGCAGACAGCGTTGTCAACTTTGAAGTTTTAAAAAGCCACCAAAATGGGAAAAAATTGCATTATTTCAACAAAAAACGCTCCGAGTTTTTAATTTTTTTCTTTCATTTTTAAAACCCTATTTTATATATTAGAAAATGTAATATTTTTATATTAAAAACATGATACTGAAACAGCCTTTTAAGCAACTACGAGTATTATACAATCAAACATAGCACCTCTTGATGGCATGCCATCAAATTCGTTCAATAGCTAGAATTCGTGTTTGTCAAACCTGGCTTCTAGTAGTTAGTTTTATTCAGATAGTGTTACCTTTACAATAATTATAACGACATTTTATCAAATTTATTATTAAACAAAATCATTTAATTATTTTTGCTGTTGACCGAAGCCAGCTGTTACTTAATACCTGCTTATCACCCTCAAAATTATATTGCAAGAGCATACAACCATTACTGTTGAAAGAATTTACGTTTATCGGATCATTAAAAGTTACAGAACCGTACTACAAACCTTCAAATTCAATTAATAGCAATCCTATCAAATACAATGTAAGCGTTGTCTCCAAAAGATTTTATTGAAATGTACAAAAATATACAGGCTTCAGATGAGTCGCGCTTACATTGTCAATGGTCTTAGATCGAAGATGTATGTGACAAAAATTTCACTGGGTAGCTAAAGTTTGCAATTTAGAGTAGTGTTGTTATGTATAGGTATATATGTATATATGAGTACTTAATAACTAGCCTTATATTTTATGGACAAATATGGTTTTATGGAAATATGGTTTTTACATAAAAAACCTAGTAATTCCTGTTTAAAATTATTTCTTCATTATCACCATTTAGATCCCTTTAATTTGACGTAGGCGAATCGTAAAGTAAGCTAATCTGACTTCCAAAGTTGAAAAGTGCTGCTACAAGTAAAATTACCTCATATTGTACAATTAAAGCATGCCATTCATTTCCCTTAAAAAGCCATTTAAGAATTTTACAAAACATCCATATACTATTTTAATTATCAATTTTATTTTTAAAAGCAAAAAATGTTGTCTAAAACGATAAATTGTTGAATGTTATTGGCCATAACCAACAAATAACAAGTGTTTAGAGCTGCACTCTTCTGTATCAACCATAAAACTATAAAAAAATTGACTTGACCACAAAAAAGACGAGAAGAAAAAATAAAAATTGTCCATTTGCAAAGTCATTTAATTGGTTTAAATTCTAACCGATTGTGGTTAAAAAATGTTAACTGGGTTAATTGAGAGATGTGAGTGTGATTGAGTGTTTTCTTCTCTTTTTTTTTTTTTTTTTTTGTTAAAGTGTATGATGCTCCGATTTTGTTTCCATTAAACATTCAAACGTACAAACATTTAAAGACTGCGACACCAAAGTCTACAAAATTTGTATGTGCTGTTTTTGGACAGTTGCAAAAGTCATTAATAAACTTTAAAGTGTTTTTTCTTTTCTTATTGTAGTGTTTATCCGAACGAGAGAAACGAATTCGATTCAATGAATTTAAGAATTTGGTTTTAATAACTGTTTTATTTTTAAAGATTATTGACATCTTTTAACTCAATTATGAAAATACTACTTGAGGAACTGTATTTACGATATGAATTGTGAAATCAACATACGTATGTCCTTTTTTGTGTATTTTCCCACTGTATATAAGTCGAAATTTTGTATGTGCCATTCTACTCGTCTGTAGACTTTGAAACTCTTGAGAGAATGTGTTAACATTTAACTTTATATTCGCTTGGTTTTAAAAAGACAATGTGAATTGAAAGGAAAAATATTGTATTGGTAGATGGTGGGCCAAAAGAAGTCAAAGTTTATTTATTTCGTATAGTTTGGGTAATACAATACAACAAGATCAAGTCTTATATTATAGTATTGGGTAATGATTTGGCAGATATTTAGTAATTACAATTAATGAAGTAAAGAAAAAAAATGTTTAAATAAATGTTAAGTAAAAAAAACAAAGGTATATACTGTTAACAATTCTAATTTCTACAAGAATAATAATAAATAATTTAAGAAAAATGCTGAAATATGGCAGATTTGAATTTGCTTGCATTATTAATAGTTTGGTTCTGAGAGGGAAGCTGGCTGTAGAGGCGTATAGCATTTGTGAAAAAGTGTTGCTCAGAAATGGCCTTATTATATTTAATGTTGTTTATTCTGTGACCTCTATTCGACCTGGAGAAAGTTATTCTGTCACAGAGGTAAAAAGGTTTTTTTATACATAATTTTATGTAAAAACAATAGGGAGCGACATTTTAATAAGCTGTCAAAAGTGACACCATAGATTTCCTGTTCCTTTTGATTCCAAATATATATCTGGCAATATTATTGTACGTTACATTGAGCATACGTTTACTAATAGCATCACAGCTAGAGAACAATTCGCAGCCATACATTAATGTGGGTAATAAATATGTTTTGGCAAGAAGCATTCGAATATTAATAGGCGTATAGTACTGAGAAATATATAAAAAGTTGGTCAACATAGAAAAAGTTTTACCGCAGTTACTTTTAACATGATCTGACCAATTCAGCTGTTTATTAAAAATTACACGAAGGTTTTTTGCACTTTCGACGAAGTTTATGACTACATTATTAATCTTGACTGGTGGAATGCATAAATTAGCTCTTTGTGACATTCCAATTATCATAGCAACGGACTTTGTAGGGTTCAGACTTAGCCCATTTGCAGACGCCCACAGATTTATAAGACCCAAATCTTCATTTATCAGTTGTATGCAATTAGCAATGTCGGATACACTGCAGCTTTTATACAGTTGCACATCATCAGCATACATTTGAATACTACAATTTTTTACATGCAAAGGTAAATCGTTTGCGTATATGGAATAAAGAAGCGGTCCAAGTACATTTCCTTCATGGAAAACACTCTGACATCTATTACTTAGATAAGACGTGAAAAGTTTTAACACTGTCAACGAATAATTAAACATATACTTTAATTTTCGGATAAGAACAAAATGATGTACGGTGTCAAAAGCTTTAGAGTGATCGAGCAATATTAGAAATGAAACCATTTGGCGTTTATCGATATGAGATCTAATTTCTTCTGTGACGTGAATCAGAGTAGTAACACAGCTATGTTGTGGTCTAAAGCCAGATTGTCTATTACTTAACAGGGAGTTTGTATGCAGGTATTAGCTTATCTGCGAGTGAATTAATCGTTCAAAAACTTTTGAGAGATATGGCAGAATTGCAATTGGTCGATAGCTTTTATCAGGTTTCGGAACTGGTTATGATTTTAGCATGTTTCCACTTCATTGGGAACGTAGATGTTGTTATAACCATATTAAAGAAATGTGTTAAATAACGTAGCGTGTATGAAAGTGTAAGTTTGATAAATTTTGGGTGTAGTCCATCATAACAAACAGCATTAGATTTTATATATAAAAAGGATTCTAATACGTCTTCCTGAGTGAAGCATGTAAAGTTGAAGAAATTTTCTGATGCTTGATTCGTAACTACACTATTGTAGAACCCTTCGTTTATTGGAGGCGTAGGTATACTAGAAAATCGAGAGCTTCATTGGTTCACATCAATAGAATTATTAATAGGTTTACTTCGATTTGTTAAGCCCATTGTATGAATTTCTCTCCATTTTTTCCGTGAGTCGATAAATGTTTTAAATTTATGTTGGTAGAATTTTGACTTATTTATCCTTATTTTTCTATTTACGGCAGTCCTTGCAGCTTTAAAGATACTGTAAAGATCTGGTGTTCTAAACTGTTTCCATCTTTTATATGCCTGATATATAAAACTTTTGCTTCACGTTACGGTACAGAATGGCTTTGACATCTACGATGAAATATATTTATATGAAATATATCACATAAAGTAACGGGTGTTTTTTTATAGAGGTATAGTACTTTGAAATGAAATATTGTAAAACAAAGACTCATGTCCTAGAAATTTATTTTACTCGACAGAGAATCTTCTAGCATTAGAACTCAAATATGACTTTTGGTTCATGACCGCCAGGTCTGCTTTAGACGTAGTATAATCTGGAGGTCCCATTTTCGATGACTTTTTCAGTATTTGAGGCTGTATATAGGCAGTTACGCGGCGAATGTTGCAATCCATGCTAACCGTATCGGGGTTATCGGCATACATTAGCGCCTTCATGCATTCCCAGAGAAAATAGTCTAGTGGCATTAAATCACATTATCTAGGCGTCTAATTCAAGGGACTGAAACGTGAAACTATGCGGTTGCCAAACGTTTCCTTCAATAAATTAATTTTTGGTGCGAGCTGTGTAGCATCTTGCGCCGTCTTCTTGAAAACACTGCTTCTGCACAACATAGCTCATGGCTCTATAATGGTCACCATTGACTGTAACTTTCTGTTTAGCATCATTATTAAAGAAGTATTGACCAACGATTTCACCAGCCCATAAAGCACTTGAAACAGTCAGTTTTTCTGGATGTAACAGGGTCCCAACATACACTTCAGGATTATCACAGTTTTGTTTACTGACGTATCCATTCTAACTAAAAGTGAGCTTCACATCGCTAAACAAAATTTGCTTATGATAAACGGTATGAACGGTAATTTCAGTTCTCAGTTCAGGCGTCATTCTATTCATTTTGAAATGCCAAACCAAATTGTACATAAATCACTTAATAGCTGACAAAATGGCGCCGCCAGTTAAAAAAGATGTTGCCAACTTAAAATTTGAAATTTTTATACCACTTTAAAAGCAGAAGGCTGACACAGGTAGCAACCTTTTGTTTTATATTTGTAGCCATGCTGAAGAGCAAGGTGTTTACAATTCCCTCGACAGTCAGAGAAGAACTGGGCTTCGCAAGTTTCTGTCCTGAAGTACATAAAAAGCACCAGCGAAAAGCTAACTCATCCATCTTTCCACCACTTCTGGTTCCTTACAATACAGACTGCAACTAGGTTCCAAAAAAATAGGATATGCAACTCAATTACTCATCACTGCAATTTTGGAGTTAAGACACAAGCAGAACATTTTAGCCAAGATGCAGATACTGATAATGATAGCTGATCGCTGTCGAAGTAAAACAGAACCATTCCACGAAGTAACCTTTGACGAGGATTTTCGGGAGTCCCAACACAACCAGCTATATGTTGAGCTTACCGGGGCTTTATTTGCCACTACAAATAAGAGATTCCTACCCTTCAATGACTCTCCCGCCCCTTCCCACTGGGAGCAAGTTTTGCCTTGCTGTACACCTACCCAGGGCAGTATGTTTCCTGGTACAAATAAAAGTCTAGGTAGCCACATGTTATATTGGACTTCCGAAGCCCTCACCAAGGGTTACTTGGTGCCCCGGGAGATTTTGCTTTGCAGATCATCACGGCGCTGATCAAGGTTGAGCTGCCTACATCTTGGCTGAACCGTTCTGGCTGTAGTTCAAACCAAACATAAAACTAAGCGCAGGGGAATTAATTTTCCCTGATAACATCACTAGGGCCCTTTCCTTTCTCGTGGTAGGATTTCTTCATTTGGTGTAGTAAATAAGACTGTGGGAAGACACATGACTTATATTGTGTTGGACTTCTGAAACACTAATCAACGGTTAATTGGCAGAACGGGGATCGGCAAAGCCACCGGAATATTCTGCTTGCAGAATATTTCGGCGCTGATAATGGTTAAGTTGCTTGCCTTGGCTGAAACATACTGGCTGTAGTTTAAATCCAAAATAACTGGGAGGGTAATTAGTCTTCCCTAATAACTATAGTGCAATGCCGGTTTTCGGAGGCTAAAAACCCCCGGGGTGCTGTTTTCTTGCAACAAGTACCTGTAATATAAGGAACTAGTAGGGATGGTTGGCTGGATAAGTTAGTTTAAGAGATGATGCTCTTAAATGGGCTTTGGTGTACTAACTTACTGAGCTTTGCCTTTCATTGACTGCCTGCGAAATTGCATACAGGAGGGATTAGAAGGTCCGAACTCTTCAGTAAGACGTTTGTTCAGTGGCGACCTGTGTGTGCCATGCAAGCCACATCGAGCAGCTAGCTATCCATCAATTCATCAAATAAGGCCGCCAGGACGAAGGCTGATGTAAATCAGTGACTGATGTAAATCACCGCCCCGAAAAGTCAAGTGCCCTTGTTAGGCTTATGTCAAGGCAACACTTGCTTCCCGGAGGATTTTGTAAACCCCAACACCAAATTGCAACATTTTAAATGAATAGGGCTTGCCGCTCAGTGACTGATGTTGGTTTTTAACAACTTTCACTGCCGGCCTCGTTTTAATGTATTTTTACCCCGTTATGGGATATTTTTGTAAATTGAAGGAGATGACAAATTAAACAAATTGTTGTTATTTAAACAATGGAGAAAATGGGTATTTGTATGTAAAGCTGTATAAGTGTTTGTTCGGGTGTTTTTGAGTTTTAATCCTGGCATAAGTACGTTTGTATGTACATAGTTACATAAATATGTATGCATATGTGCGATTGGAAAAAATGGGGAAAATTGTATAACTTGAGCGTGAGTGTGTAGGGATTGTGTGCCTTAGAGTATGTACGAGTGAGTATGTTTGTAGTGCCACGGATTCGTGCCAGAATAATGGAATAAAAAAATAATAAAATAGAAAATTGAAAAAATGTATTAAAAATATTGTATTTTATGTGTGAAATACGTATGTATGAACATATGTATATGCATGTATGTATGTATGAGTGTATGCCTGCATATATGAATTTTTATTTTGGTAAAAGTGTTTGCTGCTGTAGATAGATGTTGGTGTTGTTGTTGTTGTTGTTGGTAACTTTCACAATATTTTTAACAATATTGTTTATGCACTTTACAAAGTCTGAATGGAAGGGAAACCGTAAACGGAAGTACAATGATGTCTAGGAAATATAGATAACAAACAGCCAGTGTACCACTGACAGTCAGTTGTTATTGTTTTGATTTAAAAAAACACATATACACACACACACACACACACACACACAACCGTACACACACATAGAACGGAATATAAAGACATACATACATACAAACAACTTAAGTAAACAAGTGTGCATGTAGAAAAAGAAGAAACATATTAAAGCATCGTGTTGCATATACGGACATACGAGTACACACTTATTGCAAGTCAGTCAGTTAGTCAGTCGTCACAGTTGCAGCAGAGTGATGAGTTGTAATTTTCTAGGACAGTAGATAAAAATCGTTTACTTGTCTGTCTGTTTGTTTGTTTGTCAGTTTGTTTGCCTTCTGCCTATAAAATGGACCAGTACGTTTATGTATGCGAGTGTGTGTGTGTGTGCGTTTGAGTCAGTCCACACATTTGATTGTTTGTCTTCTCTCATTCGTGTAAGTTGTAAAAAACCAATTTATTATTCAAACTGAATTTTTAATTGAGTATGAGGTTGAACATGTGTAGTATAGTGATAAAAACATTTTTTTTTCTTCGCTCCTACACTCAAGGCAAAACTCGTGTTAAAAAAAGAGATACTAACATACATACATATCTACACACACATACCTCTACACCATTAAAGGAGAGCAAGAACTAAAGGATTTTAATAGTTAAAAAGGATTTTCGAAAATTACTTTGACCCATTTGTCGTCTCTTTATGTTAACAAGACACTGTCATCATATTTACAGTAAAAGAACACAGCATTACCAACCAACCAACCAACCAGCCAGCCAACCAGCACACTCACACTCACAGACAAAAGCTTTACTTAAAATGTCAGTTAACGAAATGGTAAGAACAATTGTTTTGTTTGCTTTTTAACATGAATTGACAATTTTTCGATTACTGCAAGTAAAAAGGATTTTTCTTTGTTTTTATAACAAAGTCGTTTTTTTTTTGTAATTAAAATTGATACTAAAGCCTAAATTAAAAAATTTTATGGACATTATTTTAACAAAACCAAAAAAACGAAGAAAAAGATTTAAAGATAAAAACTAATATGATGCCAAGAAAAATAAAAAATAATGAATTGATAACTTAAGTTTTTATGGATAAGAAGAGACTAACTAATGTATACAATCAAATTTGCATATGAAAACGCACGTACGAGTATGTGCATGAGTTCATCTTAAAATGTATCAATTATTTCCATAATCCTTTTCACACACTGGAAAAGCTGGTTGCAAATCGGTCGCAATGAATAAATTTTAATTGTCTTCTGTTATTAAAGCGGTGGAATTAGATCACTTTAACCTAAATTATACTGATCGACAGCGAACTTATACTATAAATAAAAGCGTGTAGACTAAAGGGTTATACCACTAGAATATATAGCTTTCACAACGGAAAGTCTACTTTGCAAATACTTGAGCTTGGCAGTACCAAGGGAAAATAAAAAGTATAAAAGAGCCTCCAGCAATCTTAAGACCTTGGAAAGCAAACATTTTGTGTATGAAAGCGGTATTAATTGTCTATAAATTTATTATGGTGCCTTCTATCATATGACAATTGTGAGTGAAATAAAATATCGGCCAAATGTTTGCCACTGCTCTAGCGATGGCCCAAATTTTCAATGACTCTGACACATAATTGTGGTGTAATGTAGTTAATGTGCCAAATAAAAAAAATTAACGGTTGATACGACAACATTCTAAGAGCAACATGCGTTCGTAAAATTAAATGTGATTTACAAGTTATTCGAGAAAATAATAACAGTTTTACTAAAACACGAAATATCGCAATTTCTGTCACCTAAACAACATTGATTTTGTCACGGAACATCCACAACGACCAATCAAATGGAATTTACATCACACGTCAACTCAAAGTTTTTATAATAGTCAGCAAACAGACGTCATTTACACTAACTTCAGTAAAGCTTTCGATAAGGTAAACCATGACCTATTGATTGAGAAGCTTTATACAGTTGGATTTAATGGAATTTTCTTACATTGGATTGAATCATATTTGAAAGGCCGGAAACAATGCGTTATTTTTAATAATTCCAAATCTCGTTATTATGAAGTAATTTCTGGTATTCCTCAAGGAATAACTGATCTTCCCAGTGCCATAGAATTCAGTAATATTCTTATAGTTATATGCTATTGATGTAAAGCTTTTTTCAAGCATTGCAAAACCAAATGATGCAACTTTTCTTCAGGCTGACTTAAACAACTTTTTCGATTGGTGTTCCATAAACCTTATGGAATTAAATCTAAATAAATGTAAACTCATGACTTTTACTAGATATTCGCAATTTTCGACCAAATATTTTATTAATGGTACTGAGCTAATAGCTGTTGACTCATGTTTTGATCTTAGGATTTATTTCGATAAGAAACTTAATTTCAATTTACATGTTACGTTCGCTGTGAATAGTGTATTATGTTTCATAAAACGATGGGCTAAAGAATTTAATGATCCCTATGTGACGAAGAATCTATTCACATCTTTAGTAAGACCCATTCTTGAATATGGTGCTGTAATATGGGATCCACAGTACAACTTATATATTGAAAAGATAGAATCAGCTTAGAAACAATTTCTGTTATTTTGTTTCCGTTCTCTTCCATGGAATCCAGCTGAACATCTTCCGCCTTATCGTAGTCGATTGTCACTTATAAAACTCCCAACATTGACAAGCAGATGGATTGTATCCAACATTGCATTCTTCTTAAACTTATTTCAAGGAAAAATTAACTCCATCTTTCTTCTCAGTAAAATAAACATAAACATTTTCAGCAGACAACTTAGATTATATGAGTTCCTACATCTAAATTTTAATAGAATGAGTTTCCTAAACTTCGACCCAATTCGTAGAGTTTGTTCGGATATTAATAAATATTATTATCTTATAGAGTTGTCTGATCATGTTAATATTTCTATGGCAATAGTTTTAAACTATTTAAATTCAAATGATTATATGTATAGTTGTTTATAATTGTTTTATCGAGTCGAATTATGTATGTATTTATTTTGGTTCTTTCTCAGCTGAAATATTTTATAGCTGTACAAATAAATAAATAAATGTTACCATATTAGTGTCATACGCAACCATATTATTACACTAGCGAACCATACTTTTGCCATGTATAACCATATTAGAACCATTTTAATCTCGTAAATATCTTTATTTTAAAAGAGTCCTATTTTTGCCATAATTAACTGAATAAACATACAATTGATAATAAATTATAGCTAAAATATTAAATACGGCATATTTCCATTAAATAAATAATAGAATAATTAAAAATAATCCGAAGCAAATGATATTGCTAGATATAATACACATATGATAATAAATTAAAGCTGAAATATGTAGTATGGCATATTTGCATTAAATAAAATAATTAAGAAAATAATCGGATTGCATGTTATTGGGATAAAAACACAAATTACTTCTTTAATGTTAAAGTATCGATTAGCTGTAATATATTTATTAAGTACTTCGTCTGGGATTGCAATATTAAGAGTCATATGTAACCATATTAATATGGTTACATGTAACATAGTATGGTGGATTACTACAATAATAAGGTTCATCATAAAATTTTTAAAAAGTTTTGAAATAGTATGGTTGGATGACAAATCGTCATGCATCGGTACCATTGCCGATCACATGCTGAATGCTCTCCCTCATGTTGTAGGGCGGAGCATTTCTAAAACTCCTTCCGATCTCAGGGTCACGGCACGTGGTTGCAGTGCAACTCCACACCGAATTGGAAAACTCTCCCCGCAATTGGGTATTAAACCATAACCACTACGTTGCTGTCGAAGAACCTCACCATAGCCGGGCGAGAAAAATATTCCCGTGGCTCCCGGTTTCCGTGGTACTAGAAAATAATAGCCTCTGGTCAAACTATCGTAGCCCTAAAAAAGCTGCTATAGTTTTAAACGCCAAACGGTTCGAAGAACTGCTAGCCCCGTAAAAAACCACACTACAATACTTATTACACTCACTAATACCATAAACACAATGAAAATAGATAAACTGGAACCCATTTCCGGAACCAGTACCATATAAGTAATAACAACAGAAACACTCAGGAATACATCTAATGCTGAGCAAAAGCTCAGCATCACAAAAAATAATAAAATCAGGAATCAGTTCCATGGTAGTTGTGAAAAATATATACATCAGCACCTGCCTTTACGGCCTTATCTGATGATGGATTAGTTCCACGAGTGAATTATTCACGATTCACCAGTGCCTCCGTGGCTCACACAGGTAGCAATTTACGCCATATGTTTGTAGCCATATGAGCAACTTCTTGTTGAGAAGTTCGGGCTCTTTAATCCCTCCTGTATGCAATTTCCCAGCAATCAGTGGAAGACAAGGCTTAATGAGTTGGTAGGCCGAAGTCCACTAAGAGCATCAGCCCTTAAACCAACTAACCCGTCAACCATTACCACTGGTTCCTTACAGTACAGATATCTGCTGTATAGGCAACAGATCCTCGAAAGGTTGTTAGTCCAAGAAAAAAGCCACACCAAACAATTATCAAGGATACTAACACCCCGTTCCTGGGGCTTAGGTTTCAACCACAGCCAGAACGTTTCAGCCTAAGTTGTCACCTCAACCATAATCACCCCGGGTTTAACTGCAAGCAGAACCACCCTTGGTAAGGGTTTCGGAAGCCAACACAACATAAGTAATGCGGCTTGCTAGAGTTTTATTTGCTACAACAAAGCCCTTCCCCTCTTTACCCAAAAAACAGAGTGCCCTGGTTAGGAATACGCCAAGGCAAAACCTGTTCCCCGGGGGGTCAGTTCCATGGCACATAAAAAACTCACGAATTCAGACGAACATAGTAAAGATGAATTTTCAAAGTAGGTTAGGTTATGTTTAACAGGTTGCTAGCCATTGAAAATGCAGCCCACTTGCATCCAATTCGGTCCCGTTGTGTTGCCTGGATGTGATATGCATCTCTGCTGATGTACATATCTCACCAGATCTACATATCACTAGTTCAGAACCAACCCGAGGATTGGATAAAGGATACGAATTCACTTATATCACATTCTAATACATACAGCATCGGTCTGCCTAGATATAGAGCCCTTTATAAGAAAGAGCTGAACACAGACAGAGGAAGTGCTCGACACTCTCTACTTCTACAGAGTTCATTAAGTGAAAGTTTTAACCTCCTCGCCTGCGTCCATATGTGACAATGTCCCGTCAGGAATACCACAGCAGAACGCAACCTCCGTCGGGACAGTTCCCTAAGGATGGTAATCCTTTTATTATCACATGTGGGCCATGTCAGCCTTGATATTCGATAGGTAATCTCACTAGACCATCGGTCTCAAAAAACTCTTTATTCGTTTCTTACAGCTCCTAAGCGGTATTCCAACGATTACATTTATATACTTTTATTGTAGTTGGACAACGGCATTTTTTAGTTTATTCGCAACAACATTTCCGGGCACTTCATTGTGCCCTCGTACCCAGACACACTCCAGGCTTGAATATCTAGCTATTCCGTTTAGAAATATCTGGCATTCGCGAAGCAACCTGGAAGTTGTAGAGACCTTTAGCTAGTTTTCAAAGTAAGCAATAAGGTCTTCGTGGATGAATAAACTTGAATTTTATCCAAATTCTATTTCTCATAACATCCTTAACGTTGGAGTCTATTCTCAGTTAGAAGGGATATTTTACGGTATAATATTTGCAAAAAGTAAGTTTTTGTGTAGTAAAAATATTTTTTGATACTAAATAAATTGTTTAGTTTTAACATCTGTATAACTTATTTATTGTTAGTTCTTTTTAGGAGACACAATAAACGAAAAAGCTGACTTTTGGAGCACCCTGTACTTAAAAGCTCAATCCTTTCTAGCATTTTTGATATTATCTCCAACTAATTTTACAATATTTATTCATATTTGCTTTGCACATTATTGAGCTAACGAAGGAGTCCTTTATTGTATTGCAAGGATTGTACACATTTAATAAAATTGTCAAATTGTTTCAAGAATATCCTTTTAAATAGATTATGATTAAAAGCTGAATTCTTTGATTGGTTTATATTAGAACAAATATGATTATTATTTCTTGATAAGATATTTAAAGGATTAATAATACAAAGGAAGTGAGAACAATTTATGATTTGGAAATAATTTTGCAAAATAATTTGCATTGAAATGAGTAAATTCTGAAGTTGAGTGAAGATTTAAGGCTGCAAAGTGCTTTATGTAAATGTTGGAATAAAATTGCAAAGATATTTGTGAATAAAAATTTATTTTTGTATACTCGTACTAAGCTGCACAAGTTAAAGCAATGATGTCAAATTGAAATTTGTTTTTCAAATTAATTGAAAGTTTAATTACATATATTGAACTTAATTAAATTTAATAAGTTTAATATCTCTTTTATTATTTATATGTAAATTCTTATTTACCTTGTATTGTATTACAGATCGTTTAAACATGTTTCATCAGATGAGTGCGATCTTCGGCAAATGATAAATTTCTCTAGCGTCGCTAGAGAGAAATTTATCATTCATCATTTTGTTTTGGAGCCACAAACTGTTTCTTTCTTTCTCACTCACTCTGTTTTTATGCACTCTTCCGCCTCCAACTGCAAAACCCGCGAAAATACGTAAAGAAATTTCTAAGCGATTTCAAGCAATCGTCAAATAAACAATGAAATTATATGCCACCTGCCAATATAAATGTGGTGACAACAAACAGATCGGCTGTAATTACAATTGTCGTTTAGGTCATGATAATATGGCCACTGGTAGTGGTGACTACCAAGACACTACAACGAATTCACCATCACCATCATCCCTTTACAGTAGTAGTTGCCCGCAATTGACGCAGTATCGCAGTTTGCCCCGAAATCTTTTTAGTACTTTAAGAAGACAACAACAACAACAACAACAACAGCAGCAGCAATTGCAATTACAACAATATCAGCATTCTAATTGCAGCTACTCAAATCCAAAAACGAATTCGGATCAGGAACTAAGAAGATCAGCTTTAATTAAAAGCACAAATAGTAAAAATAAAAATTTAATTTTATGTAGCAAATGTGCGGTGTGACGAAGGTATAATCTTAGTTGTGAACATCCCCCACAAATACCCAGTAGAAACAGTAAGCCAATAGCAAAAGACTATCCCAATATACAGAAACCGCTGAGCGAACAAATCGAAGAGCAAATCACTCTCCCAGTGCCACCTGCATTTCAAGATATATCTTTTGCCACACCTGCCGCTCGTACGACGCAAAGAATTTTGTGTGAAAATTGTCGCTACGACAATCAACCGATTGTTTGGTGGGTATCGTGTCCGCGTTTGGCCTACCAGCAGGGTTCCACACAGAGTCTCAAGGAATACACCACAATAACCTCAACAGCTGTGGCAGTGAATCAACAGCGCGACTTAAGCCATATTAACAAACTGGTTAAACCTCTCAGCACATTAGACAGCCACAGATCTGACACATCATCGACATCAAACATGTTAAAGAAGTCCATTATAAAATCGAATATACCCTTCACAACAATTACAACGAGTGGCGGCATAGCTACAGCAACCACACAAACAGCTTTGGCCAATCAAGCTTATAAGTGTAGCACAACTGTGACAAATGTAACACCGTCGCCACCACCTCCACCTCTGTTAAGAGCACATCATCATCGTTCCATTACTGCATTGCCATCATTAGATTTGTATGATAATTACGGTGCATCAACACATGTTCCTTCTAACAATTTTAATACCATGACATGCAGGCGTCATGCCAAACAGCAGCAAAAACAACAGCAACAACAACAGCAACAACAAATACAAGCACACTCACACCAACAACCCATCACAGCCCAAACTCATGCTCATCAGCATGCCCACACACAGCAACAGCAACAACAACAACAACATCAGCAGCAGCAACAGCAACAGAGCCAACAGCAACAACAACAACAGCAATATACTTGTTGTAGTTCCTACAATGTAGACCATCACAAAATGCAAATACCAGCTGCCTGCATGTGTGGCAATCTCTACCATCAACAGGTACGACCTCAAGAAGCTTTAGCGCCATCTCTGCCACCACCGCCACCACCAACCACCCTACACACCGGCAATCGGGGTTGTAATTATGGCTGCAACTACAGTGAGTTTTTGTTTAGAAAATATATTTGTATGCTTGTTCAAAAGTTTTCAAAATAATTTCACAAACATTTTTCAGCTGCCGCCGACTCCTGTATTCATCAGTTTGAAGAACAGGATTCAGGATTTCCTGGTCTACGCGATCAAGAGTTCTATTTATTGCATCGTAATATTCCCGCTCTCAGACGTACCGGTGTGGATACGATTGGCATTAGACAGCATTTTTATCCAGATGGCGGTTGGGGTTGGATAATTTGTGGCATGTCGTTTTTGGTGCACATTTTAACGACTGGCCTGCAGTTGTCCTACGGCCTGACGTTGTTCTATGCCATTCAGCATATACAAAATGCAGACGGAAATGGTAAGATTGAACAGATTTTACATTTTTATTGTAAACATTCAATACTGCTTGTCCTAAATGTAGAATATTTCACGGTTTCAAGGGAATGTTTCAGCTAAAATACACAGGCAGAAAAAAATTAGCGCCCACGGTAAATTTTAGTAATTATAGTACCTCTTAAAAGGGACATCTCAGCTTTAGAAGTTGATAGCGTTTTTTAAATAGTTGCGTACAAAAGTACAGGTGATAAAACTGTATTATCAGAATAGATGTTTTGTTCGGGCAACGTTCCACGCGTTTCGTAATCGTACTATCGAATATTCGCGAGATCAGTCAAAACTCCAAACTCTGTTCATGGAGGCTTGCAGAAGAATATGGAACAGTCTGTTTAGGACCACTCACAAAAAGTCAGACTTTCGCAGACTATAAATTGGGAAATTTAGGATTGTAACTTGGATCTGTACCTAAACCAAATTGAGCCGACTAAACAGCTAAAGGTAGACAACTATAGGCAATGGATAGTTTTGGGTTGGGTGTTTTGTCCGGGTAACGTTCCAGGCTTCTCGCTTTGGCGGATACCATAATATTTTCATGGTGAGAAAGAAGAATATTTGTTAAATCTGCTGCAAATCTCATCGCTGTTCATGAGAAAGTGCAGGATAATACGGTACAGCCAATTTAGGATCGCCCCTAGGACTTAAGCTTTCTCGGACTACAAATTGAGACGCTTAGTGTTGTACAAAGTTGGGCTGGCCAAAGAGCTAAAGGTAAATGCTTAAAGAAAATGGCGTATCTTGGTGTCCATATGCTTTTCTCTTTAAAGAATGCCATAATCTTTTTATAGAGAAGAATACTCGCAAGATCCGCCCAAAATCTCATTGCTGCTCATGAAAAAGTATGTGGGACTATTGGTTTGGGATCGCTTACAAGAGCTTGAGAAGGAGCATATGGGACAGTTAGCTTAGGATTCCTCGAGCTCTGGAAAGCGATCCATCATTAATTATGTCTACACTTATAGCAAATTGGGCTAACTGAGGAACTATAAATAAACGACTACAGACAATTGCATATGCTTTGGCTCTGTGGCAGCTTACAACAAATACGCCCAGGTTATCGCAGTTAACGACGAGTGCTATAAGTCGATGATTGTCAACGTCTTCCTGAATTAGATATCAAAGACACCAATCACAATTGGGTTTTCAAAGCATCCCAGGGAGCAGGTTTTGCCTTGGCGAATACGCACAAGGGGCTAGGAGTTCCTCGTTTGTTGTACCAAATTAAACTCTAGGAAGCCACATGACTTGTGTTGTGTTAGACCTCCGAAACCCTAACCAAGAGTTAATTGGCAGAACGGGGATCAAGAAAACCGATGGAAGGTTCTACTTAAAGACCATCTCGAAGTTGATCATAGGTGAGGAGAATACCTTGGCAAAATTGTTCGGGCTGTGGTTTAAACCTAAAATCGTAGGAAGGAGTATTAGTTTCCCTAATAACTATGGTGGAATTCCGGTTTTTGGCTGCTAACAACCCCCCGAGGTGCTGTTGTCTTGCAATAGATACCTGTAGTATAAGGAACCAGAAGTGATGGTTTTAAGCCTTACCTTACATTGACTGTCTGGGAAATTCGATTCAGAATGGATAAGAAGGCTTTAGTAAGGGCTTTGTTCATATGGCAATAAACTTATGACAAAAGTTACGACCTGTGTAAGCCTTGCAAGCCACTAGTAGCCGCTAGTGAATCGTGAATAATCCACCCCCTGGGGCTGGTCCATCATCAGATGAGGCTGACTAGGCAGAATCTGATATAAATTAATTGGACATTAATAATAATAATTAGTCACTGTTGGTCTATTATGCTTCCCTTTTATACACGGGTTTAGTATGTACGTCAGGAAATTGGACTAACTCTTTCAATAGATGTGTAAGCAAGTCGAGTTTACCGAATGTAAGGGCTTGTAGTAACTGTGTGCCCTGTAGATCTAGTGTTTCGTCTTCCTCACCACAAATGCGAATGTCTGCGTACAGATGCTTAAGGAGTACTGGTCAGTGTTCTTTGGCTTCACATTTGATTTAAGGACATGGATTTCATAAGCCATAGGTCTAAGCGAACAAGCCCATCTGGCTCGCAGATTAAACAAATATAGTTTAAAGAACTAAAAAACAATGCTTCAATGTCAAACTAAAATAATTATCCATATAAGCAGATAGTTATACGTAAAATGCGTTCCGAGTTTTTTTTTATTTCGAATTCTCAAAATTGACTTCAGGAATCATAAAAATATGGCTACTTAAATTTTCGCACTAAATCGAATGACCGTTAATAGTTCAGTTACACGTTCCACGACCAAAACGCGCACGAATAATAAAAACTGGTTCCGATTCAATATCTAACCTCCCGTTCTCCACTGACTAAGCAATGCGGCAAGTTCAATTTTCGCATTAAAGCGAATGTCCCATTTATAGTTACATGCATTGTGGATGTTTCACGGCAAAAATGTGCACCGACTATGAAAAACCTATTCCAGACCCTTTTGCAAAGCGGGTCCAAATTTTTTTTGAGAATTCCTAAAATCACCTTAGTGAATCCCCAAAATCCCCCCACTTCCCCGGACTGCCGTTTTGGCAACTCCAATTTTGGCACTAAAGCAGCAACACTGTATATACAGTTTCATATACCTGCATATGTAATAATCACTCATATGGCATGAATGTACTAATATAAGCACGTGTTAAAAATAGGAATCGCCTAAAGATATCCCTTTTTATTCTTTACAGAATGGTTGGGAGCCCTGAGTTGGTCCATTTCAATGCTAATCTCACCATTTGTGGAAACAATATGTCGCAGGAAATCTACAAGACTGATGGCTGTGGTGGGCGGCTTAATTTTATCCCTGGGAATTTTATTCACTTCATTTGCTACCGAAGCGGATCAGGTTATTTTCAGTTATGGTAAGTTTTTGCGGGACTTAACGCTCAAATTCGCAGAATAATTTATAAGCAAATATTTAAGGGTTTGTTTTTGGTATTGGCGTGGCAATGGTGCGAGAAACCTCAACCATTATGTTGGGCAATTATTTTAAGAAAAGAAGACTTTTTGTGGAAATGGTGGCCATGTCCGGTGAAGGAGTGGGTATAGCTTTATTTTCAGTTTTATTGAAAGAAGGAGTAGGGTAAGTTAATTACGAATACGGAGACTAACGAATATGAAGGACTAATTATAATTCTTTATTCGTTAGAAAAATGGGTTGGCGTTGTGGCTTACAAATTGTGGCGGCCTTAACTTCCATAAGTTTTTTTGTGGGTCTTCTGTACAGACCGGCATCGTTGTATCATCCCCAAAGAAGAGCCATACAACATTTAAAAAATCAAAGAAAAAAGGTAAATTGAAAAGAAACATTTCTTCCGAGTACTCGTACTATTAATTGATTTTTAAATTTAGCTGCGAGATCACAAAAATAACAATCCACCTGCAGAACCCAATATTTTAAAGAAATTAGTACAAGACATATCAAATTTGAAATCGGGTACGGCAAAGATTTTACTTTTGACTTCTGCCGTGGCTGCTCTTGGAATTTACACACCCATGTTTACCATGGTAAGAACTACAAACCAGATCATAAATCATTTTGAATATAACGACAGCACTAAAAATAAAATTTTTTTCCACAAAGTCTCTAAATGCGGCTAAAGAAGGTGCTGATGTACAGGAACTGGTGCTGTTACAAACTATGCTGGGCATGTCTACCACTTTGGGAGTAGTATTGGCAGGCGTTCTCATAAGAAGACCATTTGTCATACACAATTTTGTGTTATCCACGCCCATAGTTTCACAGGCAAGCTTTACTTGATCTCTATATTTAATTTTTTGTTTTAGTTTAAAAATATTTTTTATTGTAGTTCTTCCTGTCTACGGTAGCCATTTCGATACTGCTGATGTCCTTTATAATGGGCTACAAGGGCTTGTGTATTTTATCGGCCATTTATGGTGTGGGCTTTGGTGGCTTTCGCTTCTCTTTGAAAATGTTGGCCTTGGAAAGGGTCAAAGTGAAATTTTCTAAAACCTGGTCTTTCGTTAGAGGAATTGAAGCCATACCGGTGCTGATTAGTGTACCTTTGACGATATTTCTGAATGACTATTCTTTGAAATATGGTAGAGCTGGCTATTATATATGTTCAGCTGCTGCCGCCATCGCCGCCATTATAATATTTTTTATAGGCTACTCCACTTATCCACACAATCCCTCACAACGTTCAAATATGAATGGTGCTGTGGTGCCCACAACACCACGCATGCGTTCCATGTCAACGCAATATATTAGACACAAATATCAACCCGCTTTTACAGTGGACTATAGTAAAACAAATGGCTGTGATTATCCGGCCCCAGATCTAATAAATCGTAGTTGTATTAGTTTAAATCAGCTGGGTGCAAGTTCTTCCTGTATGTGCGAGCCTATGAGATCCATATGCAATTGTCATCACCAACATCATCATTCCACACCCTCACATGCCAGGAGACACTTTATAGCCGATATGGCTCGTGGTGGCGGGGCAGCGGCTCTGCATGCTGCTGAAGTGGGGCATGATCATCGTTATCCATATTTATACGACAATGGCACGGGCAATTGTTTAAGACGCAGTCTTTCGTTTATACAAAATGCAAATTGCTGCGGCTCCAATCAATTTCAGCTGCAGTGCCAGGCCAATGTTCAATGGTCAAACAGGGACTTAAGGTGAACATTCCAGAATGATTGATTTGTTGTATGTATTATATATTTTTAAGCAGTTTGAAAATATTGTTTGTGGAGCATCAAAATACGAGGTTTTCTTAACGAATGAGATATTATTAACTTGAAAATGAAGATATTTATTTTTTACAAAATCTGCAGATCGATAACAAAAGTTTTCTATAAATTTCAACAGCAAGCAAGAAGGGGGTAGTGTTTTGGCTTTTAAGTAATGTAATAAAAAACCCAATTTAAATTTTGTTTTGGTCTTTCGATGTTGCTACTAATAGGTTCAAGGTAAACGTTTCCAAACACTACTTCCCCCTTCCTCCTCTTCACAATCTATTTTTCTGATGATACAGGTATGTTGTAACAAACACAAATCGCTTAAAATTAGTGATATTGTTTTGAAAACTCCAAATCACTCACTGCAGCATCGACGTGGAGTAGGCCGATAACGAAAACTTTATATAAAATTTTGTTACCTAATAATAACATTTTTAATAAAATTTTATTATCGACAACAAAACATTTTTATTAAAATGAGAATATTGTAATATCGATAGCAAAAAAGTTATACGAATTTTATTGTCGATTGCAGTAAATTCAATATAAAATTTTGTTATCGATAACCAAATATAATTCAAAATCTTGCTATCGACAAGGAAACATTTTTAAACAAAACGATAAAAATACTTAATACGAATTTTTGTTGTCGATAACGGTAAATTTTATATAAAATTTTGTAATCGATTACGAAAAGCTAATAATACTTTTTTTAATTTTAATTAATTAACGCCAAGGAAACATTTATAATTAAACGAAAACATCATGTATATTTTGTTATCGGTAGCAAAAATATTATGTCAAATTCTTGTTTTTGATTGCAGAAAAACTAATACATAATTTTGCTATCGACAAACTCCAAAATATTGTTATCGACAATGAAAAATTTGCAACAAAACGATAAAAAACAATTTTTTACAAGATTTTGAGGTGGATAATAATAAACTTTATATACATTTTTTTATCGATAACAAACAACTTTATATAACATTTTGCTATCCAAAACAATTATAAAATCTTTTAATTGTAATAAAATTTTCAAATTAGTGTTTGTTTGTTGAACTAGAAGTCACTTATATAAATTGTCGTTTATTTGATTCGATATTTCGACACTCCATTGTGTGTCTTCCTTTTTTTTATGTTATCGATGACAATTTTTTTTGTATATTCTAAACAATGTAATTTTTTTTTATCACCTATGGCAAAATTTTTCATTATCGATAATAAAACTTCATAGAAAATGTTTTCTTATTAATAACTTAATATATAATATACACATTTTATTAAAGGAAGAAGACATACAATGGAGTGTCGAAATATCGAATCAAATAAACGACAATTTATATAAATGACCTCTAGCTCAACAAACAAACACTAAATTAAACATAAAAGGGTAAACATATACTAGCAGCCAGAAATAATATTTCTAATAAAATTTGTATATCAAGAATGAAAAAGTGTTAATAAAATGTATATATTATATATTAAGTTATCGATAACACATAATTTCATATGAAGTTTTATTATCGAGCCTCTAGCTCAACAAACAAACACTAAATGAAACATAAAAGGGTAAACATATACTAGCAGCCAGAAATAATATTTCTAATAAAATTTGTATATCAAGAATGAAAAAGTGTTAATAAAATGTATATATTATATATTAAGTTATCGATAACACATAATTTCATATGAAGTTTTATTATCGAGCCTCTAGCTCAACAAACAAACACTAAATGAAACATAAAAGGGTAAACATATACTAGCAGCCAGAAATAATATTTCTAATAAAATTTGTGTATCAAGAATGAAAAAGTGTTAATAAAATGTATATATTATATATATTAAGTTATCGATAACACATAATTTCATATGAAGTTTATTATCGATAACGAAAAATTTTGCTATAGATGATAAAAAATTACATTGATTAGAATATACAAAAAACTTGTCATCGATAACAAAAAATTTTATATAATATATTGTTAACTAAAATCTTTTTATCCACAATATTATTTTCAATAAAAATTTTATATAGATAAAAAAATTTTTAAGAAAGTTAAAATATTATGCAAAAATTTGCCATCAATAACAGAAAACTTTATCTGAAATTTTGTTGTCGATAAACACAAATTTTGTGTAATAATATGTTAACAAAAAAAATTACATAAAATTTTGTTAACGATTGCAGGAAACGTAAAAAATTTTGCTAACGATAACCAAATATATTTCTTAGTCCCAGGAGACAACCTCAAGCCGAATAGGCTTTAATAACTATAGTAAGAAAAATCAGACAAAAAGAAAAACAGTTTACTCAGTTCAATTGTTTTTTATTCGCACAAGCCTTTGTTTTTAGAATTAGAATTTTTTTCTGATTTTTCTCATGATGCTCAAGCAATCAATTTTGTCACCCTGTTGCTGCTTGACGTTGAGTTCTGAAACACCCTGTCCCAGGACTCAACTGTAACTATAACTGTTTTATAGTAGTTTTTTGTTGTTAAAGAAATTTGCCTCTATTTAACGTAATAATTATAATATATATTAATTTTGAATATTTCTTCGCCACAGAATGGATACCACCCAACCGCTACTGTGCACCTGCAGTCCTTCTGTCTACTTTCCAAATTGTAAAAGTCAAAGTGTTCCCGAAGGCCTGTCTTCAATGGCACTGCAGTGCAAATGCAAACCTCAACCATCACGTGAATACATCTACGTTCCGCGTCAGTTGGCTCAACAACAAATGCAATTACATTGTTCCTGTCATAATTTTGATAAATCTTTGGCCGCAGCTACAACAACCACAACATTAGCAGCCTCCAATCAGTCGAGAAATGTTTTTAAAGATGCTGGACCCTCACATTCTAGTGCTACCATACCTAAATGTAAACTTAAGCGTTCGCAATCCCTATCGAGACCTATAACTTATGTTGAACAAATGACCACATCAGTGTAGTTTTTTTTATCAAATACTATTTCTATGCTATCACCACTACCACTAGAAATAATTAGATATAAAATCACCTTTTCTAGTCCTCTATTTTTTACTTGGAACTTTTCGTATTTAGTATAAAAAAAAAAGAAGAAAAACAAGAATTGAAGTCAAACTCAATGAAACAAACTGAAAGAATTTTTCTACAACATTAGTTCCCTTTTAATATGACACCTGCAATTCAAACTCTTGAACACCAAATCGACACATTGTTAAGAGCACATTTTTTTATAAACACCCCACCCAAATCTCTTCACCCCACCCCACCCCACTCTCTTACATTTTTTAAACTTTTATAACACATGTATTTCTATTTTTGGATAACAGAAAGTAAAATCTAGAACCTACAAAATTGTAAACCACAAAATTTCTACAATTACACTCATTTTCACACTTGCATACAAACACACACATACACACACACACACACACATACTATTACGCACACATCTTCAGCCTTAGGCAATGGAATGTTTTAACATCAAATAATATTAGAAATTAATAAATCATTAAATTTAGTCCAGGTTTTTAAATCCACCGATTATATGAAGAAAACTAAAAATTCAAATAAAACAATTGATAGACATTTTTTTAGAATTATTAAAAATTAAACATTGAAAAAAAAGAGAACGAAAACCAAATCTCAAATGTTTTTAAACAATTTTGCATATACATACAAACATAAATTGTAGATTGATTAGGCAACAAATGAAGTGAAATTGCGGTCTTCATGTAGAAGATCTTCAATAAAATAAAAAAAAAAAATTAGTTACAAAAATTTATATTGAATTTTTCTAAATGTTCAAAACATACAATTTTACTACAATCAACATACATGAATAAATAAAAAAAGAAAAAAGATGAATAAAAATAATAAAATTATTATGGAAAATTATTTAATATTTTTCGCAGAAAACTAATTGAAATATTTAAAATAAAGTTTTATTTTGAAAATTTTATTTGAATATAAAAAACAATATAATAAAAATATTTATATGAATTCTACAAATATATTTGGCTTTTAAACTTTTTGAAACACAGTTTAAGCGTCATGGCGACACATCGACGTACATGATAAAATTTATCATCAAAATTATGTGATAAAGTTTTTTCACACAGAAAGCTTAATTTGCAAAGTCTTGAGTTTGATGGTTACAAGGAAAAACGAAGAGAAAAGAGAGCAGCTAGCTTTCGCTTGCCACCACCAAACTCCAGAGCAGCGTTGCCAGAACAAAGTTTTTACCTTAACTTTGAAGACTTTTCTAATAAAATAAGATTTGAAAATTTTGTTTCTTAAAATTAAGATTTTTGAGACGTAATATTCTAATAAGTACTCAACGGAATTTGACTTCTTTTCTGTTATGAGTCTTACCACTTGGTTCTAAATCGTTTGAGCTACATACTACATACATATATGTACATACATATATAGTTAACGGCCCAATTAACTACGCAAACCGTTTGGAAATCACACGCTTTCCGCTTGTATCAGCATTGCCAACTTTGAAATTTCAAAACGCACCAAAATGGGGGAAAAAACGCACCGAATTTTGAATTTTTTCTTTTCATTTTTAGAAACCTATTTTGTATTTTAAGAAATACAATATTTTAATATCAAAAACATTATAATGAAACAGCTTTTTAAGTGACTATGATACAATCAAACAGGGTCTAATAGCCCCGCATGGCTTGCCATCAAATTAATTCAATAGCTAGAATTCGTGTTTGTCAAACTTGGCCTCTAGTACGGCTCTATTAGTTTTTTAAGATATTGTTACCTTTACAATAACTATAACGATATTTTTTTTCAAATTAATTACTAAGCAACATCACTTAATTACCTTTGCTGTCGACCAAAATCAGGTATTACTTTTAATGCCTATTATCAGGGACACATACAGGGACGGCTGCTTGCCGTCAACAAAATTATATTGCAGGAGCATACAGCCATTACTGTCGAAAGAATTTACGATTATCGGATCATTAAAAGTCACTACATGCCTTCATATTCAATTAATAGCAATTCTATCAAACGCAGTGTACATTTCTTTTGTGTTTTCGTAAGCAGTGTGTTTAAAAGGATTTATGAAATATACGAAAACTTGTCAGAATTATAATATATAAAAAGTGAAGTTTACCATAATTAATATTTAATGCAAACGTTTTGGAGAAACTTTACAATTTATTTAATAATTTGGTAATTTCTCAATTACCAAGACCGTAACGAATTCACGAGCCATCATAAATACTAACTTCACTGTTCAGTGACATTGCATTTGGTACAATATTTAACAAACTTGGCTTGAACGTTTAATGGCAAACCACTCTCTAAAACCAGCAAATATTTTAAAACGAAATGTTTCTTTTTCCTTCAACAACAGCAAAATTGTCTGATTTTGTGCATAGGTATAATATGGTACGTTTTCCACGCAAAATGAAACATAAAAATATTGGATACTTGAATAAACTTTTTTCTTATATTAAAACAAAAAGTTGAGTTGAATTTGAAAATGTAAAAAAGCGCACTCCGCACCGACTAAAGAATTTTTCGCATAAATAATTTTAAAAAGCAACAAAACCGGTGCGAAACGCACCGAGTTGACAACGCTGGTTTGCATTCAAACGACACGGACCATATCCATACAAACATGAATTAAACTTTTTTTTGTTTTCAACGAGAGCAGACGGCGATTGTATTGTGGCAATTTGCTCACCATATGAAGTCCGCAAACTGTTTTTTATACTATAAATTGTTTTTATCATTGTTGTGTGCTTTTCTTTGCCGAAATCACGGACAAACTCTGTCAATCTGGCAACCACAGATGTATTTTTATATTAAACAAAACGCCTGACTACTAAAAAGCAAAAATATTGTCAAACAAAACAAGCTGCCTGGCCCACGATGTCCCTCGACATCGCTCGCTCGCATAAATACGTTTGAAACAAAAACTAATTTTAAAATATTGTTTATTATTGTTTATTATTTATTATTTTTTAATATTTTAAATTAGATATTTCGCTTTGTACATATGCACATCACATTTTTAGTTCAAGTTTTTCCTTTCTTAAAAAAATAAAAACTTGAACTAAAAACCCGATGTACATATCGCTCCTTGCAACATAGTCATAACTTAAAGAAGCTTGTTTCGATAAAAACGCTTTTTAAATTTTTCCATACAAGTCCTAGAAAATTTTTTTAAGACATATCTTTTAAAGGAAACAGTTTAAAAGCAATTGGAATAAATTTTTGGCAGGAAATATAAGGCAGTACTCTTAACAATTCTGCAGTATTAACTCGAAAATCTTTTTTTTTTTTTTTTTTTTTTTTTTTTTTTTTTTTGAGATATGACTATGTTCAATAAAGGAGCGATATGCACAAAACCAAAAATCTAATTTAAAAAGTTATAAAAAAAGTTCAACAAAAATTCAATATATTAGAAACAATTTTTTTTTTAGAAAAAAAGCGATGCCTTCAATAATTTGTGAATTTTCAAATTTGTTTTGATTATAAAATAATATATTTTTGCGTTAATATCTAAAAGACACTTTATATTAAGTAATCAATAAGTGTTTTATTGAGTTCATAGTAAATTAAACACAATAATATATGAGCAAGTGATTTAAAATCTGCAGCCGTTTAGCTAACCGGTTTCAAATCACGAGATTACTAAAATTTTTGCATGCAGAACACCATTTCAGTGATTTCAAATCACTTTCGCGGAAATTTTTCATTGAGTTCCTAGCAAAATAAACACAATAATAATAGAGCACGTGATTTAAAAGCTACAGTCGTTTAGCTAAGCGGTTTCATATCACAAGATTTCTAAAACTTTTGCATGCAGAATAACATTTCAGTGATTTCAAACCACTTTCGCGGAAATTTTTTTATTGAGTTACTAGCAAAATAAATACAATAACATATGAGCAAGTGATTTAAAAGCTGCTGTCGTTTAGCTAAGCGGTTTCACATCACTAGATTACTAAAACTTTTGTATGCAGAATACCATTTCAGTGATTTCAAACCACTTTCGTGGAAAGTGATTTACGAAACACGACTGTATCAGTATAGTGTGCGCCCATGCCGCACGATATACTGTAATTACAGTTATTTACAATAAAACTATATAAGATAATAAATTTTAGTAGTTTTTTTTTTGGATTAGATGAAAATAAATTCAGTAATCGGTAGTAAAAATATTCTTTGAAATTTTCTTATTTGCGGTAAAAATGTATACTTATCGTTAGGCAAAATTGTTTTTCTCCTTTAAAAAAAAAGTTTGATACTGTTTATCTACAATTAAAAAATGTTAAAAAAATTTTTAGAAAAGTTTTTCATCGCTTGCACTGAACTTGAACTGTGTTTCCTAAGAGTCACATAAATCTAAAAGCATTTCGATTTCATATACAACTTATTTTTCTTGTTAGCAAAATTTTACAAAAATCTCTTTGTTGATCACAAAACTAAATATAATATTTTTTATGGCTAAAAAAAATTCTATAAAAAATTTTTTATAATAACAATTAAAGATTAGAAAAAAAAATTTCCGATAACAAAATTTTATAAAACAATGTTCTTCAAAGAAAATTTTTTATAAGTTCTCTATCGAAAATTAATTCGTTTAAAAATTTATTATTATTTTTTTTAATTATGTTTTTAATATTGCTTTGAAATTATAAAAAAAAATTATAAAAGAAAGATCTTAAAACATTAACAACAAATATTTAATGTGTTCATACAATAAATTAAAAGTGAATTCCAAAGAACCACAAGAAACAATTTTAAACCCATATCACCTTGAAAATCTCATCACCTGTTCTGTTTTTTTTTTCCTTAGAAAAATCCGATTAGCTCGGCTAAAAATTACAATTAAAATTTTTATAAAAAATATCTCGTGAAAAAATTGATTTATAAAACAATTTTTCTCGAATAAAACACAAAAAAGGAAAACAAAAATAATTAATCATAATTAAATTCCTAATATAGTTAATTGAATTGATAAATTAAAGAAAATGAAGTGAAAAAATTCAAAATAAAACGCTTTAAACTTTTATAGTAATTATTAGATTTTAATGTTAAAAACTTAAAAAAAATCAAATAAAATCAGACAGATTTAAAAATTTCACTATTACTTGAGTTTTATTTGTTTGGTATATTATCTGACAGTGTTGTCAGATTAGGGGAGTTATATCCAAATCGGGGAATTTCTTTTTCGAAATGGGGAAACAAATTTAATTTAGGAATTGAGAGACGAAGAATGCACAACAAAAATAATTAAACCAATGGAACTTAGTTTGCCTAAATATTTACTTTTCGTAAGCCTCCAGGTTTGTCCTCTCATTCATGTTTCACGCCCCAAACTTGATTTGACCAGCATAGTTCACCATACAAAATTTTGAGGGCTCAAAATTTTGTATGGCTCAAGCCATAAAAACCATAAAAATCATCTAAAATTTCGATAGCAAGTTATTCTGAACTAATTTTTAAAAAAATATTGCTACGTTTTTGCTTTTAAAAATGATTTGCGTGCTCTTCACTTGCAACTGAAGTAATGACAATAACACTTGGTCGTTACACAGTACTTAAATAATTCACAACTTTATTAACACTTAATACCACTGTGTATTAGCACACTAATCTTTCTCACTTTTCTCACTTATTTCACAAGTATTGAAATTAAACTCCAGCTCTGTCAAACATCTGCCTGCTTCTTTATTACCAAAGAAGAATGTTTTTGAGGCTTCTAGTTAACAAGAATTCCAGATTCAAACAACAATTTCAACGCACATACTTACATGTTGGCGAAACAATAAGAACGCAACAGCAACATTAAAATCATTGGTGGTTGATATATTTGAAATTTTGCATTCCTTAGATCAAGTATGTTTGTTTGTGTATTATGTTTTTAGCTTTATGTTGTTTGTGTGGTTGTGCTTGTGCTACTTATAACAAGGAGATCAAATGCTGCATAGTGGGTTAGAAGTAATGCAAATTCGTAACGATATACACAGTATCCCAGAATTCAATGACAAGCCGAAACAGGAAGACAAGATTGATTGTAACCATTATTAGAAAAATCAGAAAAATTCTGAAAAAAAACATTTTAATATAATTCATAGGATTCACCCTAATCATCAGTGGACTTTTGAAATGTTTGAAAGATATTCTCAAACATTCAATTTTATATTCCTATAGTCGAAATAAATTATTGGGGATCACGTTTAATTACCTCGAAAGGCTGTGTGCTTTTAACACCGTTTCCAAAATGGGTTTAGATGTGGTTTCAAGCGGACACCCCACTTACTGGCCGTCAGACAGACGAAAGATCCCAGACGTTATAGATTTTGGATTTGCGAAAAATTTTCCTTTATAGTGACTTGGCGTTGACCGTCACTAGAGTCAACTGGTTAAAATATAAAAAATATTTGAGTACTCATTGTACGGAAAAGTTTAAACTGGCCATCCAACATGCTACCCTAGCGGGTACATACAAGATTCAGAAATGTGAGCAATAGAACATATTCGTCTGAAATTGAACACCTTCTATAAGAAAACAGAAGAGTTAGAAGAGAGTGTCAACTTCGCAGGTCTCCGCAGCTTAAAAGCAGGCTACGGGAGTGCATAACTCAATTAAGAAATCTGCTTGAAATCCAAAAAATGGCTTCCCTTAAAAATTATCTGGAAGGTCTTGATGGTACCCCTCAATTTCTATTCTCTATGGAAAGCGACAAAAGGACTGAAAAGACCCGTAGTAGGTAGTCACTTCAACTGGAGACTGGGCAAGAAACTATTCTGATTTTTATTACAAATGATTCAGAGAATAATACAGCGGAATTACCACCATATGTTATTAGACTTCCTGTGTGTTTGAGATGTAATTTTCAAGATGTCGAAAACGTTATCGGTAATACAAACCCCAGGAAACCTCAAGGCATTGATCAAATTACTGGTAAAATGCTTGAACAGTTACCTCGTGTAGCTAGAAGAGTTCTACTTTTTATTTTTAACACTATTCTACGCCTTGAGTATTACCCTGCAGAGTGGAGGGTCTCAATGATTACTATGATACCCAAGCCAGGCAAGATCTAACTAAGGTAGA
Organism: Thecocarcelia acutangulata; assembly: GCA_914767995.1. NCBI lineage: Eukaryota > Metazoa > Arthropoda > Insecta > Diptera > Tachinidae > Thecocarcelia > Thecocarcelia acutangulata. The sequence goes on along the minus strand of OU612097.1, from coordinate 85,247,696 downwards.
ATCATATAGATCAATAAGTCTTTTACCAACAAATTCAAAACTATTCGAAAAATTTTTAATAGCGAAGTTGAGTCCAATAGTGAATAATGTGGGATGCATCCCCGATCATCAATTTGGTTTTCGGGCTAAACATAGCCCTATAGAACAAACGCACAGACTAGTCAATGCCATAAGACAGACCTTTGAGAAGAAGAAGTATTGCTCAGCTCTATTCGTTGACATTTCTCAAGCTTTTGATAAAGTGTGGCGCGACGGCTTGATGCACAAAATAAAGTTAAACTTGCCTATAAATACTCACAAGCTTCTGGAAAGCTACTTATATGGGCGGAAATTTGTTAACAGAAAAGGCGATTTTATAAGCCCAACTCAGCCAATCGAGGCAGGAGTTGCCCAAGGTAGCATACTGGATCCTACTTTATAATTGATTTACGCCTTTGACATTCCAACGACATCCGGAATCCACACTTCTACCTTTGCGGATGACACAGCGTTTTTGAGTGTTCATGAAAACTACCAATTAGCATCACGGAATTTATAGGAATATATTTCGATATTAGAGAAATTGCTAAAACTTTAGAAAACCAAAGTTAATGAACAAACAAAAAAAATTTTTTTTTGTGTTTGTTAACTTTTAACCTTGATCCTAGTGGCTTTGACCTGTATTTAATTTCATATTTGCAATAAATTCTTTCAGCTCAAGGTCCTTTTTGTTTTTTTCTTTTTTTTTAATTTGTTTGGTTTTTTTGCAATATTTCATTTTCTTTCAGAAGTCTTTTTGCGGAAAATTTGTTTATGTATTATTAATTCAATAAACTATTTGATATTTGAAAAAAAATTTAACTCTAAATTTTTGTTGAGTGTACATTTTGAAAGCTGTCATTAATAAAAACAAACAAGTTTGTTATTTTTTTGTTTGCGCTCTGTTGAGGAAAGGCTAATGACAACAAATGTTTGACAGTTTGCATTTGCCACATTGCCGGATCATGCGCATATGCCACACAATCCAAAGCAATACAAACATCCTTGCAAAGGCCAAGAAACACAATTTACTACAGTCGCTCTCCTGCAACAGACAAAAAAAAAGTGCTACGCGTAAAAGTACTTTTGTTTATAGCGAGGCAACAAAACATACGGCTGTTTAAAACGGAATTTCCTATCAAGTGTTTGTGTTGCAGGCAAAGGAACGATAGGAAGTCTATTTAATTGTAAACATAATTACATATTCTGAAAAAGTAATATTATTTGTGCTGAAAATAAAGCGGATTTAAATACACAAATTAATTTTGACCCAAATTATTCACGTTTTACGTCACTAAAATGTGACTTTTTTTTTTGTTCATTGTTTCGTCGTTGATTGTTGTACTGTTTAAATGATATTTTTTTTCTTAATGTATCTTTTGCCTTTTGTGCTCTTGCTATGGGAAGCTGTGCGAGAACTGCATGTGAGTGAATGTGTGTGAGTGAGTGTGAATGAAAGGATGTCATTGTAAGAGCATTTGTGCTTTAGTCTGGCTTTATTTTGATTTTGTGTTTGGCTTTCAAGTTTTCTTTGGCTTTGTTTGACTGCAAGTTGCGTGTTAACATCAGAAAGGATTTTTCCTTCTTGGAAGTGTGTAGTTTCGTTTGCTGTAGCATATCCATGCTTTCTGGCTCACATCTTAAAATACTTTCATTTCCTGTACGCTCTTACTCTCACGCACACAAAAGTGCTCACTGAACAACTTCTCTGCTCAGCCATTTGCTCGCTATGAAAACTTTCATGGCTTTAAGAAAGGAAACAAAATCGACACACTCTCCGCTTTAAGCAAGCAAGCAAGCAAACAGTCGTCCACACACACACGCACACATACTTACTCACTTGTGTGAAGTGTGTATTGATTTCAATTTTTCAACAAAAATTTTCAACTGTCTTGCGAAAAGGAATAAAACTTAGTTGAAACAAAAAATTTATTAACGCAAGAAAAACGAAAAAAAATTACTTTATTTTAATTTCAAATTAAACAAAATTAAAGTTTAAAAATATTTAAAAAAAAAATTTTTTAAAATATTAAATGTGAAAGCGCACGACTCTTAGATAAGAAATTAATTATTCTATGAAAGAATAAGTGAAGAAGATGAAATTTTTTGCCAGTGTTCTTGCATAAGCGTTTAAGAGTAAACAAAAAAAAATATACTTATATAGTAATAAAAATTATATTTTTGCCCTATAAATAAACTCTTGTCTATATATAAATAAGTAGATATTGAAGAAAATTTCAAACGCATACATACAAAAATGTAATAAAACAAAAAAAGAAGGCTCCTTACAAATACGGGTATTTTGAGAAAAATATAAATATAAAAAATAAATATTAAATGGTGTTAAGCAAAAAATAAAAAACTTATTTATAAAACAACAATAATAAATTTTAAACTAATAAAAAAAAATTAGCAAAAACTAGTTTAATACAGATTTTGTACAAAAGAATCTTAAAAAACCAGCTTTAATCTAAAACATGTTGTAAAGATGCTTTAAATATGAAAGTAAGAACTAAGAACAATGACAAAATAAAAGGCTGCTGCATTATTTTAACATTAAGGATATTACCAAGGATTTATGTTAAACAATCCTGAGAAAAATATCATCAAGCAGGCTGTTTAGGCAGACAAATATCTTTAAGCTCTTACAGAAGTTTTTCGAAAGGGCAGAAGTTCTAGTAAAAAAAAATTCACAAAAACTCCTTATAAAAAGAAGACAAAAAAAAAAACGGCACAGCACAAAAGCCAGCAACCGACTTACAATAATAATGGTCAAATGGATTTTTCTTCGCAAATTGAAAAAAAAACCCCGCAACCATTTTATTCATTGAGCTTGTAAAAATGTAAATTGTCTTCTTACTTACACTTCTGAATGTTAAAGGTTCCACAGTTCGCATCCCACAACAAGCAGCCAAACTACCCAACAACGAGGCATCATTGCAAAACTGCTGCTGTGCCGTCTCTACGATGAGTGTGGCGATGCGTATGAATAATGGTGAGTGAGCTTGTACGTACGATTGATTGTTTCCTTGTGACTTTTAGTGACTATTACTTAAATCGTTAAGCAATATAAGAAACTGTTGAGTGATTCTGCAACTTTTATTACAGTACTGTTAAAATAACTATAACGATATTTTAACGAATTTATTATTCATTTTTTTAACGATATTCGCTGCTACTTTTATTGATATGATTGATACGATAATATTTTAAGGGCAAAATACTTTTATTGAATTATATGATTGTAATTGTATCATATGTTTTCAATTCTAGCCATATTAGCAAAAAAATGGCAAATTCTATTGTCACAATCACACTTGCTAATGTCGAAGTACAGCCACAAACCGAAATAATTCATTACAATCACACATTTGGTAAAAGTTATCATGTACGAGGGCGGCTTGATATAGAAGCTACCTAACGCTAGATGACAGCACTAACACATTTTTTTTTGAAAATTGCTATCTGTCAAACGTTAGCTGTTAAAATTTCACCCAAATTCATGGATGAAATTTTATTTGTTGTAGTCGTTTAAAGTACACGTAGAAAAAAAATATATGGTTGATACGACAATATTCTAAAGGCAACATATTAATTTTGAATTATATGATTGTTGCCGACAATATTATATTGTTATATTCAAAATGCAATTGATATGACTGACTATAGTTTTGTTTAAAAAATCTTGTACATAACTATACCATGTTCCACTTCAATATTGTTGTAATAGTGAGTAAACATAGTACAAATTGAAGTTACCATATTATTGTTATACCCAACCATATTATCATACCAACCAACTTTACTTTTTCATAAATAATCATTAAGCAATCATAATAACGTCACGAATAGTTGTATTGCCATACAACAATACTGTAATAATTAATACAATACTCATACATATAAAATAATTAATACAAACAGAAAAGCATAATATTGAATGCAAGAAAACAAAATAATTTATTAACATTTCGTCTGTGATTGCAATTTAAAATATTATACATAACCAAATAAAAATTATTGGATAATACATAATATTCAACTATACTATGTAACAACAGCACAACAATAGTATCATTGAACTTAAGAGTTTTTAGGAACTGTTACAATAGTAAGATTAGATACAACCACAATATGGTCGGATGTATTGTATGGTTGGCTACATCATAATTTTGTGGGCTATCATCCGCTCATATAGGTTTACATCTTAATATACTAAATTACCTTTTTATTTCCGTGATCGCAGAACACGTATTCGATATAATATTAAATGTCAACGACTAGAACAAAAATGTTGTTAATGGTGGCAATAGTAAACTTAAATTTGTGGTATGTGAATTAGTTCACCATATATTTTCTTTCGTATTGGGCGTGATGAAAACTATTGTTGTACCAAAAAAATTTTCATAAATGCTATTATTGTATGCAACTATGTTTTCAAATTGATAGATAGTAACAATAAAATTACGGAAATGCAAACAAAAACATTTTTAAAGGGAAATAAACTAGTAGTGTACTGTAATGTGGAAGGTGTTGGACTAAATTTTGCTAATCTGAGCAGTGTCGAAGGTATATACACTGGGCACTAATCAGTTTTAACGAATTTAATTCCAACATTTTAAATGCTGCAATAGAGTTTATTTTAGCCTTTTGTGTTGTTATCGTTAACACTCCGCAAACACTACTCCCTCTTTCCTCCTCATCATAACATATTTTATTAGTTCGAGTACAATGTGTTGCATATGTAGGGGTCATCCCCTGAGTACTGGTCCCAGATAAAAAAAAAAAGAAAAACTACATATAATTAAATGCACAGTAAACTGTTTTTACTGATAATATATAAAGTTATAGAATATATACTATTGTTGTGTGTAACCATATGTCAAACTGCTTTTTCTTAGCGTGTATGCAACTTTTGCGTTTCTTGAAAAATGGAAGAAGTGAATTCGGTGCAATGATTAAACACTATTATTTGAAAAGAAAACAAAGAAAGAGAGAGAAGAAGAGCTCGATAAACATTACGGTGAGTTTGCTCTGTCAGATGGCATGGTAAAATATCAACAGAAAGGCCGAAAGAGGTGGTTACTGAAGAAAATCCTCGATATCGTTATGAATGATCGCCGAGTTCAGTTACGTGAGTTTGCTGAAATGTTAAACATATCATATGAACGTGTTGAACTCACGCATGTGATCTGAATATTTGGATATGAAAAAGCTATCGGCGGGATGGGTGCCGCGTTTGCTCAGTGCCGAATAAAAACAAGTTTGACAAATCACTTCACAGTGGTGTTTGAATACGATAAAGCGTAATCCTGTTGATTTTTGGCTTCCATTAATAAATCTTTGATTAACAATTAATTGATACGATCCTGAAAAAATGACCTTATTTAAAGAAGAAAAAATTGCTCTTTCTTCAAGACAAAGCACCGGTTCACAAAGCATTAGATACTATACTAAAATTATGTGAAATACACTTCGAATTGGTTTATCATCGACCTAATAGTCCAGATTTAGCTCCTAGTGACTTTTTCCAATCACCCGTCTAACTAACTGTTGTAATACAACAACACCTCGGGGGTTTATTAAGCCCCGAAAACCAGCATGTACCAAAATTATCCCTAAGATTTAAGTCCCAGCCAGAATGTTTCAGCCAAGGTAAGCTTGTTACGGGTTTCGAAATACAAACACAACATAAGTCATGCGGCTTCATAGAGTTTTGTTTGCCACAACAAAAGAAAGACCCCTTCCTCTCAATTACCCAAAAAAAGAGTGCCCTGGTTTGGTCTACGCCAAAGCAGAACCTGTTCCCCGTGGGGAAATAGGAGCCACAATATATACTCGTATTGTGAAGAACGCATTTTCTGGACGCGTATTCTATCGTTTTAGTGATTTGGCATGGCCAGAAAGATCATCCCTCCCAGAATTCTTTCTTTGGGGATACTTAAATCCACAGATAATCGCAGCTTTTAAGGAGAATATTCGATAGGAATGAGAACAGTTACCACCAGAAAGACTGCGGAATGTTATGGAAATTGCAATAAAACGGGCATAAATGTATATCAACAAAGGCAGAAATGGAAAAAACTGTGTACGTCAAATGTTCGCCACAGTTTCGGTGGTATACTTCTATCCGATGGTCCATATTTTCAAAGACTCTGAGACACAATTGAGGTTCAGTATCGTTAATTGGCTCCAGCTCATCCGCTAGCTCTTGAATCGTTCTTGGCTTACTGACGTACACATTTTTTTTTTTAATATCTCAGAAGAAAGCAGTCCAACGGTGTCAAATCATATGATCATTGCAGCCTATTAACATCGACACGATGTGAGATAAGACGGCTATTGAATTTCTCACACAAAAGATCCGTTGTTTCGTTAGCTGTGTGATAAGTGGCAGCAGCCTATTGGAACCACATATCCTTCAAGCTCATATCCTCGAGTCTTGGTCAGGAGACTTCCTCAGTTATCGCGAACTTTTTTCCGGAACAAACGAGTGAGCAAGCACACCTGTTTTCATATTTCTTTTATTTTTTTTTATTTTTATTTTATCTTGTACTCAAGAGATGACCCCTACATATTTTTTTTTACCTTGGACGACTCAGGGGATGACCTCTACATATGCAGCGCATTGTACCAGAACTAGGAAAATAGGTTATGAGGAAAAAGAAAGAGGGAGTAGTGTTTGTGAACATTTGACTTGAACTTTCCGACGTCATAAGCGACAGGAAACACATCTGTGGGCAACATATTCTATAGGCGATGCGTACGGCTGAAAAACGAACCCTCTCTGTAATGCGTTGTACGATTCCTCGGGCAATCGACCACCAATGGATAAGCTCTGGACGATGAACGCGTGTTACGTAGAAGTGTGCGAGTTTCAGGAACAAGGTCCCTAATCTCGTCAGAGCAAAATCCATTGAAGTAACGATAGAACAGAGTATCGCACCCCACACTGCGTCGATGCTCCAGTGAGTCAATAGAGTTGGATACCCTACTGACACCGATGAGTTTCTTCGCCCTCTCCTGCACACGGTGGATTAACCCCAAAATACAGTTTGAGGCACCGGCCCAAACATGAAAGTTGTATGCCATTTTCGGTCGGATATAGGTGGTATAAATAGACAGGAGGTCGGATGGAGTGAAGTACATCTGACAGCGTTTCAAAAACCCGAGGCACTTGAATGCTTCTTTAGCGACATGAAAAATGTGATCATTCCAACGAACATCACACTGTATTTTCATTCCAAGTAACGATCTCGGATAGGCTGGGCCTGTAACTAAAAGGGTACGAATGGCAAATGCTGCTGCCATCCGCGAAAGATTGGATAGGGTTGGAAGTTTTAGACCCCATTTGCTGAAATTTGCCGACGGTGGACACATTTGCTCGATTACGTTGACAAAAAAAAAAAAAGTGCACGAAATGCATTCTGATTCGAACGCCCATTTGCATAAAAAGCTGCAACAGTCTTAATGCGCTGCTCAATTTTGTACCTCTCAATATTTTAATTTCTCAAACACTGAAACAAAGAAATGCCAAATAAAGTTGGGCAATAATAAGAAACTTTCATATCAATAATAGGACCGTTCATTATAATAGGACCCCCTTTATATCACGTAACGCCACAATGCATACCCATATGACCAAAAGTATCTACTACGTGGATGTCAGCTTAAAAAATGCTGTGATAGCTTACCATATTGTGTTAATTGTGATAAGAGGCGGGGACATTTTTCACTGTTTGTGGCTTAGCCCAAAAATCCCAAGGAGAAGTTATTAGTATTGCCTAATGATAATGGTGGTAGACAGATTTTTTGGTGAACTAATTATAGTACCCAAGGTGCTCTTGCAACCTGTAATATAAGAGACCAGACGTGAACGAAACATGTGTGCTCTCTACTGCCCCTAATGGACTTTGAAACGCTGCTGAGCCATATCTTGTCCTGTGGAATTAGTCCACCGTTAATATAAGTTATTATGGGAGTGCTGACAGGAATTAGTTACACATACGAGGTCTGATAAAAAATAACTGTTTTTTTTTGTTCAAATTTCGCGAGTTACGTATGTTTATTTTTCGCATTGTTGGTACACATGTCTGCGGCAATATCAGCCATTTTGGATTGTCAGTTTGTTTTTGACAGATGAAAAGGTTAGTCGTATGTTGGAGTGATATTCGATTTTTTACTATTCGAAAAAATGAATCAAGGAAACTGTATTAATTTTTGTGTAAAAAGTGAACTTAAATGCGCAATGACATTTGAAATGTTGACTGTGTCGTTTGGCAACCGTACTATGAGTTCAATTGTGGTAAAACCGAAATAAGGAAGGCCGAGAAGATGTCAATGATGATGCTCGTTCTGGTCGCCCGAGCATCGTCAACAACCGATGAAAACATTGAAGCAGTGAAGAATATGCTTTTGAATAATCGTCGAGTCACTATCAGAGAGGTTGCTGATCGGATGTTTCAGTCATGAAATTTTGAACAAAACCAACGTCGCATGAACATCGCTGAGGAGCTGTTGAATATCATGAACGACGATCGTGATTTCTTCCAAAGTGTCATAACTGGTGACGAATTATGGGTGTATGGCTATGACATTGAAACGAAAGTCCAATCACCCCAATGGAAGTGTCCAGAAGAGCCAAGACCGAAAAAAGCACGTCAAGTTTGGTTAAATGTCAAGGTTTTGCTCACTGTTTTCTTCGACTGCAACGGCGTGGTGCATCATGAATTCTTGCCACAAACTCGTACGGTCATTATGGAATACTGCCTTAAAGTTATGCGCCGTTTGCACGAAGCAATTAGTTAGAAACGCGCAGAATTGTGGAACAAACAATCATGGATTTTGCACCGTGATAACGTAGTAGCTCGCACATCGATGCCTGTGCGTGAGTTTTTGGCCAAAGTCAAAACCGTTATCATGCCTCAACCACCGTATTCACCGGACTTGGACCCCGCTGACATTTTCCTCTTCCCAAAACTGAAGACACCGATGAAACGAAAGCGTTTTGCTACAATTTAGGAAACAAAAGAAACATCGAAACAGGAGCTTTTGGCAATACCAAAAAGCGCGTTTTAGAAGTATTTTCAGGGTTGGAAAGAATGCTGGCATAAGTGTTTTATATCTGAGGGGGATTACTTTGAAGGGGACAGGATAGTTATTGATGAATAAATAAATACTTGTTAAAAAAATTTAAAATAACGGTTATTTTTTTGATCAGAACTCGTACATACTTGAGATTTTGGGGTACGAGTATTAAGAGAACATTTTAACATTTTTTCTTGACTGAAGTTGGACTCGAACTCACAACTACTGAGTTAATGTCATACATATGTATATAATAGTACGTTTCCATTATAATCAAATTAAGTTGATTTAAGGAAAACATTTCGAAGTGTTTCCATTATGTTGTAAGTAATTTTCTTTTCGAATTTTCGAAATCAGTTTGACGTTTGAATTGTTTGATTATATTTTATCATAAAAAAAAACAAAAATTGTGCAAAACGCTGTGGCGTTCAAAAATAAAACGGGGTTTCTCGTTTATTTACATATGTGTTATTTTTGGCTGCAAGATATTAAACTTTGTGCTATGACGCGTATATTGAAAGAAACCGTTAAGAAAGCCTTGAAGCTGATTTCCTTATATGAAGACATGGGGATATGAAAGGAACGCATTTTTATTAAATTGCCTTTACCATGGGAGGTTATGCAAGCCGCAGAAATTCCAGAAACCAAGCATTATTGATTTCCCCATTTGTCGGCCGCATTCTTGATTGTCATGTCATGTCGCCAATAATGATAAAAAGCAATCTAAATATAAAGATATCTAAGACTATTTACGACTATGTTAAGAAATCTAAATATCAGACTGTGGTTATGGGTACGTAGAAATATTGGAGAAATTAGTGCATTAGCCGGCTGTGACTTGCTTACATTTTCTTATATTTTCCTACTTAAAGAACATGAAAATGATGCCGATGATGTTACGTCTCAATTAAATAAAGTTCAAAAAGCAATCTTAAACTGGAAAAAATTTACCCTTGATGAATCCACGCTATGGCTACCGACAAGCTCTCGAAACGAATTCGTAAATTTGCTATAGACATCACTGCTTTGGGGAATATAATTCGCAAACAAATAAAGTAGTTTCTTCTTCGTTATATTCTATATTGGTACAGGGTTAAGCGCTTAATAGTAAATAAAACAGTAAGTACTTTATAACTACCATAATATTCTTTTTTTTGTATGCGGGGAAATAAAATGGCTTTAATACAAAGAAAAATAAAATAAAAAGAATAAAAAAAACCTGTAAAAATGGAAAATAATATTAACAACAAATGTTTCTTTCACTTTATGAAGAAATAAAATCAGCCATTGTGATTCTTATTTAAATGTCACTTTTTCGAACTGTAACTCACTAATAATGGATACCCCAAGGTTGCATTTCTAAGAATACCGGTAGCACAGTGCTGCACAGACAAATTTCGACTTAATTTGAAACAAATTAAGTCGTTTGAGATAATTTGATCATATGAAAAATGTATGGGAAATCATGTTACAAATTACTTAATTTGTGCAAATGAAATGATTTGGCTCAAATCACGTATATGGAAACGTACTATAACTAAAAGTTCACTGATTAATGATTTACATACGAGAACATTTTAATTTTCTAAAAATCTTCAGGTTTGTAAAAGTTTGGTTCACCGTATTTATAAAGAGATAATCGGTTGTAGAAGGAATTAAATGACTGAATTATAGAGTTTACGCTGCTGTAAGTCTTAAAGCCCGGACTTAAAAGTTTATAGCGAATAGTCATAAGCTTTGTCAAAGTTTTGCCAGCTCCAAATTTTGCTTTCAAGGCCCAGTAATTTCAAAAAAAAAAATTGTTTTTGGAGAAGCAAAGATGTGATATGCGAGACCAATAGGACGGCAGCCGCCATGTACGATCTGAGAACATATTCAACTGATGAGAAGCTGAAGGAAAATGAACACCGAAATTTTGCGATGTACTCGTATTATTGCGGCCTTTTTTTTGTTTTTATTTCGTATATAGCTAAGTAGGTTTTAACGTCCCACTGTGCACTAATGCAGTTAAGTAGTTGCACAAAGAACAACTTGTGTTTTTATGTTGATCCCTGTGTTCACATAAATACGGTTGTATTTCAGAGTTAGACGGTTTCATTGTGTTCATGTGTATGTGTACAAGTGTGTGTGCAAGGTTTTTGTGTACTTGATTGCATAAAATATAAAACGGAAACCCATTTGTAGTGTTTTGTTTCCTTTTTAGTTGTGTTGCTGTATTTGTGCATGATTCTTTAAATTTTATTTTGTTGCTGCAGCAGCAAGAAATAATTCTGTTTCGTTTAAATATATTTTTTTTTTGTTGCACGCTCCTCTCCTTGTTCTTGCGTTTTTAAGTTTATAAATTTATAATTTCAGCATAAATACTTGTGCGAGCACACTAAGTAGAGGCATGGAAATTTAAGTAATTGTAAATAATTGTACACCACTGGCATACTTTTCTATCCCGCTACACTTGCTTCCCTCCTCAACAAAACATTCGAGATTTTGGTGCATGTGTGTGTGTGTGTGTGTGTGTGTGTGTGTATTTGTGTAAGTGTTAATGTTGGGTTGACATTTTTTTATTGGACTAAGCAGGATATGAACATGGAAATGGGATATTTATTGAGTTGGCATTTCACAAAAGGAGATGTGTCGTTTTCTATTTGTATCAACAACACAACCAGCAAATACGAGTAGTGCATACATATACTCGTACATACGTACATATGTATGTATGAACATGTAGGCATTTTAATTTCAATATTTAATGTTTTCCCTTAAAAAAGGAGTTTTTAATATTTATGAACCAGAACACCAGCCGAAGAGGCTAGCAGTACACAAACACATTTACATGGCGCAGAAAAATATTTGTATTGCAAAATTTCTTGACGAGCGCTTAAAACAGGATTTCATTTTAAATTTAATTCAGAAGGGAGAAATTATGCCGTCAGGCGAATGTTCGCCAAACTTTTTCCCTACAAATTAAATTGTGGTTCTTATTTTCAATAATGCTGCATTTTGTTTCTATTATAACAGGTCTGCACCATGCGGTTTCAATGGGTACCATAGACACACATGCCAAGCCAACATACACCAGCCACACTGATCGCAATTATGATTCCGAAGACGAATATACTCATCGTAGAAGACTTAGACACACCTCATCAACAGAACTTTATCCAAAACCCTCGCAATACTCCAAAGGAGACATAAGAGAACAGGTATTTGTTGGTAACTGAATTATTTTTTTAGAGTAAATAAATACGTTATTTGAATTTACTCGTATAGTATTGTTTAACTGACCGCCAGGTCAATACGATTGAACGTTCGAGACGTGAAAAATTTTTTGGTTGCTTATCACGACGCAGTACCCCCCAATCGCTTTTGGGTGGCTGTGTGGGGAGACGCGTGCCATCAGATGAGAATCTGGCACCGTATACACCATTTTATAAATACACTCGCTATAATCAACAATATCAGCCGACTGCTGGTGCTGCCAATAACTTAGATATGGATAGTTCCTATTTTCGACGACAGCCAGCCTCAATACTAAGCTCATCAAAAATGCTTGATGGCTCCACCGATAATCGGCAAACTGCTTGGATGGAACAGCAGCCGCCACAAAACCAGCACGCCTACAATAACTATGATAGTTATATTAGCGATAAAGGGTGAGTAACCTATTGATTTCCGATTCCGTATTCAGAAGCTTTTTTAGGCGGGAAATCGATTTTAAACCATTTACTGCCTGAGTCACGATGTCGTTTCGTTAACGTTCGCTAATGTGTTATGACTTATAGTCAACTATTATTCAACTAACGGATATATCAGAGGTAAGCAAAGCATCAGGGAAAAATAAAGCTTATAAACGGCTTCGGAATAGTTTTTTTTACCTTAAAAATTATCACGAACTTTTACGAAACGGCATCGTAAGCCAGGCAGTTATTAGTTTTTTACTTTTGCAAATGTTTTATAAAACTGACTAAACATCGAATATAGCACAAAATTATCATATATTTTTGGAGTGATATGTAATGGCGCTCTCCACTCAAGGCAGTTTGATGGTGTTAAAGATAATTTTGTTTTCACACAACCAAGTTTTTCCGTTTGAAGATGCTTTATACACCTGATTATACGAGTACATCTATGCTCTATTATAATAAGCTTTTCATATCTGGAATGATTTTTAATATCCGATTTGCGATTCTCCACTCAAGTCCTTACTATTTATACCACCTACATCCGGCCGAAAATGGAATACAACTCTCATGTTTGGGCCGGTGCCTCAAAGTCTATTTTGGGGTTACTCGACCGTGTGCAGGAGAGGGCAAAGAACCTTATCGGTGGCAGTAGGGTATTCAACTCTATTGACTCACTGGTGCATCGACGCAGTGTGGGGTGCGTTACTCTGTTCTATCGTTACTACAATGGATTTTGTTCTTTTACGTAGCACACGTTCATCGTCCACAGCTCATCCATTTGTGGTTGATTGCCCGGGGAATCGTACTACGCATTACAGAGAGAATTCGTTTTTCAGCCGTACGCTTGGTCTGTGGAATAAGTTACCTGCAGACGTGTTTCCTGTCTGTTATAGCGTAGGAAAGTTCATGTCAAATGTTCACAAACACTACTCCATCTTTCCCCCTCCTCACAACCTTTTTTCCTAGTTCCCCTCAGTACTGGACCAAGAAAAAAATGTCAGTTTGATGGTATTACAGATTTATTCGTTTTCACACAACCAAGCTTTGCTGTTGAAAATGTTTTATATACCTGACTATACATCTGTACTTTGGTATCATACGAGTAATTTTCACTTATATGGAATGACTTTTAATGCCCCTATTGCGGTTCTCCGTTCAAGTCAGTTTGGTGGTATTAGAGATAATTCAGCTTTCGCACAAACAAATTCTCTTTGACTATTGTTGTACTCAACTCATTTTAGTTGAGTTTGCTCTGAAGTTGCCAACTAAAAATATCGCATTGCCAACTTTAAATTTCAAGTTTCATCAAAAGTTGACCATATTAACCTGGCCACTGTGTAGGTGTTTGGAGTCCTTCATCTGCTAAAAGCCTTCTGCAGAAGTAGTCTAAGGATACTTCTGTTAATAAACCTCATCGGAATTTCCGCCTTGGTTATATCGAAAGTAGATTCAGTTTTGGCCAAGTCGCCTGCCTTTTCATTATTATACAACTATGCGCGGTGAGCCAAGCTAAAAAGACGGCATATCCTTGACAGCTGGTGATTATACTGTTTGACAAGTAGAGATGTTATTCTGAAGGAATTTAGTAAGGGAAATACTGCTTGGCTATGAAAGTAGCTCAAATTTTCCGGTCATATAGTAGCTAAGAAGGTAATATATGACCGGAAGGAAGCTCCTCAAAGATCACTGCAGAGCCACTCCGGAGTCGATAAGTTGTGGAATGCTTAAAGTCTTTAATGTTCCAATTCCAGATGCAGCAAGGTCGCCCTCTGGGGAACAGGTTTTGCCTTGGCGTAGACCAAACCACGTCGCTTTGCTTTCTGGGGCATAGAGGGGAAGGAGTCCCTCATTTTCTGGCACATAGAATGGAACGAACGAGTCCCTCGTTTGTTGTAGCCGAACTTTAGGAAGCCACATGACTTATGTTGTGTTGGGATCCGAAACCCGTTTCAAGGATTAAAATTGCCAGAATATTGATAAGCAATGTCCCTGGGAGATTTTGCCTAGTAGATCTCTCGATGCTGCTCATAGTTGAGATGCCTGCCTGGGCTGAAATGTTCTGGCTATGGTTTAAACTTAAAATCGTGAGAAGAGGAATTAGTAGTGCCAGTTTTCGGGGGCTAATAAGCCCGCGAGCTGTTGTTGTCTTGCAACAGATACCTGTACTGTAAGAAATCAGGAGTGATGGTTAGACGGGTGACATATTTAAAGGCTGATACTTTTAATGGGCTTCGGCCTAGCAACACATTTAGCTTTGTCTTCCATTAACAGTTCGGATATTGCATGCAGAAGGATTAGAAGACCCGAACTCTTAAGCAAGGGGTTTGTCTGTATGGGGCGCTGGTGAATAATTCATCCCATGGTGTTGGTCTGTTACTGATTACTCCGTAATGGCAAATGTTGATGTAAATCAGTTTTACAACTGCAGCAAGGTTGCGAGCTATACCATACATGCCTAAGCAGCCCCCACGATTTCGACTAAGCCATGTTGAGCCATCTGTGGACATGCTGGTGTGGTGGCAAAGCTCATATAAATTATGCCACGTGATAAAGAGATATAGCAGAAAGTACAATAGATTGAGATTCTATGCCCTTTTAGTCTAGTTGCAAAATCCAATATTTATAATCGTTCAAGCGAAAGAATATCGTAGTGAAAACCCAACTTTTTGAATGGGAAACCCTAAATATTTTTGAAACAATAATATCAAGGTGAATTCGCCTTGAATAATATTAAATTAAAATTTCAACCGTTTCTTGCAGCTCCTATCACTGCCCTCCACAATTCGGAGTTAATACAGGCTTGCATCAACATCCCGGACCACCTACTACTCCCAGGTTTTTTCTACTTATATATACTCGTAATTTGGTTGAAAAATATTAATTGTTCTGTTTTTTTTTGCTTAAACTTTTTAGTAGAACCAAGCATGTGAGTTTTGCCCGCTCGCATACGCTCACCTCTTTCGATGACTTTAATGTGGGCTTCCGTTCATCGGGTCGCATGAAAAGTGCCCAGTCACAAGAACGTTTAATTGGTGGAAAGAAACCGTTGGGTCCTAGTGCTTCATATTACGAGACGCTGCCTATATGTGGACCTCCAATCACTGCCATTATGGGTTCAACATCTACCATACACATGCTGCCTCAGGCTACAGTTCCTGTTCACCAGATTGGGCATGCCCACCAACATCACATGGGCCATCTGCAACCTACCTATGTACCAACTTATGTTGCCGAGCAGCATGTTCAAACCCAACAACCAACAACGCTAATGGCTGCCATACCCTTGCTGGAAGAGATACCAGCCATGAATGTGGGAACTGTGGTGACGGGTGGTATGCCATCCCTTGCCCCACCCAGCCCAGAGGTTATAGTAGTGGAAAAGAAATTCCGTAGTGCCATGAAAACTCAAGCCACACAAACTGATGTACGCAAAAATGAATTTGAACAGAACCTGGCGTTGAGCCCTAGAACCATACACCGTGTAAAGGTGGTATCACAGGGTGCACAGACAAATGGCATACAGAACGGTAACAAACCTTTGGCAAAAAGTTTGTCTCAGATACCATACGATGACCGAAAAAAGGAAGCCGAACTGGAAGCTGCTATGGCCGAACATGACGCCTTACATCGCACTCAATCTGAAGAACCGCCGAAATCTCCTTTGGAGAGTAATTTTACTTATTACCAACCACCTCCGCCTCTTGAATATGATACCAATCATGAATTATACTACCAACCACACAAAAGAGAGCAAATCATCATGCAAAAAGAAGATTCCTTTTCATATGAGAGCAACAGCTTGCCGCGCAGAACTTGTGGGTTTCGCTTGGATACTGACTTTCACAGTCTGCCGCGGCGAGATATGCACAATGTGCAGGATGTGTGTAAGCATATAACGGAATGTTCCGAGCTGATGGCAGATGGTTCTTCAGATTTTACTTCAGATCTGTTGCCACCGCCACAAGAATATTGCCACAATGATGACGAGGACTCTTTGGATACAACGCAAACATTTCCCAAGGAATACAATGAGATAAATCGCCGCAAGTCTTTACTGGTAACAATGGAACCCCCTACCGATTCACCTTTTCGACGAGATGATATACGACGCCAGTCCATGCCGGTTTATGTTAAAACCGAAAAACTCATTGATATAGACTATACATCCTCAAAAGCTGCACGTAGATTGGGACGCAAGTCCTTTAGAGATGACATGTCAGATGAGAAGGAGATAATAATTGATTTTAAGCCATATATTAAAAGTGAATTTCAAATAAGACCTTTTAGAAAGAAGTTGAGCACGAAAGTGGAAAATCAACAAGGAACTGAAACACGAGAACCGTTAGATTCTTTGTCCGTGGATAGTGATCACAGCTTAGAGCCGCAAGGGGACCCTGTTTATGAAAATATACAAACCTGTATGTGCCACATACCCGATGTACAAGAGGCCGAGTGCAGCGAGCAGGAGGAGAAAGAAGGCAAAGGTTCGGGTATTTCGGCACCACCAAGTCCCCTTAGAGAGGAACCCATAGGTCATAACTCTACCTATCCGTCTTCAGATTCATTGGCCAATGATGTTACCCGAGATCATTCAGACGGTCATTGGAATGAATCTGAGGTGACAGTGTTAACGGCAGAGCAACGATCCGAGGCTTCCTACAATTCAAATCTACTGCTAACACCTTCCACTAAGCGAAAACATTTGCTTTTACAGCATCAGCAGAGAAGCTCTGTAGATACGGATGCTTTAGATTTGGAAGAACAATTTACCGATCAAAGTCCCACATTTAGTCAGACTTCCTTGAGCATGAAGTCACGCTCACCGGTGACACCGCAAAGTGAACGAGAGCCCAAACTTAACACAGGGACGCAAATAAAGATAGTTTCACCCTCTATAGAAATAACATCCTCGCTGGGCAAAAGTGCCACTTTAAACAGACCAACAGCCAAGACTGTGCAGGCTTCTCCAAGAAAAAGTATTATTGCTACACCCCAAAAGGAGCAAAGAAGGTATTTTATTGTATTTTATAATTAATATCGTTTGCAAATAGAATGAAATTCAGGCAATGGATTCTGGCAGAGGACAACAAATCAAATCCTGCTAAATGCACTCAGTACACATACGAATACAAACCATGAGAGATTTGAGAGCTTTATGCAAAATGTTATCCTCGACCAGATGCTATTGACATTTTGGATAACTAATTGATATCATTTCATTTATTTTTAATCTAGACTATCGGACATTTCCGTGTGCTTGTCTTCAATGGCAGACTTGCCGAAAATTTTCACCGGCAATGCCGATAATTCGGAGTGTAGTACCAATACAAATACGGAGGAATATGCCACATGTACCGATACGTCTAGGCGAACGCCAGGTATGAGGACAACCTTAACCACAACCACTACCATTACAAGCTCATCATCAACAACACAAGTACCAGGTTTGAATAAAAGACCATCTCTTAACTACTACAACTATACGTAAATGTCCAATTTAAGGTCTATTTAGAGCACGATAGCCCCATTACTGATTAAACAAATAGAATATTACTTGTAGTTGCATCAAACTTATATACGTGTTTTTTGTGTTATTGTGTGTTTCCGGAAAGGAAAGAATCTTTGGATTTTTGCAAGAGCTACTCACCGTTTTAATTTTTGTTACTACCCCGGAAATAAATGTTTATATTTTATTAATTTTTTTTTTTTTTTGAAAAAATTTAAGCTTGAACGTGAATGTCATTTTTCAGTTTACATAGTTTTGTTTTACGGCCATAATAGATGGTAATTGATGTTGTGGCTTGTTGTAAGATGATGCTTTCAGTGTTGGCAAGATACAGCTTAGCTTGGAATGTTCCCATAATACTTATTATAAACTAAATGTTATAACTCTCTCTCTCTCTCTCGATTTCAACAACTAATAACATTATTTTACTCTATTCCGGTCCAGCCTCTACACAAAGCTCTCAAATGGACAAAAGCCATGGCGAGTCCTCTTTTGAAAGTGCTTCATCTTTATATTCCTCCAAAGCAGAAATGTTGTCTGAAGAACTACTGCAAATAGAAGAGGGTCGCCGTGAATCGAAATCAAGGCTGGAGTTGAATCTCTGCTTACCGCTTATGCCAAGCGATGTTCCTAAAAGATCTCCCACTCATTCAGTAAGCAGTACTTCCTCGGGCAGTTACAATGTGGGAGTGAAAGGTGAAACACCTGATAAAGAAGACATGTCACCGTTGGCTATGAAAAAGGCAGCCTCTCCGCTGACGCACAGATCAGAACAGGTGCGTATTAAAATGGAATCCATATCGGATGATGAGAAGAGTGAGTTGCGTTATTCCTCTTCGGGTTACTATGAGAGTCCGCATGATGATGACTATCAAAAGATTAAATCACGCCGTTTGCGCCAGGAAGAAGAGCGCAAAAGACGAAAAACATCCATGAAAATCGATATAGAAAAAGAAAATATGCGCGCTCTAACTAGTCCCATTAAAAGAGAGCAAATGAGAAAATCTCCCGAGCGACAAGTAAAATCTGGTACTCTAACAGAGTCGACTAGTCCCATAAAAATGAAACGCTTCCGTCCTAAAGTAAGGCGTCAACTTCGTCGTTCTTCTCGCGATGAAGGCATAACCAAACAACGCAAAACAAATGCGTCTAGTCTATCACCACAAAGGAATAACGAAATGCTTTTAGATGTCAGCATGTCTTCAACAGTTTCCCCGAAAACACCACCACCCTACCACAAGTCAGAATTGGAAAATTTTTCCAGCGGTAAAACAGTCGATCCGCCTGCCAAAAGTGTGACTTCTTTGGCTCCAACTTATGTTAAATCCGCTTCAGAAACTTGCCAGTTAAAAGCAAAATCTATTGAGTCACTCAATCGCTCTGTTTCGCCAGGTTCTGATTCTGTATTTTACAGTGAGGCGGATGGCAATCAAGGTGAACAACATAGTGGCCATTGTTCCCATTGCGGCAAAGAGGTCGAGGAGCCCAGCGCAGTTTGTGGCGATTCGGTAGAATCATTACCTTATATAGACAACGAACCGGATATTGTTAAGCCACCGTCCGATTTCGCCGATTCGCCTGTAACAAGCAAGACTCCTCAAAGACTTTACAAGAAAATGGATAAACGTTTTAGATCGGAAGAAAGATATCACAATGAACGGGGGCGACATTACAAGAGTAAAAAAGAGAATGTGAGAGCAAAGGTAGGTTTAAATTTAAGTTATTTGATTTAATTCCAGTGGAATCAAATTTAAGTTTAAGTTTAAATGTAGAATTGTTTAAGAGAAAAACTAGGTGGACAGATGAGTCCAAATATAAAATTGTTAATTGGGGATGA
The DNA here is from genome assembly GCA_914767995.1 of Thecocarcelia acutangulata. Lineage (NCBI taxonomy): Eukaryota > Metazoa > Arthropoda > Insecta > Diptera > Tachinidae > Thecocarcelia > Thecocarcelia acutangulata. The sequence continues at coordinate 85,227,568 of OU612097.1, read as the reverse complement.
GCTTTAAGCCACGGAATGAGTGTAGCAAGACGCATACCCAAATCACAGCTATAATAAGAGCAGCTAACTGGCTGAGGTACTATAGGGTATACGTGGAATATTTTAAAATGTTTACTATTAGTAATGGTGCCTTGAATGAAGCAGTGGGGTGTGGATGAAAACCAGATTGCTCCATGATTACCCGTTATCTCTTAATGAGATAGTGGGACAACCGAATCTGGAACAGAAGCATAATTAGATGAATTGCAATAATGTGGCAGAAAAACTGGCAAAGGCCTTAATCTGGGCACCATACGGAAATATAGACAGGATGGTAGGGACCCCCCTTAAAATCTCTAAAAAAACGGATACAACGGAAACTTTTATGTACTGCACAGGACAATGGTTAACATAGCGAATTTGATGTCATAAGTGAACTATTATCCTGGAGGAATACTTACTGTCAGCCGCTTTCTTATATAAGGGCGTTGTATACTCGTATATACAGACCGGTACCGCATGATTTGGGAGAATAATTAAAATGCGATGTAGGCGAATTGGACTCGTTCATCCGATCCACACAAAGGAACCATATTGCATCGAAATGGTCTGACATTTCTATAGCATATGACATAACATAACATAACATAACATAACATAACATAACATAACATAACATAACATAACATAACATAACATAACATAACATATAACAGATCATCTAGTTTCATATATCTGGATCTGGAAATTCTTCATACCTACTTTTCTGCCTCTATTAAGTGTCTTATTTAGGAAATAATACAAACTTTAATATGATACTCAGTCATGTCATTGGCTGCCATCATTTTACGAGTACTTTTTAATTATCATCTAGGATTCAGTTCAGAATGAAAGTCTTTAATTTAGGACCATTTTCGTTACTGGCTCTATATAGAATTTCTTATTCGTTAAATACTTCTTGACTGATTATCTATTGATGTCGGCAAACAAATTCAGACAGCGATTGCAAGGTCTCAAGAAAATTATTAAAATTGTTAAAAAAAAACGTTATTGTTATTAATATGAAAATTCTTATTAATTCTCTTTTTAGAGCGAAGAACGTAATCAAGAGTGCAATAAAAGAAACAAGCCAAATTTGCGTCCAGCTGGTTCAAGTCCTTGTATACTGCCAGAAATAGCCAACGAAAGTAAACAACAAACCATCTACATTGGCCATTATGACAGCGCGCGTTACACGCGCTTAACCGATTCCGATATATGGGCTCAATTGGACCATCAAACACTGGGTAGGAAATGAAATGACTTTGCTCGTTTAAAATTATATATCTTTAACGTTTAAATTTTGCAGAAAGAAATCGTGGTAGACGTTTGTCAACAGACTCGGAGAGAAGTTTCTATTCTAAATATCAAGTTATACTACATCGTTTGGTCCAGCGACGTTGTACATTGGAAATGTATCATCGTCAAAAGAATGAAACATTCGGTAAGACTTAACAATAATAATTAAAACAAGTGAATACAGATCTGAAAGCATTTACAGATGGTATAGAAAATATCATCCAGGGCCTACTTACGGATCCGCGAACGTGAAGTAAATAACAAGCCAGGATTTTTTTCCTCTCCGAGGCTTACAATAATCCAAAATTTTACTTACTCGGTGTACAAAAAATAACAATAATAGGTTTAGGCTCACGAGATTTGCAATCCGACTTTCGCTTCGTATGTTCTTCGTACAGTTTTAATCGGTAGAGTGATGACTGCTTACGGCACGTGGCGGTATAGGGTATTGCAGGAATTTCCTCGGGTTCAATGTAGCAACGGATGCTGGTAAAAATTCCTTCTATGACAAGTTGGGTGTTCGTACGGACAGGCTTCGGGTTTGGTATGACAGTTGTAGTCAGTATACACTGGAATCAGATATGGTAGAAACTCCTTCGTGTTCAGTATAACACGGTAATAGCATAAATTGAATGGCATAGATGTGAAAGATTTGTGGTCTCAGTAAGACACGCCTACTGCTAAGCCACGTATGATTTTTTACAGCTACGATTTTTAGAACAAATTATTTCAAGAAATTCTAGTGCCAAGGAGGCTACTAAAATACAGAAAATTTTCCGGATACAGGTCCATATATACCCGAGATATATCCTAAACCGATTTTTCCATTAAAAAATGTTTTACCCTTTTTCTGCTTAAAAGCAATTCTGTTAATATAGGGCGGTTATAGAAAATGAAAGTTTCCAATATCGGTCTGTATATACCCGAAAAATGAAAAAGTTTGAAAAAAATTATTATTTTTGACTGTCGCATGGCGATTAAAAGGCAATAAAAAATCTATACATACTCAAGATATAGTCTAAATCGATTTTTCTATGATTTTTTTTTATTTTGGTTAAAAACAGTTTTGGTCTTTTTTTTTCTTGGACCAGTACTCAGGGGATGACCCATATGCAGTGTATTGTACTGGAACTAGGAAAATAGGTTATGAGGAGGGGGAAAGAGGGAGTAGTGTTTGTGGTTATAGAAGGAGGTTACTAAAATACAGAAAATTTTCCGGATACAGGTCCATATATACCCGAGATATATCCGAAACCGATTTTTCCGTTAAAAAATGTTTTGCCTTTTCTGCTTAAAAGCAGTTCTGTTAATATAGGGCGGTTACAGAAAATGAAAGTTTCCAATATCGGTCTATATATACCCAAAATATAACCTAACTGATTTCTCCATGAAAGTTTCCATTAAAGATTACCTTTTTGGCATGGCGATTGTAAGGTAAAAAAATTATTTCCCCGATATCGTTCCACATACTCGTATATCCGAGCATATTTAGTCCAAATTTGTAATATATACTATACTATATATATGTTACTATATATTTACGTGACTATTGTGAAGGGTATTTTAGATTCGGCCCAGCCGAATGCACTACACTCTTCCTTGTTTATTATAAGTTATTCTACGTATTTTTTCTGTATATAAGATGTTTCTTTCTGTGCCTTTGCACCCTGTATTTTGGCGCGTGCTTCTAATTTTGGAACATTATGTTAATGAAACACTGACTGAGCGAGCAAATTGTGTGACCGCTATTCGCAGCAAGAGATTTTTATCAAATCGCAATGAACGACTGCTGCAAAAGTTTATAAACTTTTCTATTTTCGAATACAGTCTAAATTTAGTTGTTGTTGCTCGAGTAAAAGTTGTGCGGTTCGAATAGAGAATTTGCCGCCACTCGAGAGGTCTGAAAGACATTATTGGTACAAACAAAATGTAGTCATCGGCGCTCTAACGCATGGCACAGACAGCAGACACATTGTTACAGTTTTCAAAATATAAATTACAAATTAAAAACAAGAGCACTTTTTCTTATAGATAAAAGAAAAACAAAATAAACAAACAAAAACTAATTGAATTAAAAAATAGAAAAAAAAGCGTGTAAAAGACTTGCTGTAGACTCAGCACAACATTACCTAATTTCGGCACTTTTACAGCAAAGTGAGCAGCTGAAGTAACTAGATCAAACATAAAAAAGGAAAGCAAATGTTGGGTGCGTGAATTGAAAGCAAAAATAAAAGCTAAAAAAAAAAACAAGAAAATGAGACATTTAATTGGGAATAAATCTGGCGAGTTGCTTTAAATAAAAATCTTGACCTACGTTTTTATTTTTATTCTAGAACTAATTACCTCGAACTCGGCACAGAATTCGCTCAGGCGAAGGTTAGAGGAAGTTTTAAAGTTAATGCTTTTAGTATGGGCCCGAGAAGGTCACGTACTATCGAAATTAACACAAGGAGAATATGGTATTTGAACTGAACTGCCCTACTCGCTAATTTTTCTATATGAAATAAATTTTAAATTTTAAATAAAATCAAAAAACAATCTAAAAAACTTTATTTCTTTGTAGGCGTGGATAAAACCGTTGTGGTCAAGAGTGATTCTGGTGAGTTTGGCTTTCGCATACACGGCTCGAAGCCGGTAGTTGTAGCAGCCATAGAACCAGATACGCCCGCCGAAAGTTCCGGTCTTGAAGTCGGCGATATTATTATATCGGTAAATGGTGTTAAAGTTTTGGACAAACATCATACAGAAGTAGTGAAAATAGCCCACGATGGTTGTGAAAAATTAGAGCTGGAAGTGGCTCGCACTTTAGGCGTTCTTATGAGTGAACAACAAGAGCCACCGATACAGGTCACTTATAGTGGGTATTTGTGGCGTCAAAGTGGCCAGGCAAAAGGATCTCCCAATGCCAAAAAGTGGGTACAAAGGTGGTTCGTTTTGCGCTCGGATAATTGTTTATACTACTACAAGACTGAAGAGGTGAGTGAGTTCTTTAGTTATTCTATACATTTTACGTGTGATAAGGTGAATGAAATACTTTAACAAAATACAAGGATGTGCAGCCATGTGGTGATAAATGCTAAACGCTTGATATTGGCATTTTCGATTTTAAAACGCTTAAACAGTGTTCTGACAAACGTAGAACGCAAGCAGTAAGATTTTGCGATTTGAAATCGCCAAATATGTATTCTCGTAAACGCATATCGCTTAAAATTTTAACTCTCATGTGTATATTGACTGGATTTGTTTAAAGTAAACTTTCATAAGAAAATAAAATTATTCACAGTTAAACTTTAATATGTTTGTTTTTGAATTAAATTAAAAGTCAAAAGAATTTTATGCATTTTCAACAAAAATAACCATATTAAAAAATTGCTCTATTTATTGTCAATTTGATTTAGTTTTGTATAACTTTTGTATAGCAAAAAAAGAATTTAACGTTTTTCAGAACGGTTTGCGGTTTCAGATTGTGCATTCATCAGAACATGGCTGTAAATATTGTTGTCAGTAATCCAAAAGTGCATAATATTACTTGTTCGAATTTTTCAATACAATACATCAAATATAAATATATATACAGTGGACTCTCAAAAATAAGAACTAGCGTAAATTCGAATCCTTCTGAAATTAGTACGAACTTTTTTTTTTTTGAACATATAGACGTGATGTTTTTAGTTTTGCTTGGTGTTAGCGTTGAAAAATGATTTGAAGAGCTTCTGTTTTAATTGCCTTAAAGATGCACTTTAATGTCGTTTTTTATTAAAAAAGAACCACTTTTGGAAATTATTACTTCTAGTGAACTCGAGCCGCCCCAGATACAAAATGTTTCCAAATTATGAGGGTCTACTATAATGGAATGTGGAATTCATGAGAAAAAAACCATTTCAAAAGAGATCTAAAAATTGGTATCACAATCAATTAGAAAGTCGATTTTATATGAAGAGTTATAATATGTACTTTTGGATTTTCGCCGACGATATGCTATAATTTGAGTTAGCAGTGACTGGAATTGTTTATTAATATTTTTTGAATACTAACTAAAATTATTTTTATAAGACAACAGAAATTCGCCCCAAAAAAATCTTCGATTTTAAAATTTTTTCTTGTTAAAAGTTTAACTGTAAATCCCAGTGGGTGCTGATGAGTAGTGTAGCGACTACGAAACAGCTAGTTGCCCTCCAGCTAAAGATTTGATTATTATTTTTCTTGTCTTCTTCAATCAAAATTATTGATCACAGCAGATTTGTATTGGAAAAAAATCCTTCTTAAGAAAAAAACTTAAGAAAGGAAAAAACTTGAACTATAACCCGTTGTAAAAATTTACAAACCAAAAATTTAACTGCAATATTTCTCAAAATATATTTTATGTTTATTATGGGCTTATTTAACCAATACCTTGACAAAGTTTGGTAAATAAGCCTTTAATAAACATAAAATATTTTTTATGAATATAGCCTTGAGTATAAAGATTAAGATTAAATAAAAATTATAAATAGCTTGTTTTTTATGTTTCCCAGCTATCTATATGTCGACATTTCATAGGAACTACCCTAATCATCAGTAGACTTTGGAAATTTTTGAAAGATATTCTCAAACATTCAACTTTATATCCCAGCAATATAAATAAATTGCTGAGAATTTAAAAGAAAAATGCTCTAATAATATCTGTCAAAACACAAAAAAAAAAAAACAAGCCTTTTCATTTATTCACCTCTCTAATATTTCTTTACACCTTTCAAACAAATGAACAACCGTTGGTTGCTACGATTTGCTTTTTGAAAGTATCGAAAAGCAGAGAACAAAAATTCAAACAATTAAGTTTTTAATCGCTATTTTTAGCTTCTACCATTTATACCAATAAAAATTATAAATAGCTTGTTTTTTATGTTTCCCAGCTATCTATATGTCGACATTTCATAGAAACTACCCTAATCATCAGTAGACCTTGGAAATGTTTGAAAGATATTCTCAAACATTCAACTTTATATCCCAGCAATATAAATAAATTGCTGAGAATTTAAAAGTTTTTTTTAATTTTTTCATCAAATGCCACCTTAAATTTTATATAGATTTTTATAGCCTTAAATTTTATATAAGCCTTAGATTTCTAGAGAAAATTTCTGTTGCCCATTAATTTTATATAGAATTTTAAATCGATAAATTTTTTATATACATTTTTTTTTTTTAAATGTGCTGTAGAAAATTTATTTTATTTGATGAAATTTTTACAAAAAATTTAATTTTGCTTTCTTATATTTACACACTTTGTCTAGAAAGTTCCTGTAGTGTTCTTTAAACGGTGGCATGTCATAAGGTCCAGTGTCATAATGTCCATGGACGTTATGGCACACTTAAAAGTGTCATAAGGTCCATGGACGTTAAGACACTTTTCAAAATGTCATAGTGTCCATGGGCATAGTGACACTTTGCAAATGGACATTATGTCATTTTTAAAAATGTCATAAGGTCCATAATTAGAAAAGAATTTGTATATGAAGATAACCGTATATTTCAGTGATAATGTGAACCAATAAAAGCCGTTCCCATTATCAAATTGGCCCACATTTTCGTTGCAAAACTTTGATGCATAACTCTTGCTTATATTGCCTAAAACAAATTAAAACTTTCACTCTTTTTGATTAAAGAAGTATTTATTTCAATACAGAATTTATTTATATTCTCTTTAAATCTACGAATTAATATTCCCTTGAAAAATTAAACCAAAATTTGAGTTTTTTTTACATAAATGAGTTTTCACAGAAAAAAAAGTACTTTATCATCAAAATAAATAATCGCTTATTGAGATATGTTTAGAAGTATATCACGTTCAAAAATTTTTCTATAGTAAAGGCAAAGTTTCTAAGATTTAGTGTCCAAATTTTGAAAACCAGGAGAACAAATTGTAAAATACCGGCCAAGCATGTAACGCATTTTAAGATTTCTGTCCCCTGATTATTGATGTTGATAGCATTTTCTTCGATATCTTTTGTTTCTGAATCGCTTTCTTCTCCAATATCTTTTTTATTTTTTATTTAATAGTCTTTATTACTTTGCATTGATTAATTACTTATAAAGGAATTATGAATATAAAGGGAATTATAATAATATAAAGGACAAGCAATTTGATTTATATGATAAGCAATCAAATGAAAGAAAATTGAAAAATCTGAGATACTGATATATGTATGTGCAATGCCCAATTGCTGATCAAGTTTTTGGTTTTGATAGTCTTTATTACTTTGCATTGGTTGATCACTCATAAAGGAAGTATGAAGGAAAAATCGGCGCGTGTATAAATACGCGTTGACAGTTAAGCATTAAACACATTCGAGACAGCAGGCTACCGACTACAAAAGCTCAAAATTATAATACACGCTTTCTTATGAGAATAAATATATACACCTGAAAAGAGTCCTCAAAAAGTAACAAATCCAACAAAACACTCTTTGTAGACTTCATGGAATGCATTCAAACACACAACTAAATACAATATTTGATAAGCTTTCTCGTTGCCCTCAAAAAGTAACAAATCCAACAAAACACTGAGTGTTTATATATCAAAATTTAGCACAAATTTGATTAAAGATTTTTGCAATAAAATACAAAAGTATTTCATAGAAATACTTTGGTAAAATGTTCCCTAAAAAATTATATAAAAATTATGTATATTTTTTACTACAGGACACTCAACCGGTGGGTGCCATGATCATGGCCAAACATATTGTGGAACCCTGTCCGCCTAAGATTGGCAAGGCTCATGCTTTCAAAGTTGATTCAGGTGAGGGCATACCGATGTATGTAGCAGCCGACAATGAGGAATTAGCCAGTCGTTGGATTAACATATTAAAGAAAGCTGCCAATCAAGACAATCAGTGGCTGGAGAAAAGGTAAATTTGTTCAGCCTGTGGCAGACGAAACAAATATGTTTCTTAAACACATTTTCCATTGCAGCGCACGCAATCTGTACAAACAGCCTAGCAATATTTCAAGACCCGACTGCTTTGGTTATCTGATGAAATTGGGTTCAAAGTGGTGTGGCTGGTCGAAACGTTATTGTGTCTTAAAAGATGCCTCTCTTTATTTCTTTCAAGATGTGAATTCAAAATCAGCTTTGGGTAAGCAGACAATATTTGATTGTATTCTAGCGAAATAATTGATTGTATTCCTTTCCAGGTATGGTGTGTTTACACGGCTACAAAGTATCTTCAATGACAACAGCAGCTTCGGGTAAAAAGAACTCATTCGAAATTGTACCACCAGAACCAAAATTGCGACACTACTATTTTTACACCGAATCCGAAATGGAAAAGAAGAGGTAAAATTAAGCGAGTTTTAGGTTTAAACGTTGCTGAACGTTAAGAGTCTGAACACAATGTAACGATAATTTATTGCGGTGCGGTTTTTCATACGATTTTGAAGTAAAAACTCGCAGTGCGGAGCGGCATAAAATTAAAATTTATAGTATTTTCATTGCGGACTTTTTTATTCTATAAATTTTTGTCTCTCTTTCTGTTGATGCCATAGTTTTTGAATAATTGGCGATTTTCACGACAATAAAACAAAAACATGATTTGGAAGTTTATAAATTTTTGTCATGATATGTAAAAGTTTAAAAAATATATTAACGGTAGAATAAAAAATTGCCAATAGTGAAAAAATTATCAAAGAAATTAGGAAGTATGACTAACTTTATTATTTACAGTCGGGAAATTACAAAAACTCTCAGGGTAGAAAAGATTTGTCATATTGATGTGTTTGCCATCTATGGCCCCGAAACAATGAAGAAGATCAGTTTTTTCATAAAAAGAAAATGATGTTTGGAACCAATCCGTTATATTCGGACTAGCCACATAGATTTCATGCAATTCATTGCATACTTCTTCGCATGTTTCATAAATAATCGTGGATACTCTAATTTTATATGCTCAGCAGCCGTATTCCGTAACTCGCTAAAGCTAAATCTTCATCGCTAAAAATCTACAAAGATGATTTAGCGGTTTTTGGCCACAAATGCAATTCTGTAACGTGCATAGCTAAATTTGGCAATGACATAAAAATTGAATTCGCCGCAATTTTAGCGATTAGTGGCATCGCTAAAATGTTTAAATTTTGTATTCTCTAACGCCAAATAAGTACTTGTCGTTGTCTAAAACGCTAAAATATTAGCAAGGGAAATTTTTAAGTGCTAAAATGTAAGTAAATTACAAATGTTTTCTTTTTTCTATTGTTTCTTGTTAAAAAAAAAAAAAAAATTATTATTGTATAATGGAAGAGACAACAAATATAATTACATAGGAGTAAAAATACTTGGAGGTGCACAAAGAACTTTCCCATGATAGGTAAAAAATTAATTTCAACTTAAAATGAAGCAAAACATAAAAATTCCTTTTTTTAAGATTTGTCAATTCCATAAAAGTTTCCTGTTCACAATTATCTTATTGCGTTCACTAATTGCACTTAATGCATTCCTTATATTACGACGACAATAAAAACTGCTCATTTTCACTTTTTTTAAATATTTATTATTACAAAATTCAGAAAATTTTTTGTAAACCTTATGAGCGTTTTTTTTTTTTTTGTTTATTTAAAATGTAAATAAACAAATACTTTTTTGTGATGCCATATTTTGAAAATTTTCCCATAAATTCCACATTTGGTTGTAGCATGAAAAAATACTGCTCGTAGTCTATCGACTTAAGTGCTGTTTATGTAATATTTGTCAAAAACAAAATAAATTTTGAATAGATCTTTCACAATAACTATTTAAAATTTATATTTCAAAACATATTTTAAAACGTTATTAAAGAGAAGTTTTAAGAATATTTACGGGAAGCACAATATAAAGTAAGGTAACACTATAATGAATTGCCACAAATTATTACATTATGTTCATCTCTTTTTAACAAAAGTTCATCAAAGTAGAAAGAAAGAAATAGTATACAGTTAGCAAATTAGCTGCGGCGAAAATATAAAAATTTAGCTAAGCAATTTAGCTTACAGAATACAGATTTAGCGACATCGCTAAAATATTTGCCCTAATTTTTTTTTAGCATTTTAGCGATCGAGTTTTAGCTTTAGCTAAGCGAGTTACAGAACACGGCTGCAGGACAAAATTTGAATTCTGCAAGTCAGCAAGGTTGCTTAATGAAAAGATATAAAAAATTAGGTTTGGGGATGGTGAAGCAGGAAGTTTTGAATCATATTTCTAAACATGTCGCAGGCTTAACATTATCACTTATACTTAAGGCTAAACGGTTTTCTAAATGAATGTTTTTCCCGTTTCGGTTTAAGTAGAGAAACGAGCACCTTATATTTAGAAATAATCGTTCTTGTTGCTAAATAAAGATGCTACTCATCCTGGCTTTCAATTTGCCGAAAACATGTTTTAAAAATCCATCCAAATCCTTTGGTACATCAATGGGTCTTACCCACCATATCCTCTTAGTATGTGTCGTGGTTTTTAATTCCACACATAAAACCAAAATGGCTTCTACCAAATTAAAATTTTTTTAACAGCTATGAGTAAAACAGTAAATTTTTCTCAAATTTAAAATAAATAAAAACGTAAACTAATAATGACAAGTCTTGCCGTCGCCGTCTTTTGTTGTATTATATTTATTTTTCTCTCCCGCAATGGGAAATCGCACCGTACTGCAAACATTGTGTTTTTGTCGTGAAATATAGGTTTTAAACCTATATTAACGGAAGAAGCAAAACTGGATAATAACGAAAGAATTATCGAAGAAGTTAGGAAGTATGACTGTTTTTATAATTTGCAGTCGTGAAGTTACAAAAACTTCCATTCTAAAGAAGATTTGTAATATTGATGTGTTTGCCATTTACTCGTAATGGCCGCTAAACAATGAGGAAGATCACTTTTTTCAAAAAAGCAGATGATATTTGGGACTAATCGGTTATGTTAGCAAAAATTTACATTACAAGGAAAAGTTATGACAAATTAGGTTTGGAGATGGTGAAGCATAGTCATATTTCTAAACATATTGCAGACTTATGATTATACATTATCACTTCTACTTACAGTAAGGTAAGTGATAATCGACACCCGGGGCTAAGTGGTTTTCTAAACATAAAGGGTCTTGCCTATCATCTGCTGTTAGTATGTGTCGTGGTTCCTAGCTAAAGATCTTTGTTTTTGTTGTTTTTTTATAAAAAAGGTTTAACAATTGCTATTTTTAATATTTCGATAATATTGTTTATTATCATCCTTAAGCTGGAAGAATTTAGACAAAAAGAATAATATAAAAAAGATCAAATAATACGAATATTAAACTTTTTTAACAGCGCTAATTTTTTAATTACTGCCATTTCAAAATACTTAATACAAACAGAAAATTTTTTAGAAAATTTTTTAAAAATATATGTACAAATAAATAAATAAAAATTTAAACTAACAGTGACAAGTATTGCCGTCACCGTCTTTTCTTGTATTATGTTTACCTAGTGTCTACAACTGCGATTAACTCTGACATAATATCTGAGAAAACGTCGGCAGAATGAGAGAGCGAATTTCTCTATGTCCATCTTCATATCTAACAAGGAGTATACGTATTGTTGTTAATCTTATAAGAATCCATAATTCATTGAAAGCCGAGAAGAAAACACATCTTGGCGATCGATAGAATATTGTATAAATTTTGTATATATGTAAATTTTTTACAAAATCAATTGTTTATAGTATATATAATAATATTTATTTAATACGTAAAAACAAACTATTTTCAATTTAAAAGAGTATTTTTAAAGATATTTTGCAAAATTAAAAATCGGTAAAATTCCAATGGCATCTTTTTGTAAACAAACGTATACACATCCGCTTTTTTGACAGCTCTTATTATAAGATCGTTGCCATGAGATTTTTCATAAGAACGCTCTCGTAAAAATTATTATAAGACTGCGATAACATTGATTTTAAGTCTACACTTAACAGAATTCTCTCTGCGATTGAATTTGACGTTTTCATCTCAGATATTATCGCAGGTGTGGACACTAAGTTACTGTTCTCTCCCGCAACGGAAAATCGTACCGCACCGCAAACATTGTGTTTAGGCAGAAAGTAAACAGAGATGCCACAAGACAAAAATAAGAGACAAAAAATTGTTAAACACTAATGTGCATATTCACATAAAATTAATTTGTATTTGAAATTAATTTTAGTAAAATTTTCTATGGGATTTTTGAATTAAAACACATTTGAAATTCACTTAAATTTTTATGAATATTTCTTTTATTACTTTCTTTCTTTTTATTACTTACGAGTTACGTATAAGTAGAGTAACCAATAATACACTATCTGCTATCTCTGTTCTGACATCTCCCCAAAAACTAAAAACGTCATTGTCTTCATCTCCGTATACTTCGTGCAATAGTTTATTTAAATTTAATAAACACTTTATAATTTTCATCTTCTTAATTCTTTGCAGATGGATATCCGCTCTTGAATATTCGATAGATCGCTGGATCAAATCTGGGTAACTAAGGTTGAAAACTATGCCCAAGTCAATACACAGCACTAAAAAGAAGAGACGTAGTTTTAGTTATTTTATGGAATAAATAATTATTTACAGTCACCGGTATTGAAAAGAAAACAAGAGTAAGAAAACGAAGCAACACACAAACAAGCATCCACAGCCGCGGCCAAATAAACTGATTGTAGAAAGTGAGTTTGATCCTTCACAAATTCCTTCAGTAGAAATCAGTAAAACAAAAATCTTTAATTAAATAAACTAATTATTATTATATACAATAAAAACAGTGGAACCAGTATGTCTAACGAAAATTAAATAAACAATTATGTATAAGAAAACAAGTATTTGCAGTTCAAAACCGAAAATTTTAAGAAATTTAGCATTTAGCACAACAAACTATAGAAAATAGAATGAAATAAAATAGATTCTTTTAATTTGCATATGTAGAATGTTCCAGCACGGAAGCAATCGAAAAGAATTGAATAGGAACTTTTTGTGGTTTATTGTTTGTTGGAAATCTAATTTTCCAGAGAGACATCCAAAACTAATATGATTTTTCAAAACGTAATTTTCCAATAAAAAAATTTTTTTTTTGAGGTATCGAGAGAATTTGTATACTTTATTGACATTTTTTTTTTTGTTTTTCGTAATTGCCCGTCTACATTAGACATGAAAAGCTGTTAAGACATACTGTCGAAACACAACTTTGATGGACCGTTTGTTACATGGTGGAGTACACATATCGCTCCTTTATTGCAACATAGTCATATCTCAAAAAATTAGCTTTTCGAGTTAACAATGCAGAATTATTACCAGTACTATCATTTATATTGTGCCAAAAATTTATTCAAATTGCTTTTAAACTGTTTCTTTTAGAAGATAAAAAATTTTGCTAAGACTTGTATGGAAACTGAAAATTTTAAATGCGTTTTTCTCAAAACGAGCTTTTTTGAGATATGACTATGTTGCAATAAAGGAGCGATATGTCTTGATTTTTCATTATTTTAACTCCGTCAACAAAGTCACATCATCACTTTTTATGCCCCTTTTTAATAGTTTGTGGAAAAAAATATTTTTATTGCAAAATAAAATTTCTTTTAATTAAAAACTCTTTACTATTTTCATATTGAAATGTTATTTTCTGTTAAGACAGAGCTTTCAAACTGTTGTCTTAATACCTGTGTCAAGACGACAAGAAAACAGTAACATTTGCAGTCTACACTTGACAGTAACAGTATTTTGCTGTTCCTATTAGTGTTCTTATCTCAGGTGTGGTGGACAGCACTTTTTATATAAAAAGGTCCGTTTTAAAATAAAAAGTCCTTTTTGAAGTAAAAAGGTACTAGTAAAAAATTATAAATAGCTTGTTTTCCATGTTTCCCAGCTATCTATATGTCGACATTTCATAGGAACTACCCTAATCATCAGTAGACTTTGGAAATTTTTGAAAGATATTCTCAAACATTCAACTTTATATCCCAACAATCCAAATAAATTGCTGAGAATTTAAAAAGAAGAATACTCTAATAATATCCGTCAAAACACAAAAAACAAGCTTTTCTATTTATAAACGTCTCTACAGTACATATACTTTAGAGAAACATAAGGTACTTTTTAAACATAAGGTACTTGTTAAATAAAAGGTACTTTTTGAATACAAGGTACTTTTTAAATAAAATGTACTTAATAAATAAAAGATATTTTTTAGATAGAAGATACTTTTTAAGTAAAAGGTATTTTTAAATAAACGGCGCTTATTAAATGAAAGGTACTTTTCAAATAAAAGGAAGTTTTTTAATAAAAGACACTTTTTAAATCAAATATATTTTTTAAATAACAGGTACTTCTCAAATAAAACGTACTTTTTATATGAAAGGTTATTTTCAAATAAAAGGTACTTTTTATATACAAAAGGTATTTTTTTAAATAAACGCTCCTTATTGTATAACATATTTTAAAAAACGGGTACTTTTCATATAAAAGTACTATTTAAATAAAAGGTACTTTAAAACAGGTACTTAATAAATAAAAGGTACGTTTTAAATAAAAGATAGTTTTTAAATAAAAGATATTTTTAAACTACCTTACTACTTAAATAAAACATACTTTTTTATCTAAGGTAATTTTTAAATAAAATATACTTTTTAAATACAAACAGAAATTTTTAAATAAGAGGTCCTTATTATATAAAAGGTACTTTTCAAATAAAAAGTAGCTTTAAAATAAAAGGTTCTTTTTAAGTGAACTATACGTTTTAAATAACAGGTACTATTCGAATAGAAGTTACTTTAAAAAAGGTTCTTAATAAATAAAAGGTACGTTTTAAATATAAGATAGTTTTTAAATGAAAGATATTTTTTAAATTACCTTACTACTTAAATAAAACGTACTTTTTATATGTAAGGTAATTTTTAAATAAAAGGTACTTTCTAAATACAAAAGGGATTTTTAAATAAACGGTCCTTATTATATAAAAGGTACTTTTCAAATAAAAGGCTCTTTTTAAATAACAGGTACTTTTTAAATAGAAGGTACTTTTGAAATAAAAGATACTTTTCAAAAAAAGGTACTTTTCAAACAAAGGTAGCTTTTGAAAAATAGGTTTTTTTTTAAAGAAAATGTACTTTTCAAATACAAGGTAGCTTTTGAAAAAAGACTTCTTAAATAAAAGGCGCTTTTTAAATAAAAGGTACTTTATAAATAAAAAATGCTTTTTAAAAAAGAGGTTTTTAAAAAAATACTTTTTAAGTAAAAGTTACTTTTTAAGTAAATGATACTTTTCAAATAAGTACTTTTTAAATAAAATGCAGTTTTTACATAAAAGGTACTTTTTAAATAAAGGATGCGTTTAAAAAAAGGTACTGTTTAAATAAAAGATCCTTTTTGAAAAAAGTTACTTTTTAAATAAAAGATACTTTTTAAATAAAAGGTCCTTTTTAAATAAAAGATATTTTTTTAATAAAAGGTACTTTTGTAATAAAAGATACTTTTTAAATAAAAGATAATTTTTATATAAAAGGAAATTTTTAAATAAAAGGTACTTTTTAAATAAGAATACTTTTTATATAAAAGGTACTTTTTATATAAAAGGTAATTTTTAAATAAAAGGTACCTTTTTAGTTTTCAACAAAAATGTATTTTTCGACAAATAGGTACTTTTTACAAAGAGGAATTTTTTAAGCAAATAGGTACTTTTTAACAAAAATGTACCTTTTAACAAATAAATGCTTTTTAACAAAAAGCTGCTTTTAACAAATAGTTACTTTTGAACAAAACTATACTATTTAAAAAAAAATTACTCGCCAACAAAAAGGTTTTGTTGAACAATAAGGTACTTAAAAAAGAGCTTTTTACCAAAAGATATTAAAAAAAAAGTAAAAAATGGCAAGCACATACTCTTAAAAAAAGTACTTTTTTAGCAAAAAGGTGATTTCTAACAAAAATCCGAACAAAAAAATTTTTTTGGACAAACAGGTATTTTTTAATAATTATAAATCAATAAACAAAGTGTCACTTTTTAGCAAAGAAATTACTTTTTAAGAAAAAAATCGCTTTAACGAAAAAGGTATTTGTGCCTAAAAAGACTGACAAAAAGCTAGTTCTTAATAAAATATTCTGGTTTGTGAAAAAATAATTTTCCCAAAAATATAGTTTTTCTCAAAGTTTTTCAAAATAAAAGGACTGTTTACCTTTGATACATTTGTTTTGTCTAGAAGGTAAAGTACCAGAAAAGGTAGATATGCCCAAAGGGCATTTTTCTCAAAACTTTGTTTTCTCCCCAAATAAAACGCCATGTACCAAAAAGATATCATACTTTTTCTCAAAAATATATTTTATTATATATAAATTATTATACGAGTATATATTTTATTATGTATATACTCGTAGTATAGGTGCTGTTTTTTTTATCTAAAAAGTACCAAGATATGTAATGTTAACGTTCGCCGGTAGTTTGAAGGTCAGAAAATTTGTTTTGAAGTTATTTGTTATCTTTCTGTTTACAAGTTCATCTATCGATTGCAGATCTCGCGCTTAGGTTAGTTCAAGGTGCATTAACGGCTACAAGGTGGCAGCACTACAGCATATGAAATTTTTTTTTACTATTGGTAACATTGTGAGCCATTTACGTCAAATGTATTTTTTATATTTTTAAAAGTGAATTCAGTGACTTATTATGAATTTAAATGTTAAAAAAATGAATTTAAATGTTTAAAACTATATTGTGAACAAACAAAAAATTCAAATAAAAACAAGTAAGAGTGTGATATATTCGGCTTCACGATAGTCACGCATATGTATAGTATATATCACAAATTTGAACTGAATATGCTCGAATATATATGGATCGATATCGGGGAAAAAATATTTTTGCCTTTTAATCACCATTCCAAAAAAGAAATCTTTCATGGACATTTTCATGGAAAGCTTTGTTTAAGATATATATCGGTTATATGTAAACCGATATCGGAATTTTCTATTTTCTGTATTTTAATAACCTTCTTCTATAACAAGAATTGCTTTTCAGCAAAAAAAAAAAAAAAAAAAAAAAAAATGTTAATGGAAAAATTAGCTCAGGCTATATCTCGGGCATATATGTACCAATATCGGCAATTTTCATTTTCCATATTTACATAACCTTATTTTATTACCAGAACTGCTTTTAAGCAAAAAAAAGTTGATTTACTTCGCTTACGCAACATTTTCATGAGAAACCCGATTTGGGCTATATTTCGGGTATATATGGACCGATATCTGAAAATTTTTTTTACCTTTTAGTCACCATGCTTAATGTGTGTGACGTTTGAAGCAAAACAAACAATTTTTTTTTCAAAAATTTTCATAGAAAATTGCAAAAAAATGGCTTTTTACGGAATTTTGAAATTATCTCAGCTATACGTGAAACGATAGTACTGAACTTCAATAGCAAACCCATGAATCGATGGGGTAAAAGAAAAAAGTTCAACGGCGGACAGACGGACGGACGGACGGACAGACGGACAGACGGACATCGCTTAATCGACTTTTCCATTAATTCTGAATCAGAATATATATACTTATAGGGTCGCAAATGATAATTGTAGAAATTACAAACGGAATCACAAACTTATATATACCCTTAACATTTTTGTGAAGGGTATAATAATTTATAATTGTGAAATAGTGCTTTCATACCTAATAACAGTGAAAAAAGTTACAAATATTTATGACAAGTATAGCTTACCATATGCCCGTTTTTGTTGTATTGTTGTAATTTTGTTCTAGTGCTGCCACCTTGTAAACGTTAATGCTCCTTGCAACGGTTAATATTGCTTATTTTCGTACTCTGCTCTTAATCAGTTTTTTGTTGTTGAAGAAAATGACGAATGAAGTTAACGTTCGACATCGTGGGGCAAGCTCTTAACTTTTGTTTTATTTCTTCTCAAGTAATTTTTTTCCTCAAAACATAATTTTTCTTTTTTCATTCAAATAGAGTAAGCTCCAACAAGTTTTCTACAATGTTGCTCATTGAAAAGGCCTTATTACTTATATATACTTTTTCTCAAGAAAGATAACAATTTTGATTTTCAGAAAGGCAAATTCTATTTGTAGGGGAAATTTTCTTAAGAAAAGTTCTTTTGATTTTCGAAACTTCTTTTTCTTTTTAACTTCTGGCAACTCTGCATTCCGTGATTTAATTCTGGAACACTCTCACAGTGCAACAAATATAAATTAAGTATACAAAACACTGAACAAAAAAAATCAGCCGCAGCAACAACAACAACAACAACAACAACAACAACAACAACAACAACTATTTAAAATACATATTTAGATAAAAAAAATTTTAAACTACAAAATAAAAACAGATAATGAAACTTCAATTGAATTATAAAATTAAAACGAAAACCAAATGTATATGTGTATTAACAAATCATTAAAATAATAAAATAATTAAAACATGCGCACTGAGACAGTGTGTTTGTGTGTTTAAGTTAAGAGAACTTTAGTTCATTTTTAAGATTTTTATTATTGTATAATTAAATAATTTTATTTAAAACAGGAACAGTGGTTTGAAACATGTTAAATGAGTTGAAGAGGCCAATAAATTTGCGAAATTTACTTTTTTATACAAAGACAACAAATGTACTGGTATTTATTTTTGTTAATTTACATACATACATACACAAACATACATACATACATATATAATAAAACATTTAATTAATTGTATTGAAATGATATTTACACAGATCAACTGATATAAAATAATTATTTATGAATAAAAATATTTTGTTATAATTGTCGTTTGATAATATTTAAAATACTTTTGTTTAATTATTTGTTAATGGCTTTTGTTGATTTATTTGTTTGTTTGTTATAAACTTTAATAGAAGTAAGAAAAAAGAACTAAATCGTTTGTTTATAATAAACTGAAAACAACCAGCAAAATCTGAGTTTTAAATATATTTACCTATGTATATATCTCAAATATCAAGGACACCCTCCGCGAGGTACACGAAAAATGTTCAAGTTATTTTAAAATGATTTCATTCAAAATGGATAAAGGTGATATGGGAGGAAGTGTGAAAATGATTATCGTGGGTACCTGCCATGGGGAGTAGGTCTTAAAACCGGATGAAAGCAAAGCCTTCACCAACGCTCCCTTACGTGATATATCAATTCAATCATATATTATTTGGAACATGATCTTCCGATCTCTGGGTCACGGCATCCGGTGATGCCCACTGTTTGAGTCTAAACCACAACCACTAAGATACACGCCGAAGGGTCGCACCATAACCGTAGTTCTTGGGGCTTATGGTTCCCTTGGTAGCAGATTTGAGTCTCCGCTCAGACTTCGTAGCCCAAGACTACAAAGAGTTTCGAGCTCCCATTATTCCAGGGGCTGGTGCCCTTGCATCAAACGCAGGAAATAATGGGTGATTTTATAAGAACTATCGGAAATTTAAAAACAAAAAAAACACATAAAATTCAGAAAAATGCATGAAATATTTATTTGGATCGATAGTTGGGTCGATATAATTTAATGTTTGAAGATTATTTCATGCAAATGTTGGCCTCAAATGGTCCATCCGCTTAGTCCAATTTTGCCATACTCTTTCCAACATTTCGGCCGGTATTTCACGAATAATGTTGGCAATGTTGGCTTCCAGTGCGTCAATCGAAGCGGGCTTGTCGCTATAGACATTAGCCTTAACATAGCCCCACAAAAAATAGTCTAGAGGCGTTAAATCGCACGATCTGGGCGGACAATTGACTGGTCCCAAGCGTGAAATAAACTGTTCACCGAACTCGCCTCTCAATTGGTCCACTGTTTCACGTGCTGTGTAGCATGTGGCACCGTCTTGTTGAAACCACATGTCATGCAAGTCAAGCTCTTCCATTTTGGGCAAAATAAAGTTTGTTATCATCGCACGGTAGCGCTCACCATTCACAGTAACGTTGTGATTCGCATCATCTTTGAAGAAATACGGCCCAATGATGCCGCCAGCCCATAATCCGCACCAAACGGTTGTTTTTTGTGGATGCATTGGTAGCTCTTGCAATGCTTCTGGCTGCTCTTCACTCCAAATACGGCAGTTTTGCTTGTTCACGTATCCATTCAACCAGAAATGAGCCTCGTCGCTGAACACAATTCTTCGATAACAAAGTGGATCTTCATCTAACTTTTCAAGAGCCCATTCACCAAAAATTTGGCGTTGTGGTAGGTCGTTTGGCTTCAATTCTTGCACCAGCTGTATCTTATAAGGCTTCACACCCAAATCCTTCCGCAAAATTTTCCACGTAGTGGAGTAACAGAGGCCCAATTGCTGCGAACGGCGCCGAATCGATAATTCACGGTCATCACCAACACTGGCCGATACGGCTGCGATATTTTCTTCAGTTCGCACTCTACGTAAGCGTGTTGGTGGTTTAATGTCCAACAATGTAAATTTGGTGCGAAATTTTTTTACAATAGCCCGAATAGAAGCCTCAGTAGGTCGATTAAACTGATCATAAAATGGAAGAAGCGCGCGATGAACTTTCCTAACAGAGCACGCATTTTGGTAATAAAATTCAATAATTTGCAAGCGTTGTTCGTTTGTAAGACGATTCATGATTAAATTATAGACTAAACTGAAGATGTTTGACAGTGACACAAGATACAAAACGTGCGTGAGCTGTCAAAACTAGTGTTGCCAAAAAGATAATAGCAAAAAAATCACTCGTTAGCACAATCAAGTTCACATATAAGTCTAGCCCTTGAACAATAAATATTATTTAACACTCAATCCACTCTTCTGCTAAATACTACACGAGCAAAAGTCGCAAATGCGTCATTGCCAATTTCCCAAATATCACCCACTCTTATGCCATCCATATAACCTCCAAATTTATGCTGTCATCTACACCACAATTGCATAGTTCAGTTTCAGACAGACTCCATTTATAAAAAAAAAATGTTGAATCAACCATATGCAGTGATCAGTTACCCCTTGCTAAGACCGAAGGACGTCTCACAACAGAATCTGCTTCGCCAATAAACTCGCAAGTTATTTAGCTATTGCCACTAGTTATTCATCGCGGCCGTAATACATATACAACACTTTCCCAAAAGAGTGTCTTGATCCGATGGGCCTACCTATTTACCACCAGACCGAGTCCATAGAGCCAATACATTAGCGATATGGTAACCCCTTTCCGACCTTCAAGCCGACCGCACGGCCAATCACCGCCGGATCCAGGGAAGCCACCACCAGCAGGTCCTGAAGAGCATCAGTTGACACTGTCCTACAAACTTAGATGCAAGCTAGCATTGGCACGCTTTGGCAGACCAAAACTTGAAGAAAGTAGTTTAACTTTTTTTCGTAAACACAGTTATATTTTATTTTATAAAATAAAGTCGTTGAAAAGTAACATTTAAAAAAAAAGACATTTGAATATTTAAAATCATTGTGAAGCAAATTATTTCAGCAGCAAATAATAAATCGTGTCCACTTTTGACAGCTTAAAATGAAATTAACATTTAATTCTTTTCACCAACACCTTTTAAGTAAAAATGCCTTTTATTTTTCTCATTAATTAATTCTAAATACAGGTAGTTTTATGACAACAAAGCAAAAAACAAAAAAAAGAAAGAAATATTTTTTAAACAGTAGTAATTAAAACGTTTGTAAAAGTTAAATGTTGGCAAAATTGAGATAAAAACAAAATTCAAAAAGACAACGACAACGAAATACAAAACATTCACAAAGACCAGATTTGCTTTTGTGATGGCTGCTTTTAAAATGACAATTTTTTTCAATTTCACACACAACTAAAACAGAAAAGGAAAAAAAAGAATGATTTCAAAACTGCATGCAAAAATGTTTCAAAATACTCTACTGGTTAGCGGTTGGCAGTGTTAATGGAGTGCACAGGTTTGTACAGTGAACATTCTCTAGTACGTACTAAACATTTGCACACTCAAGTAATACATATTTCCGAAATCTCAGCTAGTTATGCTCATTTGTGAGTTTTTTGGTGTCTCTCATCAATGCGAATTCATTACTAGGTGAACTTAGCAGCTCAGGTGGTTATTTTTTGCTTCTCGCGTTTTTTTCAATGAGACTGTCAAATTGTTTTCTTTTGTTTACAAACTTTTTCGCGCCATTGTAATCTGTAGATTTTTTTTATGATTTTGTGCAATTTCAAGAAATTTGTGTGATTTTAAAAGTGAAAAACTAATACAATCTGTGATTTTGATTACAAACAATTATAAAAGTTTATATTTAACGTTTATATAAAATTTTTTCCCAGCTAAACAATCTTAGGCGAATTTAGATTTTGACATTCACGATATGTTTTACAATAATAAAACACTGAATGCACCTTTCCGCTTGCATTCACCTATTAATTCGCCTTGTCTCTCATACAGATTGTTACAGGCAGTTCGCGTGATTCATCGTGAGGTTTGATTTACGAGTATAATGTACTCGTAGAATAAAAGATATAAATATAAAAGTGAACTTGAACTTTTGTTATCGTTGAAGAGGACAATTTGAAAATATCATGTAAATATTGGCCATAAATATGTCTGAGGTGGTGTTTCATTCGGAAGGTACAAGAGCAACACGATCCGGTATAGGAAGTGGTAACTTGCAATAAATAATATACTTATGTAGTCTTCCAAAGCGTCAATGGCAGCTGGCTTATTCGGGACGACCTCAAACTGTTATTAATCTCCGGATGGGTCGTAAAAACAGCGTCGCCGTCAACGCTTGAAGATTAGGTTAGGTAGGCAGGCCGCTGGATTCTCCAAAAAGTACCTGGATTCTCCAGTCCTTAAGTCTGGAATAAAAGTTAGAGGGATGTAGTAGGTGCGGGGGAGATGGAAAGTAAAGGTGGGAAACTGTTTAATATGGCATTACTTACTGATGTATTAGCTATCCTCTACCCCTTATGAAAGAAGCTAACGCAGTCGGTTTGACTGACGCCAGACATGATAGGCTGTTAAAGCTCCGCTCGCCTAAGTATCTTACACGATAATGCTCCAATGCCGGGCATGTACCGAGGAGATGAAGGGTCGTGTCCTCCTCATCGTCTTGGCAACTTCTACAGAAGTCGTTGTAGGGACTATGAAAAAACTTATTTTGCTTAAAAGCAGTTAATTTTTTTTTTTTTATCTTGGACCAGTACTCAGGGGATAGCCCCTACATATGCAGTGCATTGTACTGGAACTAGAAAAATAGAGTAATAAAATAAGGTTATATAAATATGGAAAATTAAAATTTCCGATATCGGTCCATATATACCCGAGATATAGCCTGAACCGATTTTTCCAATAACATTTTTTTTTGCTGAAAAGCAATTCTCGTTATAAAAGAAGGTTACTAAAATACAGAAAATAGAAAATTCCGATATCGGTTCATATATAACCGAGTATATTTTTAAATATACTATACATATACGAGACTATCGTGAAGGGTATTTTAGATTTGGCCCAGCCGAATTGAAGACCATCCTGAGGTGTGAGTCTATCTACGATGACTGGCTAAACGATACTGAACAAAATTGGCAGAGTAGTTAGATATCAGTCATGCATGATTTGTCAAAGAAAGCCTACTACAAATCTAACCCCAAGCAAAGCTGAATCATCAGCGCTGTCAACTTCGAAATTTCAAAACGTACCAAAATGGGAGAAAAACGCGTTATCTCAAAGAAAACGCACCAACAATTTTTTTATTAATTTATACGTTTTTCACAAAATTGTTAAAAATCAGAAATATTTTCGTTAAATTAATTTATTAAAAGCATAGAAATTTCTTTTTTACTTAATGTTTTGAAAATTTTATAAGTAAAATAAGATTTGAGGATATATTTCCCAAAATTAAGATTAAGAAAAAATGTTATTCAGCTGTTTGCTGGTTCCAAACTTTTTGTACGCTACATATACATAAATGTAAGTTACATTTATAGTGTAATTGACGAATAGTGCTATGCGACAATATGTAATAACTGTTTGCTATTATTTAAAGATGCTGGATGAGGTTTTTATTCAGAACTCCACCGAGGCCGTATCACTTTTCACTGACTCATAGTCAGATCGGTTATAGCGGAGCTTGAATGGAAACTCCTAGCTACACTTTCCACAGGCTCCTCAGGTCAGCTGACCTGATTGCACTAGATTTTTTTGTTTTTTGTTTTTTGAGTTATGTCAAGCAAGAGCTATAAAAATAAGCCAAGGAACTTGACCCAATCCATTAAACAACAAATGAGGTATTCCCGGCCTCAATATCTAAGATTCTGATCAGGTATCACGATCGTGGGTGCCATTTATCACATAGTCTATCATCTTATCATATATTATCACTTCCCCAAAAAATTCATATGTAAATAAAATACATTGATGAAAAAGCTTTTTTGTATTTCTTTCTGCAGCTTTGTAGTACTCGTACGAGTACTAATTTTGAAAGGATGTTTTATTCAATTGAGTTTTAGCTTAATACTCGTAATTATTTTATAAGCTTTTAAGCTTTACCACATTTATGCATTTTTTAATATTAATTTTTGTAATATTGTGGGTTTTTGTACAATAATATGAATATTTATGTTAAACGTAGGACTTACAGCATTCTCAAGTTGTACTAAAGTTGTAGCCACTTCGCAAAAAAATGATTACTAAATAACGTACTCAATAATGATATATAGCAGCAGGACTGGGCAGTATTTGAAATCCAAATACGTATTTTGTATCTGTATTTCAAATACATGTGGCTCAAAAATACATTTCCACAAAATACATTTATTTATTATAATAAAATTAAAATAAAGTTTTGTTCAGACGGTTGTCAGATCTGACAATATTGTCATAAAAATTTACAGAAAATTTCTAACAATCCTATGAACTTACAATTTGTTCTGACAATGTTGTCAGAAAAAACATTGTCAGACAAAATCATTGCCAGATACCTGAAAATCGTGTAAACACTTTTCCTTACCGTTGTCAGATCATTGTCAGATGTTGTTAGCCTATTTCATATTGTCAGGTGCGTGAATATTTTAACATCTAACAATGGCATCATTGTCAGACAAAGACACAAAACAGTTTAAAACAAATTTTTGAACATGTGTTCATAGCAGAGATGGAAGTTTCCAAAACACTTAATTTTTTTCTGTTTATACCGCACTTTTTGTGCTAGACTAAGAAGTTTCCAAACCGTCCTCGTATTTTCATTTTGATCTTATTGTTATGCTAAAATAATCATCAGTTTGTAATAATTAACAAACGTTACTTTCTGAGTTTGGCATAAGAAAAATCAAAAGAAAACCCTTTTAAAACTTTATCCTCAAAATTAGGATTTTTTTTTAGGCAAATGAAGAGTTTCCGCTACAAATATCTGGCACCATTGTCCAAGATATTACAAAGTTAACTTTCGGTGTGTGTAATTGTACGCTGTTGTTGATGAAATCTGCAACTTTTGGATACTTGTATAAAATTTTATTGAATGTATTTTTTGAATGTAAATGTAGTCGTAACAGCGATCAGCTGTTTTGTTATGCGAGCAACAATGAAAACGCTTATCTGACTGTAATGAAATGTAACCGTAACGTCTCAACCTGTAGAAAATAGAATTTCATTACGTGTTTACGTGACAAATGTAGTCAGTGATGTTCAGGGCTGGGCAAAATACACAGATTATGTATTTCAAATACAAGACACAAAACACTTCACAGTAGTGTATTTTAAATACAAGATACAAAATACTTTCAAGTTGTGTATTTTAAATACAAATACATACTTGTAATTTGGTCTCAGAAAAATGTACCCGTCTGGCTTTAGATACATATTTTATTTTACATATGCACTTAAACTAAGTTGTATATTCATATGATTGTTCTAAACTTGCTAAGAAATTAAAGGAACAAAACTAATATTTACCATTTGATAGATAGTAAATAAAAAATTCATTCGGCAAAACAAGTATTTCCTTTAATAAAAACTAGATATTTCAATCAGTTATCTGACAAACAATAATCTTTCTACAGGTCCTGAGGAATACAAGCTACTGTCAAATTCTATAAATGCATTTATTTTTGATTCTTGGATAGTTTTCCAGAATAGCAAGATCCTTGCTTTTATAATTTTGAAAACTGATAAGCTCAAGTTCGAAATTTGATTTACGAGGTTGATCACTGTAATGTCCAAAACAACAATAAAATCTTCATTATCTTTACCTCAACTACTACTTCTTCTGCATCCAGTCATGGTTTTACGTTTTTTGCAATTTTTCTCCATGGTATCTATTGCAAGATTTTGAATTTTTTGCCTCTCTTTTACTGAGATGCTTTTTGGCAATCAGCTAATTTTAAAACTAGGATGGAAACATGACACCGATATGGCTCTATTTGCTCCAGCATGAGAAACTCATTAAATCTCATTTCCAAGCTCTCGATAAATTTTGTTAAAATACAACTTAAATGCCTCAAAGTATTATATTGCAGTGGATCTAATCTGGTTCTCGCAGCCTAAAGTTTTCCATAATAAAAATTATTTTCCTGTATATCAAAAGCTGGTGGCAAATATATAGAAATTCTTACTGATATCACCCGATTAGTGCAAAATGTATTAGCTCTGTTTAAATAAAAGCCAAATTGCAGTATTGCAAAATGATAAATATTTTAATGGTTGTAGTTTCTAGCGGTTTTAGCTTTTTTATGAAATAACTTATTTTGAATTTTCTATAATAAATAAATGTATTTTGTAAAAATGTATTTTTGAGCCACATGTATTTGAAATACAAAATACTATTAAGTTATGTATTTGAAATACAAAATACTAAATACTTTCCGGTCGTGTATTTGAAATACAGATACAAAATACGTATTTGTATTTCAAATACGTATTTCAAATACTGCCCAGCCCTGGTGATGGTATATATTATTGCGAATGGCAGGATGGCCCAAAAACCCTGTTTTCGTACTTTTTGTTTATTTGATAATTGCAATGTTTAAATAGTTATATTTGTATACACACATATATAAATATATTTTAATAAATTTAAGACTTTTCTGTAAAATACGCAAAATGTATATACATGGTAGCATAATTTATACACAGCGCACAATTTTTGCAACTGTCACATTATATGTTACCACAACATTTATTCACCCGATTTACCCATCGGAGTCATTGGATTGGTATTGAAATTCAGTAAAATCTGTTCACATATATCTGAGATATGTTCAAAATTCCGAAAAAGTAATTATTTTTTGCAATTGTCTATGAACATTTTTGAAAAAAAAAATTTTTGTTTTGCTTCAAACTTCATACACTTAATAAGCTTGGCAATTAAAAGCCGATATCAGTCCATATATATCCGATATATAGCTTAAACCGATTTTTTAATGAAAATGTCACGTTAGCCAACTTAATTTTTTTTTTTTACGTAAAATCAGTTCTGGTACTAAAAGAGGTTAATAAAATAAACCGATTTTTTAATGAAAATGTCTGGTAAGCGAAATTAAAATTTTTTTTGCTCAAAGGTTACCAAATAGAGAAAACTAAAATTTCCATTACCGGTCCATATATACTCGAGATATAGTCTAAACCGATTTTTTAGTGAAAATTTTTTTTGATTTAAATCAGTTCTGATTATAAAACGAGATAATTAAAATACAGAAAATGGAAAATTTCGATATCGGTTCATATTTAACTTAGATATAGCCTAAAACAATTTTTGCATGTAAATTTCCATGAAAGATTTCCTTTTTGGAATGGTGATTACAGGGCTAAAATATTTTTCCCCGACGTTGGTCCATATATATTCCAACATATTTAGTTCAAATTTTTATATAGGTGACTATCGTGAAGGGTAGTTTAGATTCGGCCTAGCTGAATACACTACACTCTTGTTATATATTATAAGCAACTGAATTTGTTTTTTATAGAAGAATCAAAAAGCAGAGAACAAAAATTCAATTATTTGTGTTCTGTTCGCTATATTAGCTTCCAACATTGGTACTAATAAAAAAACTATAAACAGCTTGTTTTTATATTTTCCAGCTGTAGCGCATATGAAATGTCGACAATAGAGAGAAAAAGAAATATTAGAAACTTTAGGTACCATTTAAACAATTTTCGTACTTTTTATATATATATATACTGAATATTATGAACTCTCATCACTGCTACACTGAAATAAATTCCTTCATTAATATAATGAATATTGACATTAATCTAATGAAAATTTTCATTATTTTTCGGCCAATGATGGCCTTCATTGGACTAATGAATCTTGATTCATTAAAAACTATGTAATGAATATATTCGTTAGATTAATGACAACTTCATTAAGTTAATGAAGCATGAATCATAATATTTATGAATATTTATGAAAAATACATTAAAACAATGAAAATATTCATTAAGTTAACGACTCAATTTCATTAGTTTTATGAATTTGGTACTTTAACATTAAGTAAAGCTTTATTTGCTTTAATGAATCTTCTTCATCATTCAAACGTAATTTTTTCATTAGGCCAATGAATGTGTTACATTATTTTTATGAAATATATTCACTAGTGTAATGAATATATTTGTTAAACCAATGAAAATGTTCACTAATTTGGTGAAAAATATTTTTCATTCTAACGAAATCAAATCATTAGTTTAAGGAAGAGTTGCATTATTCTAATGACCTGTTTTTATTAGAAATGTGCTACTGAAGAGAAACTAAACAATTTTTTTTTTATATTAAGCATAAAACAATTTTTTATTGTTTTAATACCCTATTGAAATTTTATTTTATTAAACAATTTTTTACACAGTAATTAATGTGTAAAATAATATACTTTATCATTTAGTTAGTAGTTGTAATATATTTATCATCTCACTTTTACTAAATCTCTAAAATTTTGCACCCAGCCTTCAAAAATTTTTTATTACAAATCCAATGAAATTTTCTAATGAAATTATGAAACTTAATGAATCAATTTGAATGAATATTTTCATTAATGCTATGAATCTTCATTGATGTAACGTAATTTTTCATTCCGTTAATGAAAATTAGCTAATGAATTGGGTTCATTAGAAATATCAAGCAAATATTTTTCAGTGTATGAACAGCTGTATTGCTTTTATTTTATTTTTGTAAATTATTTGATATAAAGATATGGGTGATGAAAAATTAATTATTTTCTTTAACACACAATAATATAAAAATAAAAAACTGAACACTTTTTCTTCACATGCACTTTTGTTTTTTATTTATGTCAAACATACATGATACGGTTTTACGTCTTCTATAAGTGCTACTGCATTTACATTTACATTTATGTTACAGTTACAATTTCTACGGTCGGCCTTTACAGATATATAGTGCAAAAAATTGTTTCTTCTACAAGAACCGAAAGTTATGTTGAAATTGATATGGTGCCACTGAAAATTAAAAACCGCACCGAAAATTGTAAAAAAGCGCACCGCGTACCGTATAAGGATTTTTTCGTGCAAAAAGTTTCAAAAAGCACCAAAAACGCTGTTCACAACGCTGTGAATTACGCAATACATTGAATGTCATTATATAAAGAGATAATGAGAGCAACGTATTTGTATAACTTTCGCTCATGAAAAATATTCTTTCAAATATATTTTACAACTACGCGTGTTGAAAAAGGAAAACTTATTCTCGTGTAGCTTGCGTCCAAACCGGTAAGCAGATTTTCACTTTTTGTTTAAATTATTGTGTGCTCCATGGCCATTTCATAATGCCGGTTAATTCTAAGTAGTTCTCTTTTATCATCGTTCTTTAGATAAAACCTGCAGCAAAACAATTTTTAATTAAACTAAAAAAAAAAAAAACAAACACAAACACAAATGAAAAACATTCGCGGGCGGCTTATGTGTTTGAAGCAGCAAACAAAATTTCACGTTTTTTTTATTGTTGCATGTTTTATAGACTTTGCATTAAACATGATTAGTTTTGATTGGTTTTATTTTTATATCAAATTGAAGGCAGCTCCATTTTCAAGATTTGTAATATTGCTTTTGAAGGTGTGAAGCGAAAAGTGGTACACAAGTGGCAGAGCTATGCGCCAACTCATATTTCGGGCGGACACTTGGCCCGCTCAAGCTGATAACTCTACTTTTTTAGTATATTTTTATTGTTGTTTAATTTTTTGTAGTTTATTTTGGGTAATATTTTATATTTTTAGGAAAAATTTTCCACAATTTTATTGCATTTAATTTTCTTTTAGGCTTCACGGACGATTTTTCATATTTCTTCTAACGTATTTCAAGAAAATTCTAAATAAAATTTATTACAAAGATAAGAAACTTTCAAATGAAATTGAGGATATCAACTGTAATTTGAGAAAATTAAAAAAAAAGTTAGGAAATACCGATAAAACTCTAAATGATTATTATTATTATTGGATGAGATGTGGCCCTCATCGACCACTTGCACTGCCACCAGTGTTGATATATAATGTGTAACCTTGTCCCACTATGGGTTAAGTATGTCAAGAAAACGGACAAGCTCCTTCATTAGGAGTGATATTAAGTCACATCGACTTAACACATGAGCTTTTAGTAGCCTATATTTGCTGTGTCCGAAAGATCCACAGTGGGTGATCAAGCGCTGCATTGACTCCTCTGCCTCACCGCAGAAATTCTAGATTAAGTTTTGTATAAATATAAATTTTAAAATGTGTTTTTCCACAAGAGTCATCCCCGGAGATACCTACAAAAATATAAAAATTTGCATAAGTAGACTTTTCAAAGTACATATTTCTCAGAAAATCAGCATCGAATTTAAAATTAAATCATTTACGAGATATTAACCGCAATTGTTAATGCTGCTCCATAGACTCAACCATGTGACCACTTCAAAGGAGTTTCTACTCTGTTATATAAATGTAGACAAAACAGGAATACAGCACAATGCCCCAGAAACTAAGGAAGAATCAAAGTAGTGGTTTCACTGGGTGAAGGCGTACTAAAGAAGGCCCAGGTAGGTATATCTGCCAACAATGTAATGAAGGCGGTGTTTTGGGAGTAATATATATAGACTACCTGTTAATACCAAAAGTTATTCCTTTAACATTTACATTAACAACAGTGATGAGCAAAATGTTCCCATTTTTATTGATATATATATATATAGGCTGAAAGTTATAGAGACAGTCTCTCTCACTCTACATTCATGCCTAAATTGTCCGCCATAGTTGGTATGGTTTGTCAAAACTGCTGTTTCCTGAGGAATATAGTCGTCATTGTTCAGTTCACGATCCATGTGCTTTGTAGCAACCAACTGACAAGGTATTAAACTATTTGGCTCCAAATATATTATATTTCCTCAAATTCTAACCATTTGTTTTATTTCTATGGGGATTTATTCCTATTGGTTTGGTTTAACAACAAATACGGAGGCTACCATTCGGTTATACTAATTGGCTCAGAGGTGATTCATTCTATCATTTATCCATAGGTTTTCCATCACCATTCCAACTCCCAAAGATTCTTATATCCACAAGAACATTGGTCCTTCGAGCCGGATTGGAAAACTTAAAAACTTGAAAAATCTACTCTCTGAGAATTCATTATTTGGGAATACATTACATACATACACAAGTAGTACTGCAATTCTTATTCCAAAAGGTATGTTTTGTTTTTTGCTTGTCAGTTGTTCAGTATAACAAGTGCATTAGTCGGGATTTAAGTTGATCTATCGAATCGCTTTTCTTTAATATATAGAAGTGAAAATAAATTTTTTATTTAAAAGTGAGCAAAAAAGGAGAAAAAAGAAATTGAAAAGAAATCGTTAATATATTTCCTATAGAACGGTCTTTTACTAAGGTGTTTTAACATAATTGTGCTTTAAAACATAGTCATTCGGTATCAAATAACACGTATGTATGTATGTGGTGTACAAAATATATACATACATATAATATAAAATACGAAAAAGAAATAATTAATCAATTAGGGCCAAAAAGGGTTTCATCCACAAGTTCCAGGCAAGTAAGCAACTACATTTTTTGGTTAATTTTTTTCAGAAACATTTTTCGGGAAAAATATATTTTTTCGTGGTTTGTCGAAAAATTTTCCCTCCATTTTTTTTCTTTATTTAGAGTGGAACTTATCCATGTATATATATATATATATATATATATATATATATATATATATATATATATATATATATATATATATATATATATATATATATATATATATATATATATATATATATATATATATATATATATATATATATATATATATATATATATATATATATATATATATATATATATATATATATATATATATATATATATATATATATATATATATATATATATATATATATATATATATGTACTTACTTCTGTTAGAGTTTACTTAACATTGTTCAGCGCTTTAAATAACATTTTGTGTACATAATTTCCAAAAACAAACATACATATTGTTTAAAACTTTCTCTTAATCTTATTCATTACACAAGTCCTGTTAACTATTAACATCTTAATTTACATATGTTCATCGGGCGATCACTGTTCTCTTCCAGTAATAAATTTGTGCTCTTTGCAATATTCCAAATATTTTAATTATTATTTAATGCTGTTATCATAGTGTAATAAAAAACTGTGAAAAAATAGTGGAAACATATAAAACCAAGTTTATCAAAGAAATAAAAATCATATTGGTGATCAAAATTTATACTCGTTTATCTTTAATAAAAACAAAAGATTTACATACTTTATACTCTCTTACTTATTCATAATTTTTTATTTCCAACATATTCGGTGGTTTCCTAAAACCGCAGAACGGTAACGTTGTTCCTTGCTTGGAATAGTTAATTTCAATTGGAAGTGGGGAGAGAGAATATTGTATGTGCATACACATTACAATAGGCTAGTTCAAGTGAAATCTTTTGCATGTTAATAATCAATGATAATTTTAAAACTGCGTTTCTATATTGTTTGAGTATATGTCAAGAAGATCAAAAACTGGTTGCATTATAACTTAGGTTTTATTTGCTTGCTAGTTCCATTAAACTACTATTGGGTAACAAGCAAACCAGAAAGTTTTCAAATAAATAAACCCAATAGCTAATTCAATAATAATAATAAATACACTCCTTAGCAATTTTTTTTTTTCTTTCTTTAATATTTATTGATTGCGATAACATCTTTGCGTAACTTCGTGGTATTTGGTACTTGTGAGTGAATTACACGAACGGGCCTATTACTCCAAGTGATCACTGGAAAAATACTTTAACTTCCAATCAATTCAGAGGTTAATGACCCTTTGAGAATAAGTTTCGTGTAACAGCTGATGGATATCCCAGTTGCTCAAATAGATTGATTTATTTTAATTACAAATTTTAAAATTTGGTTTACATATTATAAATAGTTTTCTAAAGTAAGGACCAGTAGTGAAGAAGGTGAACCTAAATCAGCCTGAACTAGAGTTAAAACAAACTAAAATTTTTCTACTGTGATTTTTCCAAATTTTGGCTGCCAGTCATATCTTAACAAAATCGTTTAAAGTTCGAAAATGTCTTTAGATCAGTTTATACGTTTGGCCGACAGCATCATCGAATTCGAGGCTGACTTAAATGAGAAAAAGTTTCCACTCACATCAACCCATGCGCTCGAAGTGCATAGATGCGAACTTAAAACAAATTGGGCTCGTACAAAGACAGCATTTGAAAAGTTTCTCGATGAAGCTGAAAAAGAAAGTAAAGAGGAAGATGATTCACTGGACATCGAATCGGTCAAGGCCAAATACAAACATACGTATACTACATTTTGCAACTGTTTAATAAAATTAGCTGAAATTGCTGATTCCCTTAAAGTACAGCATATTCCTTGTCCAAAACCTTTGGATTTTCAGGTGGGAAATTCATCTACAAGTTCTGTACCCAACGATGCTGTCTCACCTGAAGGGCCCAGCCTCCATTTGCCTCCTATTCAAATCGAAATTTTTGATGGAGACTATGCCTCTTGGCCAACATTTCGCGATTTGTTCACTGCAATTATAAGGAACTCAAAGGCAAGCAATGTAGAGAAATTATTTTATTTGAATCAAAAAACCAGGGGTGAAGCAAGAGAAATAGTGCAAAAATGTCCTTTGACAAACCAAGGGTTTGAATTGGCTTGGCGCGATTTGTGCTTTCGCTACGAGAACCGCAGAGTACTCGTAAACGGTCAGTTAAAAATTCTTTTTAACCTTCCGACCATAGCTACAGAGTCCGGCAAAGCTTTAAAGCAATTACAACGGGATGTTAACTCTTGCATTTCTTCGTTAACAGTTTACAATATAGACATTACGAGTTGGGATCCCATATTTGTATATATTTGTACAAATCGGCTTCCTGAAAATACGTTAACTTTATGGGAACAGGACTTAAAAGATAAAACAGCTATTCCAAAATGGTCGGCTCTAAACGAATTCATCACGAATCGCTACAGAACACTAGAATCAGTATCTGAAATACGTAATTCTAAAGCTTTAACCAGCTCTGATAGCAAGCAAAAGAAAACCAGTCAAACGCCGCAATCCAACAAACGAGTTCATAGTTTTCAGACTAAGGTTACTGGCCCGAATTGTCAATTGTGTCCAAAGGAACATCACGCTATTCGTCTCTGTCCGAAATTTCGCAATATGAGTCAGCAGCAGAGATTAAATGAGATCAAGAAAGAGGGTTTATGTCTTAACTGCTTTTCAAAAACTCACTCAGTTAAGTACTGTACGAGTAAAATTAATTGTTTTAAGTGTCAAAAAAGACATAATACTCTCTTGCATAAAGATTTTGATCAAACTCGATCCTCGTCCAACACAGCGAATATTCCTAACAATTCAGCCTTAAATCCCAATTCATCTCCCTACATGCCACCTATCTCCAATTCATCTCCATACATGCCACAATCTAGCACTATACAGTCCACTCCCGGGTCAAGTACGAGCAGAATTCAATCGTGTTTTGCTACTAATTCAAAAAGAGTCTTATTAGGAACTGCATGGGTAAATATTTGCCATTCTGGCCTGAGATATCAGGTACGAGCTTTGATAGATTCAGGCTCAGAGGGAACCTTTATTTCAGAACGCATGACAAACTTGTTAAAACTTCCCTCGCAACGTATACATGCACAGATTTCTGGCCTAAATAATACCGTATCAGCACGAGATTATCGTCAGTGCTCTTTCACATTAAGCTCCTTAAAAACCCCGGGCATCGAAGTTTCTGTTGATGCCTTAGTCGTTGCTCACCTTTCCAGTAATCTTCCGTCGCAAAGTATTTTAACTTGCAGCGCATCAAATCTCCCAAATATTCCACTGGCTGACCCTAAATTTTATCAGAGCTCTCCAATTGATATGCTGATTGGAGGAGACATTTTTCCCTCAGTAATTCGCCAAGGCATTATGCACAATGTCTGTGGGTCTCTTATAGCGCAAGAAACCATTTTCGGGTGGATTCTTACAGGCCCAGTTTCCGGCTACACAAGTTCACCAAACACTGTAGTCTCACACTTTTGTGAGCTCTCGCTCGATAGAGAGATCCAAAAATTTTGGGAGGTGGAAAATCTCCCGAAAAAGAGGATTATGTCAACCGCTGATCGAATATGTGAAGATTTATATACACAAACCACAAAGCGAAACTCTGAAGGACGATACATAGTATCTTTGCCCTTTAAAGAGGAATTTTTAAACTCCAGCAATATAGGTCATTCAAGGTCAAGTGCTATGGCAAAGTTCTACCGTAACAAGGCGCGACTCCTGCGTTCTCCCGATTTAAAAATGACTTACGACAAAGTTGTTAAGGAGTACGAGGACTTAGGTCACATGGTGAAAGTTTCTGTTCACGGTCTACGTGACACATCTAAGGTATTTTATTTACCACATCACGCGGTTCTCAAACCCGATAGTACAACCACAAAAGTTCGAGTGCTTTTTAATGCCTCTGCCCCCTCATCCAATGGACAAAGTCTAAATTCAGTACTTCACACTGGACCTATTCTTCAAAACGATTTGACAATGTTAGTGTTAAAATGGCGATTTTTCCAATATGTATTCAATGCCGATATACAAAAAATGTATAGGCAGATCTTAGTCAATCCGGAGCATACACCTTACCAACGGATTTTATTTAGAAGTAATGCAAATGATCCAATTTGCGATTACGAATTAAAGACGGTAACGTTCGGCGTCAATTGTGCGCCTTATCTCGCTATTCGTACATTATTACAATTAGCTGATGATACGCGAACTATTTATCCAAAAGCAAGTTCTATTCTTCGAAATTCGATGTACGTTGACGATGTTTTAGCTGGATCCCACACAAAACCTGAGTGTATTGAAGCAAAAAGGGAGCTTATCGGTGCCCTATCGTCCGCCGGATTCTCGCTGAGAAAGTGGACATCGAATTCCATAGACATCTTGGAGGATATTCCACCATACCATCTTCTAAACGAAAATTTCTTGAAGCTTGAAGACAGTAGCTCGGCGAAAACTCTTGGAATTCGGTGGAATGCAAGTTCAGATGAATTTTTCTTTACTACTTCTTTTCTTCCAGATATTAAAAAATATACCAAGCGAGAAGTGCTTTCGCAGATTTCTCGGCTATTTGATCCTGCAGGTTGGTTAGCGCCATGGGTTGTACAAGCAAAAATTATAATGCAAAAAATATGGCTGGATGGTACTGATTGGGACCAAATCCTTTCGCCAGATACACTTTCTCAATGGAAGACATTCCAGTCGAATTACTCCGCGATCAATACCATTCGTATTCCTCGATGGATTGATTATTGTCCAAAAGCCGACGTCCAATTCCATGGATTCTGCGACGCTTCGGAGAAAGCGTACGCCGCGGCTTTATATATACGTATATCGTATTCAGACTCCATTCATACACACTTAATTTCTTCTAAGACTAAGGTGGCTCCGATAAAAACTCTTTCTATCCCAAGACTCGAATTATGTGGGGCTGTTTTACTAGCTGAAATGATAGATAACCTTTTGCCTCAATTAGATATAGAGGGATACCGGGTATACTGCTGGACCGACTCAACAATAGTGCTATCGTGGTTGGCAAAACCACCTTGTACGTGGCTGACTTTTGTGGCGAACAGGGTGGCTAAAATAACCAACATTACAAACCCTTCGCAGTGGAACCATATTGCCTCTGAAATGAATCCAGCTGACCTCGCAAGTCGTGGCGCTTGTCCACAGGAAATTTTAGATAATGAACTATGGTGGCATGGTCCTACGTGGCTTAAAAGGAAGAAATTATACTGGCCTCGTTCAAGTTTATCCGACGTTCCTCTTGACGCTAATTTAGAGGTGAAACCAGTCAAAGTACATTTCGCCTTTTTTACCGAATTCCAAGATTTACTAGATAGATTTTCGTCATATCCTAGAGCCCTTCGGGTGATGGCCTATGTTTACAGGCTGTTTCATAGAACGCATAGTCGTTATAAGTTCGATTTTTGCTACAATGTCCTTGCACTGTCGAATTCCGAGCTTACTGCCGTTCAATATAAGCTTATATCTGTCTGCCAAAAAGCATGGTTCCCTAACGAGTACAAAGATCTTCTTGACAAAAGACCCGTGTCGAAATCTAGTAAAATATTAAATTTGAACCCATTCCTGGATGTTACGGGAATAATTCGCTCATGCGGACGACTTCAATCCGCACCCGGGTTAACTTATAATGAAAAAAACCCAATTATTATTCCATATAGCTCCCAATATGCAAGACTTTTAGTTAATTTTGTTCACGAAGTAAGCTTGCATGGAGGAAACCAACTAGTTTTGCGATTGCTAAAACTACAATACTGGATTCCAAGGGTAAAGAACTTAATAAAAGCAACAATCAACAAATGCAAAACCTGCCTTATTTACAAGAAACGATGCCAGCGGCAAATAATGGCTGTGTTGCCTGCGCCAAGGACGGAAATAACTCGTCCTTTTACAAACACTGGCCTAGACTTCACGGGGCCTTTTGAAATCAAAAGTTATTCTGGCCGGTTTTGCCGCATTTCCAAGGGATATGTATGCGTTTTTGTATGCTTTTCTACAAAAGCTATACATTTGGAAGCTACTTCGGACCTGTCCACCCAATCATTTTTAGCAGCCTTTGGCCGTTTTGTGTCCCGACGTGGTTGTCCGCTTCACAT
This sequence comes from Thecocarcelia acutangulata, assembly GCA_914767995.1. Lineage (NCBI taxonomy): Eukaryota > Metazoa > Arthropoda > Insecta > Diptera > Tachinidae > Thecocarcelia > Thecocarcelia acutangulata. Next base: position 85,189,124 of record OU612097.1, on the reverse strand, counting down.
GCATTCCGATAATGGCTCAAACTTCATAGGTGCTTCCAAGGTCTTAGCGAAAGAATTCCTCCAAACGGCCCAACAGCGCATACAGGCTAATTATGCTCACCAAAATGTCTGCTGGCACTTTATTCCGGCAGGCGCTCCTCACATGGGTGGTTTGTGGGAATCTAGCGTTAAAAGCTTTAAAACCCACTTTCGAAAAATCGCTGGAAACTGCAAATATACATTTGAAGAGTTGTCAACTTTATTGTGTAAAATTGAATCTTGTTTGAACTCGAGGCCCATTTCGTCGATGTCAACTGATGTGACAGATCTTTGTGCGCTCACGCCTGGCCATTTTCTCATAGGTAGTCCCATATTAGCACCGATAGATCCCCAGGTTGCCACTTCCTCAGTGTCTTTGCTAAACCGATGGCAAAAATTAAAACTAATTCATCAAAACTTCTGTACGAGATGGAAAAATGAATATTTGAAGGAGATTAGCAAACGAACTAAATGGCAAAAGCCTAAAATTAATTTAGAGGAAGGTGCTCTGGTCGTGGTTAAAGAGGAAAACCTTCCCCCCAATTGTTGGCGGTTAGGCCGTGTCTGCAAAATTTATTTCGGCTCTGATAGACGCGTAAGAGTTGCCGATGTCTTTACACAACGCGGTGTGATTACAAGACCCGTAGTAAAGCTAATTTTGTTACCATCGTCGTCGTAGATACTTCGTTTCCAACTACCACTTTATACATTTCTTTTCTCTTCCAGCTCACGATGCCAAAAAGTTCATCAAACTCTAAGACTCATGCGAAAAACTTCTTCCAAAAGTACAATGCATTTCCTTGCCGATTGTGTAATCGCCCACATCCACTTCGCAATTGCCAAAAGTTTTTGGCCATGAATATGGTTGATCGTATGCGTGCTGTTCAAGAGAATGAGTATTGTCCGAATTGTCTTGCACATAGTCATTCTCAAGGGAGGTGTTTTTCCACTCATGGCTGTAAACACTGCCACAAGTTTCATCACACCCTGCTTCACGTGCACCCGCGCTTGGCGAAAGACATTCTAAAACAACCCTCAAAACCACGTTCACCAACACGTTCACGCTCACCTCCACCAAAATTCTCAAATATGGCTAAACGTCGCACGCATTCAACATCAGAACCAAAAATTGATAAGTGTACTGCACCAAACCGAAAGCCAACATCACTATCTGCGATCATACAACAAAACACGCTTGTACTTCTTCCAACGGGATTGGTAAAAATTGGTTCCACTACATCATATGCCCGTTGCCTATTGGACTCTGGATCTCCTGCAAGCCGTATTACCAAGGGATTGGTCGACAAGTTAAATCTACCTGTGCTTACGTTATGCGAGGAATCTGTTTGCCCATTGATTTTGAAATCAAGATTTGATTCTTCCTCCAAAATAGAGGGAACTTTTAAAGTGCAAAATCATATAGCACTCAGAACACCAACTCAGTCTCTTCCTGAATCGTACAAAACTCATTTTAAAAACTTATTTTTAGCAGATTCAAAGTTCTATGAATCGGGTCCAATCGACCTGGTCATAGGAGTCGATTTATATCCAAAGGTCATGGGTCAGGGAGTTTTTTCTAGAGTCGGGTTCCCAACAGCTCAAAGTACTATGTTCGGATGGATGCTTTATGGTCCATGCTCCTTATAGGGTGGTATGAAATGCACTTAGAACTAACACAAGCAAATGACAAAACCAATATCTTAAATTTTGTTCTTTTTATAAATACCAAAATGATTTATTTATATACATGAATTTTCTACTAAACCTAAATAACTATGTATAGCTAAATGTTTAAGTATTACAACTTCTTTGCAATCTTATAAATGTTGAGTTATTAATATATGAAATATATTGTATTGAATTTACCTATATAATTTACTTAGTATTACGCCATATGATTTTACTTTCCGTGTAGCAGTATTTTTGATAAGCCTAAACCAAGCTTCAATTGCATATACTGCAAGGCGGGCGGCAATGTTAATACCAAAAGTTATTCCTTTAACATTTACATTAACAACAGTGATGAGCAAAATGTTCCCATTTTTATTGATATATATATATAGGCTGAAAGTTATAGAGACAGTCTCTCTCACTCTACATTCATGCCTAAATTGTCCGCCATAGTTGGTATGGTTTGTCAAAACTGCTGTTTCCTGAGGAATATAGTCGTCATTGTTCAGTTCACGATCCATGTGCTTTGTAGCAACCAACTGACAAGGTATTAAACTATTTGGCTCCAAATATATTATATTTCCTCAAATTCTAACCATTTGTTTTATTTCTATGGGGATTTATTCCTATTGGTTTGGTTTAACAACAAATACGGAGGCTACCATTCGGTTATACTAATTGGCTCAGAGGTGATTCATTCTATCATTTATCCATAGGTTTTCCATCACCATTCCAACTCCCAAAGATTCTTATATCCACAAGAACACTACCTGAAAAGAATAGAATTTTCAGCGGTATTTACTATTTAGAGCTTTCAGATAGATTCGATATTGTTTCATAAACGGCCACATTTGGCGTACAAAAGTATTATTGCTCCAAGACAATGGAATATAGTACACATCCATTAGTTTGAGCGGGAACTCCTACTCCATCCAGCTGTTTGCATTTCTTGAAACCTGTGCCGCATAAGTGAGATTAGTACATACGTAGGTGTATAAAATTGTATATACAGTGTGGAAGCCTTAGTGCAAAAATTTAAGTATCCGTATTGCTTCCGGGGAAGTCGGGGGATTTTGGTGATTCCTGAATCCGATTTTTGGATCTTCCAAAAAACTCAAAACCACTTCACTGACCGGTTTGGAACCGGATTTTCATATTCGGTGCATTCTTATCGTGGAACGTGTATCTGGACTATTAACAGTTATTCGCTTTAGTCTGGAAATTGAAGTGGTCGTGTTGCTTCTGGGAAAGTGAGGGATTTTGGTGATTCCTGACACCGATTTTTGGAATTCCATACATACATATGGACCATTAGTAATCATTCTCTTTAGCGCAAAAATTGAAGTAGCCGTACTGCTTCCGGAGAAGTGGCGAGATTTTAGCAATTCCTAAAGGCTGTTTTGGGAGCTCCCAAGAAACCCGAAATCGCTTCACTAGCTGGCTCTGAACCGGTTTTTCATATTCGGTGCGCGTTCTTATCATAGAATCTTTATCTGGAAAACTGAAGTAGCCGTGTTGCTACTGGGATAATGGAAGTATTTTGACGATTCCTGAAGCCGATTTTGGGAACTCCCAATAAACTCAGAACCGCTTCGCTCGTTTGGAACTGGTTTTTCATATTCGGTGTGCATTCTTGTGGACTTGTGGACTATTAACAGTCATTTAGTGTGAAAATTGAAGTAGCCGTATTGCTTCCGGAGAAGTGGCTGGATTTTAGCAATTCCTAAAGCCACTTTCGGGAGCTCCCAAGAAACTCGAAATCGCTTTGCTAACCGGTTCGGAACTGGTTTTTCATATTCGGTGCGCGTTTTTGTCGTGGAACGTGTGTATCTGGACTATTAACATTAATTCGCTTTAGCGCGAAAATTGAAGAAGACGTGTTGCTTCCGGGGAAGTGAGGGGATTTCGGCGATTCTTAAAGCCGATTTTGGGAATTCCAAAAAAAAAATCGGAGATGCATCACTAAAGGACACTGAACCAAAACTTAAAGAATTAATATAGTTAAAAAAAAAAATACTAAAAAATACGCTTCGATTTTGAACAAAAAATTTAGAAATAATTTTAAAAATAAGCTTATACAATACAGGATAAAAAATACTAGTACTATTCTGAATTAAACGTGGCACTTTGTGTCATATTTTTCCTATACAGATTGCCCGACGCTTAATTCACTATATTAGTAGTAATTTTCATTCTCTATTGTTTAAGTTTATTCTTCAAATTATTACTTACTTTTTTTACTTTACTTCGATATCGAAGCGTGTCTTTTGGTTTTTTAAACTATATATTTAGTTTTTAATTTTTAGTTCGGTATCCTTTAGCGAAGCGCTTTTTTTTATCTTAGACCAGTACGCAAGGGATGACCCCTACATATGCAGTACCAAAACTCGGAAAATAGGTTGTGAGGGGGAAAGAGGGAGTAGTGTTTGTGAACATTTCACTTAAACTTTCCCACGTTATAACAGATAGAAAACACGTCTGCAGGCAATTTATTCCATAGGCGAAGCGTGCGGCTGAAAAACGAGTTCTCTCTGCAATGCGTAGTGCGATTCCCCGGGCAATCCACAACTGACGAATGAGCTCTGGACGATGAACGCGTGCTACGCAAAAATGTGCGAGTTTCGAGAACAAGATTTCTAATCCCGTCAGAGCAAAATTCATTGTAGTAACGATAGAACAGAGTAACGGACCCTACACTGCGTCGATGCTCCAGTGAGTCAATAGAGTTGGATACCCTACTGTTACCGATAAGCTTATCGCCCACTCCTGTACACGGTCGAGTAACCCCAAAATAGACTTTGCAGCAGCCCAAACATGAGAGTTGTATTCCATTTTCGGTTGGATATAGGTGGTATAAATAGCAAGGAGGTCGGATGAAGTGAAGTACATCTTACACCGTTTCATAAAACCGAGGCACTTGAATGCTTCTTTAGAGACATGAAAAATGTGTCCAGTCCAGCGAACGTCACTCTTTAGCTTCATTCCAGAAACATCAAGAGCGTCCGATTCCTCCATATTTATACGATCCATTAGTACAGATGAAGCAGCATTTGCGGTCGTTTGTTTGTGTGTTAAGAAACAGCATTGGGTCTTACAAGCGTTGAAGGCGACCCTGTTTTTGTGACCCCATTCGGAGGTTAATAGAAGATCACTAATCAGTGATTCATTCATATTTTGCCTTTTGGCAACGATTTCAGTAGGCTGGGCCTATATGGGCTTCTTCGCCCTCTCCTACATGAGAGTTGTATTCTATTTTCGGTTGGATATAGGTGGTATAAATAATAAGGAGATCGGATGGAGTGAAGTACATCTTACACCGTTTCAGAAAACCGAGGCACTTGAATGCTTCTTTGGAGACATGACAAATGTTTTCAGTCCAGCGAACATCGCACTGTATCTTCATTCCAGGAACATCAAGAGCATTTAATTCCTCAATATTTGATATAGAAGCATCTGCGGTCGTTTTTTAATAACAGCATTGGGTTTTACGAGCGTCGAGGGCGAACTTATTTTTAGGACCCCATTCGGAGATTAATAGCAAATGCTTCTGTCATCCGCGAAAGAGTGGATAGGGTTGGAAGTTTGATAGAGAAGATTGTTGAGGAAAATAAAAAATAGAATAGGAGAAAGAATGGGGTCTTGCGGTACCCCTGAATTAATCTTGAACTCGTTTGATGAACCTATAGCAACTCGTGTAGTGCGGTCTCTGAGAAAGCTCGATATAAACCGAGAGAAGTCAACACCGACACAAAACCAGTAAGTTTTGCCAGTAGTGCACCATGCACCATGCTTCCGAGCTGTTTAGGAATTCCAAAAATCTGCTCCAGGAATCGCCAAAATCCCCTCACTTCCCCGGAAGCAGTACGGCTACTTCAATGTTCGCTCTAAATCCGATGAATGTCTATTCGCACTTTAAACTGCGGTATCGAAGCGTGTTTTTTGTTTTTTTGTTTTTTAAACTATATTTATTTAAGTTTTGCTCTTGTTAGTATTATATCCTATATTTTATATTGGAGTATTTTTTATTAAGACTAATTATATTCGCTCATGGAGAATGTGTGTGTGTGTGTTGTATGTGTCATGCTATCCCCTTCACGGAACAATATATAAAGCTTAACCAGATTTTAATCCTTCCAACAATTTCAATTAAATCGTTTGCTTCTGCTGACTTAAAACATCCACATTTTTGCTCCCATACAAGTTTCAACCATTTAAATAAACTTAATCTGACATTAAAAATGTTTTTTTTTTTTTTAATTTTATTTTTTATTAAAAAGATCATTTAAGTCCGTTATAGAAACACAAATTCGTTTTATTTCATTTTTAATTTTTTGCCACCGTATAAAAAAGACATTCATTTATTCAGATGGATCATTAGCAAGCAAATAATATTATATATATAGATATATTTTTCTACATAACAACAACAACAACAACAATAGCGCCAACAACGACAGTAAAAACTTGTGCTTATAAAAGATACATTAATATTTAAAAGCTGCAAAATATCTCAAAAGAAAAAAGCAAAAAAAAGCAAAAAAAAAAAATAATACAAATGAGAATCAAGTCAGATGGACGATTTGCATTTGATGGTGGGTTTGGTTGAATGCTTTTGACTGGTTGATGTTTTATTGTTGTTGTATCTGTTGTTGCCAACTTGTGCATACGATTAAATTAAGCAGCAACAACAGCAACAAAATACACATCAAAACGCTAAAAATTATGTGAAGCAAAAAAAAGAAAAAAGGTAGTAGCCATATGCAGTAAGCAGTTAGTTGTTTGGTAGTTGGAAGTTGAAATAAAAGCTGGTAGTTGATAAGTAAGTTGTATGACGAGTAGCAAAAGTCATCATCCGCATCCGCATCAACGTCGTCATCGTCATCGCGGCATCGCGAAAAGCCATAATAAATGTTTTGTGAATTCACATATACACACGTACAATGTAACGCACAACTACACTAAAGAAAAGATGACAGCGTTTGCAGCCGGCAGTGCGGCGAATACAATACACATATTACAAGTAACTTGCAGTTACAGCTTTTTGCTATTCATATGCTAAAAAAAAGCAACAGCATTTGTTGCTCATTTTATATAGAAAAAAAAAGCAAGTGTATGAAATAGTATCTGTTGCCTACAAACAAAAAATATGTTTAGAGCAGTGGAGCCCACAAGTTCTATATGGAAGAGTAAACAACAATACATTTAAGAAGAAGCTAATTATTTTTATTTAATATTTTTTGTTGTAAAAAGCAAAACAAAATTCACACTGAAAATCGCTGTCGTCAATGTTTACCAACAAAGCATGCGAAAGTGTTGTTGCTTTGCTTTTGTGTCTGTGCAGTGAAGAACGACAAAAAAATACCCTGCCGGCAATTAGGTTAGGTTTAACAGGCTGCCAGCTATTATAAAGCCAGCCCACTAGGGTCCAGTCAGGTCCCGTTGTGTTGCCTGGATATGATATGTATCTCAGTAGATCTACATATCACTGGCTTAGAACCAACCCGAGGATCGGATAAATGAGTCCAATCCACTTACATCGCATTCCGATACCTCCGTCGAATCGGTCTGCCTAGGTACAATGCCCTTATATAAGAAAGAGCTGGACACTGACAGAGGAAGTGCTCAACGCTCTCTTCTTCCTCCTCGTCTCTGCAACTTCTACAGAAGTCATTAAATGGAAGATTTAAACTCCTTGCCTGCGTCCCTATGTGGCAATGTTCGAAAAAGTTGCGGTCTGAAAAAGTTGACGCTGTACTAGTTTCTTACAGCTCGCAAGCGGGATTCCAACGATCCCATCAATATCTCTTTGTTGTAGTTGGACACCGTCCTTTGCCAGTTCATCCACTACGAGATTTCCGGACACTTCACTGTGCCCTCGTGCCCAGATAAGCTCCAGGTTCGAATGTCTCGCTACCTCGTTTAGAGAACCAACCTGGATGTCGTATAGACTCCAGCTAGTGCATACAACGCAGCCTTACTATCAGTATAAATTCGGATATCATTCTCATATATCCTGTAGTACCTTACCAGTTAGCTGTCCTCATAATGGCCGCAATTTCGGCCTGCGCTACGCTACACTCATTTTGCAGCCTAAAACTCATCCTTCTCTCACACAAGGCGATAAAGATACCCCCACCGACTCCCGAGTCCGACTTGGATCCATCTGTAAAAATTTCAAGCACGTCCTCTTGACGATCTGTGCCAGTCGTCTCCGAGAACGAGCCTGATAAGATTACATCAAATCTCTTGTCGGGCAGTAGAGCCGGCGAGCAGTAATCAATATTCTCCGGAAGGTTCACTATTCTTCCTATTATTGAGGCATGACCATATGTCGCCTTCTTCCACGTCCCGCTTGACCACAGCCTGATAGCCGAATTCATGGCTATTTCCTTCACCATGAGATCAGCCGGCAGCCAGTTCAGCATAGTGAAAAGTGCTTTCGATGGCGTAGTGCCGGAAGCACCAGTCACCATCAAAGCAGCAGTACGCATTATCTTTTCTGCGATTTTGCAGTAGGTGGTTTCTCCAACGACTTCCACCACACAAGCGCCCCATATGTTAGAATAGGCTTTACAACCGTGCTGAAAAGCCAGTAGGAGTTCCTAGGATTTATTCCCCAGGTCTTTCCAATGGCTCTTTTGCATAGCTTAAAACTAACTTTAAACTAATTTAAAAATTAGTTTAATTAACTTTAAACTAATTTTTTTGCAGCTGATGGTGGGTGACTCTTAGATTATTTTCAATGGAGATAACTGACTATTTTAGCATGGCGATGTAATAGGAGGTAGTCAATTGTTCGACTCTGCATTACTTTCCACTAACTTGAAGTTAATTTTCTAAAAGTCAAGGACTTACTTAGAAGTTGTTTTTTTTAGTTAGTTAAATACTTAACTACCTATTATCTAACTTCTTCCTGGCCTATATGTTAACTTTAAAAAAATCCTGGTTTTTTCCTCTATAACGAACGACTTCGTTACTAAGAAAATCAGAAAAAGTTGAAATTTCTACCACCGGCTAGAAGCCGTCGTGTATTTAAAGACATCGTTTTTCAACTTCTGCAAGCAAGTGAAGTATATCAAACGACTGACTAATGAAGAAAAAAAGAAAAGCACCACTACGCATTAAAATTCAAAATTCAAATTAACTTTATTTCCAAAATATAAAATTTTCATATAATTAATTTACAATAAAGAGTTCAAGATAATTATCTTTTGCTTCTTAGTTATTAGGTTTTTAGTTACAATATTAATAAATACATATTCCATACTTACAAACTTTTTAATTTATTTGGAGGTAAAAATTTTCAAAAACCTATTTGAACCTTTTTATTAAAAAACTAAAACGTTTTTTAATAAAAAGGCTTATCCTAGAAAACTACTACACTACGTAAGATGGGCTAGCTCATTGATATGTTCAAACTCTGAGTTCTGGCATTTTATACTAAAATTGTTTTTAAGTCTGACAATTTTGTCTGTAACTAATTCTATATCTGCGAGCAAGTGGAGCCTCGCAGTTGAATAAAACCATGGAAGGTTATAGATTAGTTTTAACAACTTGTTTTGTGCTATTTGCAATTTTTTTAAATGACAATTTGCACTAGTCGACCATACAGGGGCTGCATAGTAAATTATGGCATGGAAAATTGACTTAAGTATTATTTTTTTATTAGCTAGGCTTAGGGAGGAATTCCTGTTTAGAAATGGGTAAAGAATTCTTGTAAGTATATTTACTTTATTAACAATGTATGATATATGTTCGTGGAATTTTATTTTAAGGTCTAATATAACTCCTAGATATTTTACTTTATGTTCCCACTGAATAGGGTGATTGTTAAATGTCTTGTGTTTTACTAGAATTTAACTTTATTTTCCATTTATTGAAATAATGTTGGAGTTCCGTTAAGGCTCGCTCAAGATTGACTATTATGTGGGTGGATAACACGTCGGAACAGATAACCGCTGTGTCATCAGCAAAAATTGAAACGGTACAATAATCTAATTGCGGAAAACCGCTAGTATATAAGTTGTAAAGAATGGGTGAGGACAGCCTGCTGGAATTGAAAAAACGTCGGGCGAGAATGAACCAATATGGACTTTGAATGAGCGTTGTACAAGAAAGGAGTTTATAATTCTTATAAGATATGTAGGGAAGTGTAAATTAATCATTTTAAAGATGAGCCCATCATGCCATACCGAGTCTAAAGCGGTCTGAACATCCAATATTATCATTCCTGTAGATTTCTGGTGACTGAAATTCGAATTTATTAGATTTCTTAATCGAATCAAAGAATGGGAAGTACTATGCTCATGCCGAAAACCAAATTGTTGGGGCAGAATTATATTTTTTAAGTTCATAAAATTTACTAATCTGTCCTTAATTATTTTTTCTAAAATTTTACCTAACGTGGATAGTAAGCTTATAGGACGGTATGAAGAGGGGCAGTCAGGTGGTTTTTTCGATTTCTTAATAGGGATAACTTTAGCTTGTTTAAATACATTGGGGAAGTAACATTGTTTAATACATGCATTTATAATTAGTGTAACAAATTTTAAGCCTTTTTTTGGCAATGCTTTTAAGTAAATATTATTGATTCCATCGATTCCAGGTGATTTTCGACTTTTTAGTGATTTGACAATAGCACATACTTCAGCAAGGCTTACGGGCGAGCCATCCATATGATCTAATTCTGAAACCATCCATATGATCTAATTTCGAAAATAAAATAATTAAAGTTTTAAAAATTAGCTATTTACATAAGTTGGAAGGTTACTATAGCATATTGAAAATAGTTTCTACCTCTATTTTCCAATAAGAAATACAAATATTTTTTATTTGCTTATTTATTTTCCTTTCTTATATTTTTTCTTCACTCTTTTGTTTACAATTATTTTCTTTTGCAACTTAATTCAGTGTGAAACGCATTGTCAAAATTGGATTTTCCAATTGCAAAGCATTGGCGTTGCGTTGCCGCGGCGTTGTTTCGGTATGCTCCATACAAAATGTACGGACATGAGATCTTTTGACAGCTAAAAAACGCTTGCCGCTCTTGTTTAGGAATGGCTGTGCATTGCAGCTAGCTTGTAGTTAGGCCAAAAAAGTGAATTATTAGTTGGTTTTAATTGTAGTCGACTACCAATTTGCTGGCAGGGTATATAAGACGAAGTTGTTTGTGTATTTTTTATTGCTAGTGCTGAGCGCAGTATTTGTGTATTAAAGAGCGCATTTACAAAAACAATTGAGTATCAAGCGCATAGGGCTGGGCACACTTGGTTTAGAGCATTGATCACCACCGCGATCCGCTCAAGGGTAGTCATGCTTATATATATTTTTTTTATACTAAAGGTTCTCTTTGTGGTGACCACTGGTTTGGAGCCATACAAATATTTTGTTAACAACACTACAGCGCAACATAGAATATTTTACACTCTTTTTCTTCCAAGTGTTGGTAGTATTAGTACTAGTAGTTTAATGTAGTTGTTGTTGTTGTATTGTACATATCTTCATGTAACAAACATTCAACTGCACTCAGTTGCAAATAACAATTTTTTTTATTTTTAATATAAAAAAAAACGTTTCTACAGTTGCAGCAAAATGGTAGCAAGATTACAGTTTGATGTGCCTACTGACTGTTAAATCACACAGAAAAGATGTAAATTCAATGAAAAAAAGCTTTTACATAAAATTAATAATAAAAAAAATAAATAAAAAATAAAATAAAACTAAAAGTAATAAAAAGAGCGAAAGATGATTTTCAACCTGGTATCCAGAAGTAATGAAAAAAAAAAAATGAACAGAAAAACTTAAAACAAAACATAGCAACAGCAAACTACGCCAGTGTTGCTGTTAAAATATAATTACAATGGAGCTGTTGGTTGGTTAACTTCGTTCTTAAGCACCCTATATCACAAGTCATGACGCAAATAACTAATATGACGCCAAAAAGTTGACAGAATCATTTCCTACTACGCCTGACGTCACAAGAGAAAATTGGTAAGATTATTTAAGAAATTTAATAACCAAGTATTTGTAGAGGATATAAACAGCGTTGAGCTAAGTAGTATTTATAATAGTACTGATATAAATATACAAGCTGAAGGTTTGCGTACAACGATAGTACACGCAAAGAACAGGCAGTTTCATATATGGTTGCGGCAACATTAATATATATTCTATAACATTGTGTATTACTGTTAAACACTACATATTATCGGTTCAATTATAGTTTGTTCCTCTACAAATATGTTACTGTTTGCATTTCTGTAATTCTATTGTTACTATCTTTAAATTTCAAGATATGGTTGCATCCAATAATAGTAATTGTGAAAATTTTTTAAAAACAGCAACAATAGCTTTTATCACATACAATATACAAATATTTGTATTTATAATATGTATGATGTGCTAATTCATATCCAACAAAAGAGTTTAAAAAATAAATTTACTATTGTTGTCATTAATAATATTTTTCTTCCAGTCGCTGACACATAATTTTTTTCCATTCGTCTAATTCTTTTGAAATAAAAATATATGTTGTGTACTTTTAATTTGAAAAATATACATATTTGTTCAGCTTTATATAAAAAGGAGAAAAACGAACATGAAATTGGCGAAAAATATAAAGGTAAGTTTATAATATTAAGGTATAAACATATGCAACAATACGACTACGTGCAACCATATTAATATGGTTAAATATTACATTTTGCAACCGCAGGCGAAATTCTCAATAACTAATTTTGTTTTATTGCAGTAGATGGATAATTCAACATCAAAGAGGAGATGCAAGGCGATTATTTTTTAAATTTATATTAAACATAGTATTAACATATATTATACGCTGTCTTTTTCTTGTAAATAATTATCATATTTGTGCTAATTATAAAAAACATATAGTTCTATTACAATAAAGCTATTTGTGATATTAGTATGGTTATTTCATGAAAGTAACATGGTTAGATATGAGAAAATTATGAGTGGTTAGTATAATAATATGGTTGATTTTAATAATTATTTGGTAATTTTAATCACTACTGTGGTTACTTATTATTATAATAATGTTAAAGCAAATTATAGTATGGTTACTTATAATATTTTTTTTACCATACTATGGTGTGTCTTGTCAATGGTGTTTTAAATGTAACAATGTAGTATTATCCAGTGCAACCATATAATCCAACAATAGTATGTTGCCCTTAGACTATTGTCGTATCAACCATATATTTGTTTTTCTATGTGTACAACTATATGATAGACATATTCTGATCAAGTCAGTGAAGAGTAAGGGAAGTCTGAACTGGATGAAGGCATCTGTTATAGTTCAGGCTATCCAGCATCAAAACTTGGCGTATAGAGTATATCTGGAAAATAGAACTCCAGAGAGATGGAACATTTATTGTAGACTGAGAAACAAATTAAAATCAATAATAAGAAAGGAAAAGAAACAGTATTACCAAAACCTATTTTCCCAATGCTCGCGAAAACAGATGTTAAACAATTATGTATAATTGGTGACAGGGATGATGTAAATGAGAGCATTGTTATGACCAAATGCAATAATTATTTTGCAATGTCAACAATTCAAGCCACACTGCAACTTTTATATCAAAGCAGTAATCCTCATAGTAATACAGGACATTTTTTTTCTTTCGTACTATCGATACTATGGACACATGGAATGCTTTGCTGAAAATAAAATCTGTAGCATTAGGACCAGATGGCGTCTCAATAAAATTATTGAGATTAATATTTCCGGCAATTGCAAGTTTTCAATTTGATAATCTTGTTAAGAATTTTTCTTTGTGTACGAATTAATAATTTTTCTTGGTGTATGGATTTTTTGTATAGTTTGTAATTGGAGGTGGCGATTGACCCGTCTCTGCACTACATTTCACCAGTTTAAGGGTTAGCAACAAGTTTCTGCATATAGTACCAGAGGTGCAATCCTTATGTTTATCATTTATCACTAGTAGCCATCGAAACAACTAGCCCCCAGAAAACTACCACATTCGCCACCCTCCTTCGCTATCCATATTAAAACAATTTAAATTTTGTAAACAGTCAAATTACATAATATTTATATCCGAGTATATTCAGTTCAAATTTCTAATATATGTACTATATATTTAATGAAAGGTATTTTAGATTCGGCCGAGCCGAATATACTACACCCTTACTAGTTTATATACCTTTTTTAAATTCAACACTTTCTAAATAAACACGTGGTTTTTCATTAAATTACAAATGCTACTAAACTTTGTTTTAGCAGCGATAATGTTATGATCCTAAACTTTTTGTTGTTTTAACAACGGGAGCTTTGCATTAACATAATTGCTCTCAGTGGCAAACATTGTATGCGCCGTAGAAAAATACGTGCGTTATGCTTTACCTAGTGATACCGTATTAGCTATCGAATCGTGAGTAACAATTGTTACAGCTACTGGTGAATAGGTACAGAATTACTAGCCGAGTGCATGGATAGAACACACCTACCACTTCGCTAGCCACATTCGGCAATGGTTTCTGCATGTACACGTACCACGGGGATCAAATTCAGTTGTAAGTGAATTTTGAATACTTACTGTAAAAAAAAATGGCAAATAATAAAACAGTGTTGCCGAAAATGAGTTTTAAATGACATTAATATTAACTATTAAAATAAAAATAATGTTCATAGCTGATTTTTAGCCTATTTATATGAAAACAAAAATAAAGAAAGAACACAGCTGTATAGCAACATATTTCAATGCTAGTACTAAACATAAATAATACGTTTTTTGGAAATAATCATTTCATGCAAATATGTTTTTCTGAACTTTTCCCATAATGACAAAACGGCAATACTGGATCCATATTTTTTTCATCAAATATTATTTTAAATCAAATATTTTTCATCAAAAACAAAAAAAAAAACAAAAAAATTATATGAAGAAGAAATTGTTAAATGAATTTCGTTTTTGTATATTTAAATTGTTTAGCTACAAAATTAAAGCAATTTTTAAAAGATTTTTACGCAGTGATGACATTTAAAGCATGAACTTGCATTTGTCTGTGTAAACATAAAAGTAACTTGCAAGACATTTGACAATTTTTCCGACATTTTTGATAATAATATGTATACTGAACTTACTGTAAGTTACTTGCTTGTGTAAATGCAGTGTAAAGTCATAATTTTTATATTATTTTCAAACATAATTTTAAACAAAACTGAAAACCGGGAAACATATAAACTAATACGGTACCACAATTTTACGAAAAATTTCACAATCCTTGTGAGATGGCGATTTTTAAGGAAAATTGAGAGAATAAAATTTCCTTGTTATTTTTATATCATGACTGAAATTTTTATATCATGACTGAAAAATTATAATACAATAATAGTATTTTGCCCGCAGAATATTATCATTTATTTTTAGAACCTTATCATATATTTTTTCTTTTACGTATATTTTCTTTTTTTAACGCTATTTTACGGCTGGAGTATTATCCTGCTGAGTGGAAGCCTTGTGGGATTATTATGATACCTAAGCCAGGGACTCAACAAAAGTAGAGTCTTATAAGTCAATTAGTTTACTGCCAACAGTTTCAAAGCTTTTCGAGATATCTCTAATGGTGAAGTTGACTCCATTATTGAAGGATGTAGATTCTTGGCCGTACATTTTTTTTACTTATTAAAGTTTTATTACATAAACTTTGTACAGACATAAAATAAACCTATAATAAATAAAAGGCATTTTTTTTGTGAATATGACCGTGTGTCCTTCATCATTAGTTCGGTTTTAGAGCTAAACACAGCATATTAGAACAAACACACAGACCAGTAAATGTCATACACAGAAAAATTTTTTTTCGTGTTCAATAACGAAATTCGTTGAATCAATTAATAAATTGTTTCAGTGCGGACCTGTAAAGGAATTCGTGGATTCAAACAAAAGTTTAGTAAAAATAATTGTTGATCGAAAACAACTATTTTTTAAACAACAAAAAAATACGATATCAAAGGTTATTTTTTGTATATTTATGTATATGTGTACAAACTATTTTTTGTTGATTTTATTTTTACTATAATTTTTTCTGTGTAATAAAGGCGTTTGAAATTAAGAAGTATTACTCAGCTCTTTTTATTGAAGTTTCCCAATTCATACGAATATCATTTCATTTAAATTTACTTCTCAATGAAAGCTTTTAGCAAAGTGTAAATAATATACTAAACAGCTGCAATAAATAGTCAATTTAAAATTCAGCAGCAATGGAAAGAAAAGTGACTCGTAGCGTTATTATACGATCGTTTATGGCCTACTGTTATAATATATAATATATTTGTATTTATTCCATATTTTTTGGGAACATAAATCTTTTTATAGACATACTCGTACACCACCATGCTCACAAACAAATAAAAATCTCTAGAGAAGCAAAATAAAAATTAATAAAAAAAAAAGTCATCTAGCGAACAGTTAATACTCGTAGAAGTACAAGTACGAGCGGTTAAAACACAAGGCAATCATGATCGCGAAGAAATCTGATAGTGAAATCGTTGGGGTACAATATGCCACAGTTAACTATAATGTACCTTTTTAACACGCTTTTATTAGGGACACTTGTATGTTTGTATGCGTGCAACACTCGAAAACCATGCCATATGAGTAATTATACATAAGTATGTATGTATATAAAATTTTATATACACTGTTGCAAAAATTGGAGTTGTCGTATTGCTTCCGGGGAAGTGGGGGGATTTTGCGGATTCACGAAGTCGATTTTGGGAATTCCCAAAAATTTCGGAACCACTTCACTGCTCGGTTTGGAACCGGTTTTTCATATTCGGTGCACATTTTTGCCGTGGAATATGCATCTGAACCATAAACGATCATTCGTCTTAGGGCGAAAATCTGCGTTATTGTTTCTGAGAAAGTAAGGGATTTTGACGTTTCCTGAAGCCGACTTTGAGAATTCACAGAAGAAAAAACTCGAAACCGCTTCAGTAACTGAATCGGAACCGGGTTTTCATATTCGTTGCGCGATTTTTCCGTAAAACGTGCCTTTGAACTATTAACAGTCATTTGATCTAATGCGAAAAAATAAAAAAGAGTTGACATATTGTTTCCGGGGAAGTGGGAGTTTTTGACGATTCCTGAAGCCGTTTTTGGACCGTGTTGTATGGATAATTATCTGGGTATATAAATAATTAAAGAAGAAGCTTAAGCAGTAGTGAATGAAAATTAGCCGTGCAACGTGCTTTTCAACTATTAACGATCATTCTATTTAATGCGAAAAATTTAAGTTGCCATATTGCTTCCGATGAAGTGAGAGATTATGACAATTTCTGACGACGATATTGGATATATATATATATATATATATATATATATATATATATATATATATATATATATATATATATATATATATATATATATATATATATATATATATATATATATATATATATATATATATATATATATATATATATATATATATATATATATATATATATATATATATATATAAAGGGTGTTTTTTTAAGCCCGATAGAACTTGAAATTGTAAAAAATAACACAAAAAATTAAATTGTAATCAAAATTTTTTTTTATTCGAAAGATCAATACGTGACATTAACATTTGAAAATGATTTCGGGCATATGGGCACCGCGGCTGTTCTTGACGAAGCGCATTCTGGACGTCCAATTTTGGGCCACTTTTTCGAGCACTGCTGGCCGTATGTCACGAACAACACGAACAATGCTGGCCTCCAAGGCGTCAATTGTTGCTGGTTTATCAGCATAAACCAGTGACTTCACGTAGCCCCACAGGAAATAATCGAGAGGTGTCAAATCGCACGACCTTGGAGGCCAATTGACAGGTCCATTTCTCGAAATCAACTTATCGCCAAATTTTGATTTCAGTAAGTCGATGGTTGCGTTCGCCGTATGGCACGTAGCGCCATCCTGTTGAAACCACATCTCCTCCGGATCAATGTCATCCATATTTTCAAACAAAAAATCATTGATCATGGTGCGGTAACGATCTCCATTGACCGTAACGCGAGCTCCGGCCTCATTTTTGAAGAAATAAGGTCCGATGATGCCACCAGCATGAAAACCGCACCAAACAGTGCATTTTTCTGGATGTAATGGAGTCTGTAGGGTCTCTTGTGGATTGGTCTCACTCCATATGCGGCAATTTTGCTTATTAACAAACCCGTCAAGCCAAAAATGCGCCTCATCGCTGAGCACAATTTTGTCGTCTATAAGTTGCGCGAATCGACGACTGATTTTCAAAGTAAATTTGGATAATTTCGTAGCGTTGTTCAAGCGTGAGTCTATTCATGATGATTTGTCAGAGTATACTGAAACAAATAAAAAAAATGTTTCATCAAAATTTAATTTTTTGTGTTACTTTTTACAATTTAAAGTTCTATCTAGCTTAAAAAAACACCCTATATATATATATATATATATATATATATATATATATATATATATATATATATATATATATATATATATATATATATATATATATATATATATATATATATATATATATATATATATATATATATATATATATATATATATATATATATATATATATATATATATATATATATATATATATAAGGTCGGTGCCTTTAAAAGAATTTATTGAAATATACGAAAATTTGCTAGAATTATAGCAAAAAAAAAAAGTTAATAATAATTAATAATTTGGTAATTTCTCAATTACCAAAACCGTAACGAGTTCAGGAGCCATCATAAATACGGAATTCTCTATTCAGAGACTGCACTTATTGCAATATTTGACAAACTGGGTTTGATCGTTTAATAGCAAAACACTCTATAAAAGCAGTAAATTTTATGAAATGAAATTTTTCGTTTTCTTTCGAGAGTGTGTATAATATACAACAGCAAGATTGTCTTACTTTGTGAATGGTACGTTTTTCTCGCGAAATGAAACGTAAAAATTTTGTACACTTGATTAAACTTGCTTCTTACATTAAAACAAAAACTTGAGTTGAATTTGATTTTGTGCCACCGAAATTTAAAAAACACACCGAAAATTTAAAAGAGCGCACTCCGCACCGATTGAAGAATTTTTCGCACAAATAATTTTAAAAAAGACCAAAAACAGTGCGAAACGCACCGAGTTGACAACGCTGATTGATTCCAATAAAAAATTATAAACAGCTTGTTTTCTATGTTTCCCAGCTATCTATATATCGACATTTCATAGGAGCTACTGTTTTTTCCTAATGTTTTTTAGGAAACCGATTTAAATAAATTATAATTCGGTGAAGAATTTAAATTAAATAATTTATAATTTAAATAATTTATAATTAGGGCACGGTGGAAAATGAAACACTTTTCGGTGTAACAAAAACACAACTCCTTCGCTTCACAATTACTTTGCAAGTGGTTTTTTACATACATACATAAAATGCTTAATACTAAGTATATAAGGAACATTATTTAATATTCAAACATTCATTCTGATTAAAAACAGGTTATATCTAAATACTCTATTTAGAACTTATTTATTTATTTGTTATATATTTTTATTATATTATTCATTTATTAATTACTTAATTTGGCTATTATAACCAAACACTAATCATCAGTAGACTTTGGAAAGTTTTGAAAGATATTTTCAAACATTCAACTTTATATTCCAACAATCTAAATAAATTGTTAAAAATTTAAAAAAAAAATAATAATATCTGTCAAAACCCAAAAGATAAGCTTTTTCATTTATACACGTCTCTAACATTTCTTTACACCTTTCAAACAAACGATTGTAGGGATATAAAGTTGAAAGGTTGAGAATATCTTTTAAAAAATTTCCAAAGTCTACTGATGATTAGATTAGTTCCTATGAAATGCCGACATATAGACAGCTGCGAAATATAGAAAACAAGCTGTTTATAATTTTTTATTCTCTGAAAACTTTTTGTTTTATTTACAATAAACATCATGCGCTTTGGTTGCATTTTCAAAGTCAATCGCGGCACAAAAGGAAAAAATTCAACTGAAAAAAGTACCAAAAATATAAAAGTGACCTGTGCTGCCAACTCTATCATACGAACAATGTTTTATTCTGTATGAATGATAAAAAAAAAAACAGTCAGAGAGACGAGACGGACATGTACACGCATACTCTGGATAGAAACCAGTTCAAAGCAAGTAAAATACCTTACGGCCAACAAAACAGGTATAATAATAAAAAAGAAAAAACCACACACACACACACGTACACATAGGAGAAACTTATTGGAGAATGTGAAAAAAGATCGTTAGTGGAGTTAAAGAGCGTAAAATGTTACGGCAAAGAGAGCATAGTTACTATCAAAACGAATAGCAATAAGTGGACAAATGTATCTAGATAAATGAGTGTAACGTTGAGGTGCCATTAAGCGGCGGCAGTGAGGCTTGAGGCCCCCCCAAACACAAACACTCACGGATTAGTCTTAAAGAGTTGATCGTGGGTAACGCACCTGTAAATTTAAAAAGACGGAATAACGACGGATAAGATTTTTTCTTTTGTTCATGTGTAAGAAAGAAACACCATCACCATTAAATGGGGGTGTATGAGTGTGTGTGTGTGTAGAAATGAATGATGGTTATATTTAATAGCAACATGATAATAAATTTAATATTAAAATTAAATTTCACACAAAAGGAATAAAGTTATAGCAAAAAAAGAAAAAACAAAAGCAATTTTGCTATAAAAAAAAAAAAGAAAATTTAATAAAAAAGAATTAAATAAAATATATATTATTTATGCCTGATCTCGGAAAATTTAAATAGAAAGAGAAGAAGAAGCAAATAAAACACACAAGTAAGTTTGTATTAGAAAATGTCGGTGTGTGTGAAATGGATTTTGCCCAACTGTGCACGTGTATGGGTTTAAGTGTGCAAGTCAATGTGTGAGTGTGTGAGCTGGCTGGGAAGTGCGAGAGTGTTTGTCGTGTGTGTGTGTGTGTGTGACTAGTAAACGTTGAAAAATATAACGTAGTCTACAATTTTTATACTGTGGCGTGTGGGAAGACATTGGGACTACTTGAGGAGCGTTTTGGTAGCTGCACTGGCTTCAGCTCCTATTTCAAAACAAAATGTAGAAAAACACAATTTAACTGCCGTGTGTAAGCGAACGAGAAAAAAAAAAGAAAAATATTACAACAAAAATTGTAATGAAAAAGAAAAAAATAAACGAAAATAAATAAAATTGGAATAAATGTTGGTTAGATGGATGAAGCCTGGCCGCTTGGTAGGTTGGCCTGTTGGTTGGTTGAATGAATAGAGAGATGATGGTTGGTTGGTTGGTTGGAAGTTTGGATGTTTCATTGCTTGTGTGCTCATACCAAGGTTCGTTGTTCTCTAGGCCTGGCATGAACAAACGTTGTTAATAACACGTTTGCATGAACTGACAGACAACTGATCAGTTGTTCTGTGTATCTGTCGTTCTGTCTGGCGTTTGCTGGCTGTGTGCTGTTGGCCTGTTTGTGTGCTCAGTTGATATTACGTTTGTTTAGTCATTTGCTTTTGTCTGCCTGGCTGAAAGCATTTATGTTGTCTTTTCCAGAAAATGTTTTCTTCGTTGTCTTTGCTTTATGCTCAATATCGTTAAGATCTTTTCTTGTGTTTTTTTTTCTTCGTTTCATCCAAAAGCACTGATATGATTTGTTTTCTTCTTTCATTTTTTTTCGTGAGCTCTGAAAAAAAAAACGAAGAAAAAAAACGTTGCATCTTTCGAAAAAATTCCAAACGTGTAAATAAATGAACAGGTTTTTCTTATTCTTTGAAATGTTTCTCTTTTTCAAGCTTTACTTTCGAGTTTGAAGATAAAGTGTAAGAAAAAAAAAAAATAGTTTATAATTAAACGGCCATTATGTGTATTTTTAATTATTATTTATATTATTATAAATTTTACAGAGAAATAAAAAAATTATGATCGTAAAGGTAAAAATTCTATAGAATTTTGAAGATTAAAAAATTAAGATAAAATTTTTGGAATAAATTTCAACAAAACAGCTTTAATAGAGATATAATATTTTTATTTGTGTTTTTTATGTTCTTTTTTTATAAAATTTTTGACAAAAGCTTTTGTTTTAATACAATAAAATGTGCTTTAAAAATTTTCTAGTCCATTTTTTTCAATAAAAATACAATAAAAGAATGCATAATGGGGCCCAATTTAAATTTGTTTATTTATGAAATGAAATATAAATTTGATTATTATGAATTTTTTTAACTAAGCTATAAACAAAAGCAAAAACTTAATCATAAAATAATGAAATATTTCACGCTTAAGTATAAAATAATTTTATTACAAAAATGAGGATTGAAAGAAATTATTAAATAATGAAATTATGAAGTTATGAACTGAATAAAAAAAGGTCTATTACAATATTAAATTGACTGCAAAGGTGTCTAAATAAATATGTGTAGTTGAATAAACTAAAAAAACACGCTTCGATATCGAACTTAAAAGTAAGAAATAATTTTAAGAATAAGTTTAAGGAATAGTGTATAAAAATACTAGTGTAATTGTGAATTAAGCCTGAGGCGCTTTGTGTCATATTATTCTTATATCGAGCTCACGATGCTTAATTCACAATAATAATAGTATTTTTCGGTTTCTACATACATATGTACATCGGGTTTCAGTTAAAGTTTTCCTTTCTTAAGTTTTTTATTAAGAAGGATTTTTTACAATACAAATTTGCTGTGCTCAATAAACTTTATTTGCAACAATATACTTAACAAACAGGTGTAAACGGAAAAAATACTTACAACATATTTTAGCTCACTTTTTTTATGTACGCAGGTCGCCAGTTTCATGAAACCAGCCCACTTGTGTCCTTTTGGTCCCGTTGTGTTGCCTGAGGGAGAAGTGCAGCCCACGAGACTTACACTTCCCCCGACGGTTCAGATTCAAACCAACCCGAAAGCCGGATAAAAGAATCCAGTCCGTTCACTCGGCATTCCGCCTAGATACTGCGCTCTCATAGAACAGAGAGCCGGGCATCGACAGAGCAAATGCTCAACACTTTTCTCCTCGTCCTCATCCCCGCAACTTCTACAGAAATCATTAAATGGAAGATCTAATCTCATAGCATGCGTCCCTATGAGACAATGTCCTGTCAGAACTGCCACCAAGGTACGCAACCTTTGACGGGGAAAACCCTTTAGGACCGCAGTTCTACTACGATCATTTAACGCAGCGTTACTATCAGTACAGATTCGGATACAAACCCGGTTAATCCTATTGTACCTCAACCAGTTAGCTGCTCTCAAAATAGCTGTAATTTCAACCTGCATTACGCCACACTCATTATATAGCTTAAAAAAGATAACGTAAAGACAAATCCAAAAATAATTATTTTATTTTTCAGCCACGCCTACAAATACCGCTCTTTTAGCTTTTTCTTCATTATGTCGCCATTTGTTAGTCCGTTTTTTTTGCCAAATGAAGATTTTTTTACAAAACTATCGATAGCAACCGAACTTTAGTTGAGATGCCTGTTGGTAATTAACAAAAAAAAAAAAAAAAGTTGTATTATGTTTCGCAACTATTGCCAGGTGCTGAAAAGTTATTGCCCAAACTAATTTGGACAACATATTTTATTTATTTCTTTTTCTATATATAATTTACTAATATGAATTTTATATGAATTTATACCAGTAAAAAATTATAAATAGCTTGTTTTCTATGTTTCCCAGCTATCTATATGTCGATACTTCATAGGAACTACCCTAATCATCAGTAGACTTTGGAAATTTTTGAAAGATATTCTCAAACACTCAACTTTATATCCCAACAATATAAATAAATTGCTGAGAATTTAAAAAGAAAAATGCTCTAAAAATACTTGTCAAAACACAAAAAACAAGCTTTTTCATTTATACACGTCTCCAACATTTCTTCACACCTTTCAAAAATTTCCAAAGTCTACTGATGATTAGGCTAGTTCCTATGAAATGTCGACATACAGTTAGCTGGGAAACATAGAACACAAGCTATTTATAATTTTTTATTGGTATAAATGTTAGAGGCTAGAATAGCAAATAAATAACTTAATCGTTTTTATATGAATTTTTAAATTAACTCTAAATGACTTTCAACCCTTTTAAACCTATTTATAACTCTTTTAACATTTGGTTTGTGTACAATAACACTCACACTTTTTTACTTTCCCGTAACTATATTTGAAATTACTCACCACTGTACCGAATGTTGCTCACGTTGACAAATGGAAAATTATTTGTCTTAAACTCGGTTTTCCAAAAGCCAAACTTTTCACATTGATGGCCAGAAACATGAAATTTTTATTTTTGTTTATTACTTCTGATTCAACGTCAGCTGAATCAATATCTGGAGATCTTCTGCTTTTACCGAAAGGTTATATTGTAAATTCATTTTACTTACCTGAGACCAACTTACTGCAACCTATAGTTAAAAAGGTGAATATAATTACAAAATAAACATTACCTAAGCTAAAAGAAAATATACTTACTGTTTGTTTTCTTTTCCCTATTTTCATCATATTTGATAACTTATATGAATAACTTTATTTAGAAGCTCATTTCAAATAGAGTTATTTTAGAGACAAAATTAGTAAGCCGCTATTTTGTTCAGTTATCGATAGTGGTATTTTGGCAGACTAGCTAGCAACTATAGTTTTTGTAAAAAAAAAAGAAAAACTAAAGCTATGTACACACGGTTATCAGATGTTACAATATTGTAAGATCTGGCAACATGCTGACAATGAAGAATTGTCCCGCAGAAGTAAATTGTGTGTTCAGACGATCGTAAGAAAATCTTACAATTTCATTGACAGACTATGGTCTGACAAATAATTCATCTGACAACAAAAATTTTCAATTCACACGATTGTCAGATTGTTAGATGAAAAAAATTGCCAGACATGTTGTTAGGCATTGCCACTTATGTATATCAACAACCATCTGTTTGGCAGTGTTGCCCATCAAACTTTTTTCTGACAATGATGCCATTGTCAGGTGCATTACATGCACTGAGCTTACAATACCAGCCAATTATCTGGCAATGCCGACGAAGAGTGTTCTCACGATTGTCAGATGGCAGACAACATTGTCGTCTTACAATTGATTGACAATGGTTTTTCTGACAACGTTGTAAGTTAAAAATTGGCAGTTCACACGGTTGTAATACATTTTCAGACAATTTTACTGGCAATATTGTAAGATGTGACAACCGTGTGTACGTAGCTTAAAGGCAAAAAAACGAAAATTAATTCATCAGACGAAAATACGCAGAATGTAGCATCTATTAGCAGGCGGTTTATGGACGCTTCTAATCCTTTCGATTTGCCACCTGCGATGTAAGTAAATGCCATTTATTGCTTAAATTTTGGGCGTATGTTATTTCAACTTTAAAGCTTATTTCCATGTTACTTAGGAAGCCATAGTGTATTAAAAATCACCTCCTACAGTTTTTTTGGATTTGGTCCACTTTCTCTTTCAACTTTGCCTTAAATTGCATCCATACTCCATGATATTCTTCTGGTATATAAACTGCTGGACCAACACTTTTCTAATTTAATTTTTCGCAAAACTTGGCCCGAACGTAATCAAAATTTGCTTTACCTTCTCCGAATGCTGGAAATTCTGGAGCAACATGCAGTTTAGTTTCATTTCCTCTGCTAGAGTGTCCAACTGTTGCGGAATAATTATTTTAATAATTTTCAGATGTGTTTATATTGTTATTATTTTTCAGCCTATTTCGTTTTCAAAAACCATAAAGCAGCTAAAAATTTGGGGTTGCCACAATTAATTTAAAATAGCGATTTAGGTTGCCAGATTTAGTCGCCAGTTGCCATCTGTAATACATTTTTAGCAACTGGCAACGCAACTAATCGAGCCAACTGTGAAAATGATTTACATCAGTACCTGCCTTGATGGCCTAACCTGATGGTGGACCACTTCCACGGAGTGAATTTTTCACGATTCACCACCGCCCCCGTGTGGCTGACTAGGCTCACACAGGTAGCAATTCTTGTCATATGATTGCGGTCATATGAACAACTTCTTGTTGAGGAGTTCGGGCTTTCTAATCCCACATGTATGCAATTTCCCAGCAATAAACGGAAGACAAGGCTTAATGAGTTGGTAGGCCGAAGCCCACTAAGAGCATCAGCCCTTAAACCAACTCACCCGTCAAACCGTCACCACTGGTTCCTTACAGTACACATATCTGTTGTATAGGCAACAGCTCCTCGGGAGATTGTTAGCCCTCGAAAAAAGTCATCACCAAACAATTATCAAGGATACTAACACCCCCTTCCTGCGATTTAGGTTCAAACCACAGCCAGAACGTTACAGCCAAGGTAGGCACCTCAACCATGATCAGCCCGGGTCGAACCGCAAGCAGAACTTCCCGGGGGCCATGCTGATCCTCGTTCTGCCAATTTATACCTTTGGTAAGGGTTTCGGAAGCCAACACAACATAAGTCATGTGACTTCCTAGAGTTTTGTTTGCTGCACCAAACAAGGGACCCCTTCCCCTCTTTTCCACGAAAAAAAGAGCGCCTAAGTTAGGAATACGCCAAGGCAAAACCTTTTCCCCAGGGGGCGATAATCGAGCCATATGGTAACACTGCTTACAAGCATTATAAATATTCATAAGTGCCAGGCCGAATAATGTTTTTGTGTATACACATACAGGGTGTCCGCCGGGAAGGTATACAACTTCGTTTGTTTATAATTTTTTATTAAATGAAAGGGAATGGATCTCATATTGATAAATGTTTTATTTATTGTCGTCAGTTATGTATGTAATACAATATATGTATGTAATACAATATCGCATTTCTGAAGCTAACAGAAGTTAGCTTCAGAAATGCGAGTTCTTTTGAGCACATTTTTTATTATATTCTGACACATTCCACGTGGTATTTCATAAATTTTATCACGAATATTTTGTTTGAGTTGCTCAAGCGTTTCTGGTTTGTTTGCATAATCCTGGATTTTTAAATATCTCCACAAAAAAAGTCCGGAGCAGTCAAATCAGGCAACAATTTCTTGAAATAACTTGTTTGGGAAGGAGGTCTCGCAGTGATTGCATTGTAATCCTGGCTGTATGTAATGTGGCAACCTCTTGTTGATACCACATGTTAATCAATCCCAAAGCGTGCACTTTTAGCGTTAAGAAATTTTCAATCATATCATGATATCGCTCCCCATTCACAGTTACCGTCACGATGTTTTCATTTTCAAAGAAATAAGGTCCAATGATTCTTCCTGATCCAATTGCACACCCCAGACTGTGACTTTTATAGGATACAAAGGTGATTGCTGGCTAATTTGAGGGTTATCTATTGCCCAGAACTGACTACTCTGTTTATTCACATATACATTCAAATGAAAATGTGCCTCGTCACTCATTATGATTTTTTCCTGAAAATCTGGGTTGTTATGGGCGAGCTGTAACATCCTATTAGCATACGAACGGCGGCGTAAATGGTCTGTGGAAGATGCTCTTGTGTCAATTCAATCTAAAATGAAAAAACAAATGCAAATCTTTGTGTAAAATTGTGACCAAAGTTATTCTTTGAAAACCAAGCTCCAGAGCACGGCGCTGAATTAAGGTACATGAATTGTTTTGAAGACTTTTTTCAGCAGCAAAAATGTTTTCAGTGGATGCGAAAGTTATTCTTTGAAGATCAAACTCCTGAGCACGGCGTCGACTTGAGGTTGATGGATTATTTTGCACACGGTAATGTTTTCAGTACGTTGTGATCCTTGCTTAGGCATATCACCTACAGACCCTCTTTATTCGATATCGTTCACTATACGATAAATAGTGCGTTTTGTTTATACATTGTTTCTACCAAAAATTTCACGCTACTTTCTCATCGTCACAGTAATCGATGATAGATTTTGATAACATATTTTAATGATTAAAATAAAATGGTTTATCGAATATTTTTTCACAATAAATTTGCCACGTGTCTACTTCACGACCACCAAATATGAGCTATTAAGACTATTGTTTACCAAAATGGTGGTAAAATAAAGTAGGATACCGTCCCAGCGGACCACCAGGTAAAAGCAAGTTAGAAAGAAAATTGTGAAAAAATTGGGCAATTAAAATTGCCTCGCCTGATCCTACTCTGAGAGAAGATATTTCTGTTCAATTTAAAAAATAAAGGAAAAAATCGGGAAAATTATCATGACCCGAGTTCAAATCCCAGTGGGTGCTGATGAGTAGTGTAGCGACTACGAAACATCTAGTTGTCCCCCAGCTAAAGATTTGATTTTTCTCGTCTTCTTCAATCAAAAATTAAGAAAAAACTTGAACTATAGGGTGTTTTTTTAAGCTAGATAGAACTTTAAATTGTAAAAAGTAACACAAAAAATTAAATTTTGATGAAACATTTTTTTTATTTGTTTCAGTATACTCTGACAAATCATCATGAATAGACTCCCGCTTGAACAACGCTACGAAATTATCCAAATTTACTTTGAAAATCAGTCGTCGATTCGCGCAACTTATAGACGCAAAATTGTGTTCAGCGATGAGGCGCATTTTTGGCTTAACGGGTTTGTTAATAAGCAAAATTGCCGCATATGGAGTGAGACCAATCCACAAGAGACCCTACAGACTCCATTACATCTAGAAAAATGCACTGTTTGGTGCGGTTTTCATGCTGGTGGCATCATCGGACCTTATTTCTTCAAAAATGAGGCCGGAGCTCGCGTTACGGTCAATGGAGATCGTTACCGCACCATGATCAATGATTTTTTGTTTGAAAATATGGATGACATTGATCCGGAGGAGATGTGGTTTCAACAGGATGGCGCTACGTGCCATACGGCGAACGCAACCATCGAATTACTGAAATCAAAATTTGGCGATAAGTTGATTTCGAGAAATGGACCTGTCAATTGGCCTCCAAGGTCGTGCGATTTGACACCTCTCGATTATTTCCTGTGGGGCTACGTGAAGTCACTGGTTTATGCTGATAAACCAGCAACAATTGACGCCTTGGAGGCCAGCATTGTTCGTGTTGTTCGTGACATACGGCCAGCAGTGCTCGAAAAAGTGGCCCAAAATTGGACGTCCAGAATGCGCTTCGTCAAGAACAGCCGCGGTGCCCATATGCCCGAAATCATTTTCAAATGTTAATGTCACGTATTGATCTTTCGAATAAAAAAAAATTTTGATTACAATTTAATTTTTTGTGTTATTTTTTACAATTTCAAGTTCTATCGGGCTTAAAAAAACACCCTATATAATCCGTTGTACAAACGAACAAACCAAAAATTAAATTTGTTTATTAGAAAATGTCGCGGTTATACCCCTCTCTTATTGCAACATAGTCATATCTCAAAATAGGAGCTTCTCGAATTGACCATGCAGAATTGTAGAACAATACTACCTCTTATATTGTGCCAAAAATGTGTTCAAATTACTTTTAAACTTTTTCCTTTAGGAGGTGTTTTCTAAAATTTCTAAGGCTTGTATGGAAACTAGAAATCTTAATATATGTAGTTGTTCGAGCTTAAGGTCTTTCTGGAAGTTTTTGGTTTTTAATTATTTGGCAATATTTCGCTTTCCTTTGGAAATTAAGAAGCTATCCAAAGGGAAGCGAAATATTGCCAGACTTCGAAAAATACTTTAATCTCGAACAATTACACATATTAAGAAGAAAAAACGGGTCGAAATAAAGAAATAACAATTTTTTTTGTTATGTCTATGTTGCAATAAAGGAACGATATAACTTGCAGTAGTGAAAAATAAAGCTGGGGCCAAATCACCGCATATGATATCAAGCAAAATTATGGAAATTTTTCATTTTGGTATCACGGCATACGATATCGAATAAACTGTATTGCAATAATATAAAAAAGTTAAAGGATTTATTTTTTGTATTCCTACTTTTAGGGAACGTATGGTCTTCAATCTATTGCATTTTGTTTAAATTACGATCCAATATGCATCGGTTGCCATAATTTAGATGTATCGTAATGTTATTCGATACGATAGTTATTTCGATATCGTATGCGGTGATTAGACCCCTGTTGCAATAACCGGGCAGTCGCGTTAATAGTTAGTCCCGCATATCGAGCGAGCACTGTATTTAAAATGAAAAAATTTCCATAAACAAAATTTTCTTAGAAAAATATTATTCCCTGAAAGACAGAAAAAAGATGCCGACATAAACACATTCCATCACTGATGAAATTGAAAACATTTTCGAATCTTATTGAATCAATAATTCAAACAGTTTATTTATTTATATAACAATTTTTAATGTATGAGAGGCATTTTGGGCTGGTGTGAGTGTTAAGCTGTTGTAAAAGTGTGCGTGTCTGAACGAACCGTGCACTCGTATATGCTCTACGTTGGCGGCTTACAGAGCAACCATCAACCGCACACACGTTTACCATACAACTGTAGCTGCCACTGTCATTGCCACCGAACACAGTGTGGTGCCGTAACCAGTAAGCAAAAGAAAAAAAAAAAACAACAACAACAACAAAAAAGGTAAAAACAGCAACAACCACTACAAAAAGACAATATCTATGGTTCAAAACTAAAACTCAGCCTCAATGAAAGAAACAAAAAGAAAAAAAAAAACCTTAAAATCAAGAAGAAAAACGTTGATGTATCTACCAACAATAATGAAAAGGTAAAAAAAAACCTGACAAACCTCTTAACGAGCACAATGTAGTGAGTGGTTTAATCTCCTCTTTTCGAACCACTTTTTCAGTTTAAAAGTAACTCTTTTGTACTCTCCAGCATCTTCAGCATCTTCTGCCATGTTTTAACTCTTTTTCTTTCTTTTTTTTTATGATCAGTTCTTTTTTTTTTTTTCTTTTTTTTTGTTTCTCATCTGCCATTTTTTCAGTTCTCGTGTATTTTATCTTGGAGTCTGTGTCCAAGACTAATTAAAACCATTTTTAGATGTTGTTATTTCTTGAAGTTTTAAATAAACAAAAAAACCACGCCGACTCTACGTCACCGCTTAAGCTTCACGCTCTATTGTCTACAGCTTTAACCCTGCCCTCTACTCCCCCCTGAACACCCGGCTGACTCTGGAGAAGCTTCATTAGTTGAACAAATTCCCTCAGGCATCACTTTTTTCTGTTCTGTTTTTTTTTCTTTTTTTTTTTTTGGTTTAATTTGTTGTTTTTACAAAATTTTATCTTTCGTCCAGTTTTTTCCTGCATTTTCGATCTTGATCTCATATTTAATGTTGGTTCTGTTTTTACTCGTTTCTACCTCAAGTTGCCAGTCATGCATGCAACATGCATGTTTCACATTATTCCTTTTTTTTTTTTGTTGCAAATAAATTTTCTTTAATGTTTGCATGTAAAGAAAAAGTTAAATATTGTTGCTTTTAAAAGTCCCCCTTCAGGTGGGTTTTATTTTTTTATTTTTTTTTTGTTTATTTTTCTTCAGAGTTTCCAGTTTACTTTCCGTTCGAAGATGAATAGCTGCGGTTGGTTGATAATTTTAATAATTGTTCTTCTAGTGGGTCTTGATTGTCGAGTTTTTTTTTTTTTTGTCATTTTTTCGAGTTAAGTTTATACCTGTGGGCTTGAGTGTAGTGTGTGTTTCTGCATCTTAATGGTCAGTAATTATCGCTGAAAAGAAACCAACGGAAAAAAATTATAATTAGCAAAATTTATGTAATTTACAGTGGCAAGAAAAGCTTAAACAGCTACAAAAAATTACCACATTAAGAACTACACAAGAAGCCATTTAAGTTCATAAATAATAATAAAGTAACAAATATTAAAAAAAAAAAACAATACGAGTAGCAGCAATTTGAGCGAGCCATGCAACCGAAAAAGTGTTTTTAGGGGGCTGGAGAAGATGTGAATGCCAACCAAGTTTAAATAATACACTGAAAAGAAAATTCTTTGCCTTTGTACTTACACCAACCCCAAGCGTTGTCAAAAGTAGGCTATGTGCTGATTTTCTTAAATCAAGTACAGCGCTCCAAGTACGGATTATTATTCAAGTACTAAATACTTAATTTAAAACATACTTAATCCCGCATATATGATAACAAGAGGACTATTATTCTTAGGGGCTTGCCCCGACGGAGGTTGCGTTCTGCTGTGGCGGTTCTGACAGGACATTGCCACATAGGGACGCAGGCAAGGAGGTTACATCTTCCATTTAATGACTTCTGTAGAAGTTGCAGAGACGAGGAGGAAGAAGAGAGCGTTGAGCACTTCCTCTGTCAGTGTCCAGCTCTTTCTTATATAAGGGCATTGTACCTAGCCAGACCGATGCTGCATGGTTCGACGGAGGTATCGGAATGCGATATAAGTGGATTGGACTCCTTTATCCGATCCTCGGGTTGGTTCTAAGCCAGTGATGTGTAGATCTACTGATATTCATATTCAGGCAACACAACGGGACCTGACTGGACCCAAGTTGGCTGGCTTTATAATAGCTAGCAGCCTGTGGTCGGGACTTTCCAGCCCATGTGGTATCTATGTATTTGTGTCTTTGCTTTGGTTTATTTGTTCGCTTTAAGAATTTTGCACTTAAGTCAAAGCTTTTTTCTTGACTCAAGAATTTTATACTAATTTCTGATGTTTCCTATCTACCTAGAGCTGACATTTCATAGAAGCCACCCTAACCATAAGTGGACTTGGCTATCTTGGAAAAATATTTTTAAACATTGAACTATATATTCCATTATTTTACATAAAACAATGAGTATTGAAAAAGAAAAATGTTTTAATCATATATCTCGTTTTTTTCAAAGAGCTTTAATAAGATAAGAGATAAGAATATCTCTCAGCAAATCATTCATGTATACTTATGTATTTGTGTCACTGCTTTGATGTTTTATTCACCTAATTCAAGACTTTTTCTTCACTCAAGAATTTTATACTCATTTTAAGACATCATAGGATTGGTTTTCTTGGACAATCTCATTTTCGGCTTATTTCAAGAACACTTATGAGTTATTCTTTGAGTAAGACTTTTTTTAATACCAACTTTTTCTTTCTGTGTAGATATGAGATTTTTAAGGAAAAGAGATTTTAAAGCATAATATTGTAACGTCAAATGTGCAGTAGGAGGCAAAATGTCAGCTGACTTTTTTGACATAGTAATTCTTCACAATATTAACCACTTCCCACCCTCTATCGCTACCCTTTTCTAAACCACCACATATTAGTATATTTGTTCAATACACAAGCTTCATTATGGAAATGAAACCGTTTCGTTCACCATTCTTTTGTTAATACCATGGAAGGTTTTATTTCAGTTATGAAAGTTTCATTAATGGGATGAACATTTTGTTGTAGCACCACTTTATTATTTTTTACAACTCCATAAATGTTACGAAAACCGTTTCATTCGTATTCCGAAAAAGGTTTGCATGCAAATGTAAGAATTTCGTTACATCTATTAAACAGTGTAGTAAATATGATGAATGTAGAATTGTATTAATGTAAGACTTTCATAACAGCTACGAAACAATGTGGTTGACAATCGGTATATTTCATTGTAGTGTATAAATCTAGGACTTTCATTATTATTATTATTTTTTTTTGTCTTGGACCAGTACCCAGGGGACGGCCCCTACATTTGTAGTGAATTGTGCTTGAAGTAGGAAAATGTCTTATGAGGAGGGGGAATTAGGGAGTAGTGTTTGTGAACATTTGACTTGAACTTTCTAATGTTACAACAGACAGGAAACACGTCTGCAGATAAATTGTTGTACAGACAAAGCGTACGGCTGAAACACAAACTCTTTCTGTAATGCGTTGAACGATTCCCGGGGCAATCGATCACAGAACGTAGCGCGTGTTACGTCAAAATATGCTGGTTTTGAGAATAAGATCCGTAATCTCGTCAGAGCCAAATCAATTGTAGTAACGATAGAACAGAGTTAAGCAGCCTAAACTGCGGCGATGCTCCAGTGAGTCAATAGAATTGTATATGCCTCTTCGTTCTCTCTTGTACATGATTGGGTAACCCTAAACATGGGAGTATAAATAGTAAGGATATCGAATGGAGAGCAGTACATCTATATTAGCGATGCCCATCTATTGCATTAAAGTGGTAAACAAAAGCAAACAGAATCTTAGGCTCATTAGTTTAGTGGTCAATGAGACAGCGACGAATGCACATGCGCACGGGTGCATGAATTTATTCCTTGTTTTTTCTCTGTATTTTGCGTATTTTTTACTTTTTGTAATATAAAATTTATTAAAAACATAAATTAATATATTTATTCTTTACTTTTACTTCAATTTTAATTAAATTGTAGGTAAAACGATTTTTTTGATTTGCGTATTTTTTCTCCCAGTGCAAATTTATTTACACTCAGAGCGTAACTATGGATTTCTCTTTGGGCATCACTAATCTATATACTCGATGGCTGATTTGGTAGAGTGCTCGACCGACCAACACTCTCTAGGTCCCAGATTCGATTTCTGCCTTAGACTCAGCTTGTTACTGCAAACAAGAAAAATAGTTTCCTAGTCTTTGTTTGTTGAAAAAAATATTCAATGAATTCATTCCATTTGTTTGTTGAAAAAAAAAAAAAATATTGAATGAATTCATTTCATGCATTTCCAAAAAAAAAAATTAATTTTATCGTTTTTTTTCATAGACGAACAAATTTCATTCTATTTACGATTGTTATTTTTTTAATGAAACAATATTGTGTGTGATACACTCACAAACAATATTAATTAAATAAATCTCTATATTTACGAAAGCTTTTCTACCGGTGTAATGTTTGTCGCTAAAAAAATACGATTTTTGTTTAAGTGCTTGTGAACAGATGTGTAATAGATTTGCATCAGCTCCGGCCATTATGATCTAATCTGCCGGTGTATCAGCGCCTTTAAGTGGCTTGTAAAGCTTACAAAATTAGCAACTTTAAGTCATATGTTTGTAGCCATATGAACAAACTCCTTGCTGAAGAGTTCGGGACTTTTAATCCCTTCTGTACTCCCCAGACAATTAGAGGAATTGTAGGCTTCACGAGTCGATGGCCTGAAGTTCATAAAGTACACCAACCCTTAACCAACTGGATTTTTTTTCTGATTTGTCTCATGATGGTTACAATCAATTTTGTCACCATGTTTAGGCTTGTCGTTGAGTTCTGGGACACCCTGTATATACCACCCTAATACGAGTTTGTAAATTTGTTTGTAAAATAAATGAGTTTATGGTTTAAAGTTATAAAAATTCAATTATGACAAAATATGTTTTATTTTTGTGATCTTAATTGAGCTGCCCACTTAGCAAAGTGGTTTCCAGGCACAACATACAGCAGCAATTGACCATGACAAATTTATTGTTACCACAAGTTATTCAAAGTGTGCGGAACAAACTAATTAATATCACGCTGTTTTTTAAAATCTTAATTAGAAATAGGCTAAGAAAAAAAATTTCAGGTTTTGTTTATTCGCTGGAAGAAAACGACAGTAATATTCTGTTATGTGAGAGTCAAACTCATGCAAATACTTTTGAAACGAAAAAAAAAAGAATACGATACAAAAACTAAATAGACTTTAAAATGATTTATATTAGAGAGCTGCTTAAAACAAGAAAAATGTCTTACAAGACATCGTAATATTTTCAAGTACTATCCATCGTCTGCTTCCACATATCAAAACAAATACTTCAGTGCCCAAAAGTTCTAAACACCTAAACGAATACTGTCTTATAATCGTTCAGAACAAACAGAACCAACTGGAGTAGAACAAGGTTAAAGTGCACAGACAACAATTTGTTTCGAGTTCAATAACGAAATTCGTTGAATCAATTAATAAATTGTTTGTATGCGAACCTGTAAAGGAGTTAGTGGATTCAAACAAACGTTTAGTAAAAATAATTATTGCTCGAAGACGACTATTTTTTAAACAACAACAAAATACGATATCAAAAGTTATTTTTGTATATTTATGTATATGCGTACAAATTATTTTTGAAGGCAAAAATTTTGTTGATTTTATTTTTACTATAATTTTTTTTTGTGTACAACTTCAAGCACTGAAGTAATGTTCTATTTCAGTTTTATTTATAAAATTTTTTGTTGTTGTTCATGGTTTTTGTCTTTGTAATAGCGCACAAGTGCTGTCTACAAACTATACTCATGTGGCAATATGTTATTGCCAATGTTATTTACTTCAATCTGATGTTTTGTTTTGCTTTTTGCTATGAAACAGAATTAAAGTACTGTCAAACATTGTCGTGAATGTGTTTCAAAACTATGAAGTTTTGGTTCTGTTGCCAAATGTTCTGCTGTTTGTTTGTTTTGTTTTAAAGATTGTTCTAAAATACAGTGCTTGGAACTACTGCATAGTAGTGTGGCGTGTCCTTTAGAACATGCTATACAGCCTTTTAGTTTATATAAATCAATTGAGAGTTAAATGAGAGTTATAAACAGCTTATTTTCAATGTTTTATATGTAGACATTTCATAAGAGCTACCCTAATCATTAGTATACTTTGGAATTTTTTGAAAGATATTCTCAAGCATTCAATTTTATATCCCAATATATGAAGAAACTGATAATTATAAATAAAAAGTAAAAAAAATACACGTGTAGAAGTTGCTCGGCAAAACTGCCTAAGCAAGCATTTAGGTAGCATGCTAAAAATTATTAGGAATATGTTTTGCATAGGAACCGCAAAAGAAAATATGTTGAAAGCATGATGGAACAGAAATGCTATTTTTGAAAGGATGTAGCAGAACTCACTGGAGTTTTGCCAATAAACAATAATTAAGGTATTCAAAGGGTTGTCGTAAAGTCATAAGTCTTAAAATATTGGTATGAAAAAATATGAATACTGTAAGTATTCTGACATAAATTATTTCAAATTTGAGTCAGCTGAAATGTTTTCGGTTTAGTTACGGTAAACTCCGTTTAAAAAGTCTTATTACCAGTACTTTCTGACTGTTTTGTTCGAAGCATAATATAAAATATTATGACATTATGCGTGATATGACAGCGTTCGATATTATTAAGCAAGATAAACTTTAAACAAAAGTTGTGTTAGTTTCACATTGAAAATAACACCTTTCTATCTGTGCCCATTTAGAGAATTTTAACAATGTTTACTTTCTGATTATTATAAATAAAAATTGTACAATTACGATTCGCTGCCTTATTTTAGTCTATTGTATCAAAAACACTTGCTAAAACTGTGTTGTTTTCTTGAGGAACGTTCATTATTTTTATAGTCAATTTTATTTTATTTCTTTTTTGCTTATTTAAATCTGAATACTGCCAAATACTCAATATTTCGTTGATTAAATTTGTGGCAATTTTTAATAATTTTCTACTCTCTTTGTTAAAACTCATAATTTCGCAAAAATCTCTCTTGGGATTTTTCTCAGGCTTTTAATTAAGCAGTACGTAACAGCACGTAAGCAGTGTTGCCAAAGCACCAATATGTGTATAACTAAATTAGGACAAAATTAAATTGTTTATGGCTAAGTAAATATAACAGTGTTCAGATTTTTAGGAATCTTTTAATTTTCTTTTTTTTTGTTTTATATATTATATAACTTTTATTTTATATAACTTTTATTTAATATAACTTTTATTTTATATAACTTTTTCGTTTATGTCTTTTTTATTTATTTTTTCTGATTATAAAATTTACGAAAGCGGAATTTTTTACTATAGAAATTCAGAAATTAATTGACCAGCGTATTATACAAACTTTTTTTAGAATCCGACAGTTTTCTTTGGGTTATTTATAGGAGCAAATATGTAGATGTGAACAAGTCTGAAGCAGTCAAACAATGTTGCTGCATAAATTCGAGCGCCAATGACATAAATTATTTTCTATACTTTTTGTAAAGCATTTTTATATTTGAATCAAAATGTTCATTTGAACAGTGTACATATGTACGCACCGTATCGCACATATTCGTATGTACATGTATGCTGTCTGATCTCACCCTTAGCAGTGGGAACCAACTTGGTTTCCCAAATATTACCTTTAGCATTAGATAATAAGTTGTCTAAAATTTCTCATAAGTAATATATAAGCAGACATAATTTTAGTTTTAATATCAACTATAATTCCTGAACAGCAATCGAGTTACTCGCCAGATTTAATTATAAATAAATAATTTTAAATAAAAAGCAAGAAAACAAAATACTTGTTTTTAGTACACCAAATCAATACATTCTGCTCTCTGGTACACAAAAAAGTAGAAGTTCTTCATTTGTTGTGCTAAATAAAACTCTACGAAGCCGCTTGACTTATGTTGGGCTGTACTTTCAAAGGTCTCGCCAAGGTTCAGTTGGCAGAACAGGGATTGGCAGAGCCTTCGAAAGATTTTGCTTGCAGACTATCCCGGCGCTGATCATGATTGAGGTGCCTACATCTTGGCTGAAACATTCTAGCTGTGAGAGGGCAATTAGTATTGCCTGGTAACTATGGTGCCTGCCGGTTTTCGGTGGCTAATAACCCCCTAAGTCCCCTTTCATTTACATAACGAAGAGTTTTGATTTAATATTTCAACTGAAGGACACCCTGGCTTCCATTCGAGAGCATAACAGATGATGCAGGACATCACGCACGGTATTCTGATACATTCGCTGAATCATAATTTTTTGTCTAGCATTGGCTGGACTTAAAGAAAATTTTTTAGTTATTAAGATTTGAATAGTTGTTGTTAGTTGTTCTTGAAGATTCAACAAATAAATAAAAAAAATTGATAAAAAAAAATATTTCATCTGTAATTTTTTAAACTCGGTCTTAAAACTAACATAGCTTTCGCGCAAGGAAAAGTCTTGAGTTTTTTGGTAGTAAGGAAAAATGAAGAGTGTAAGAGAGCTACACTTGCCACCACCAAGCATGTTTGCAAACATATTAACATATTTATATTAAATATTAACTCAGTTTTCTGTTGCTAATCAATTTTAAATTTTTTATCAACTTTGAGAATTTTGGGAAATTTCCATTGAATTTAATAAATAATATTCCAAAATTTCGGGTGGAGTATATTTAATTACAACACTAAATTTTACTACTAAAAACTACAACGACATAAATAGAATATGGATTAAGAACTAAATAAAAATTCAGTTTCGTTACAACCAAGCGTGGATTTTAAATAAAAGTAAACCACACAATTCTAACAATATATGTAGGTGTAAGATTAACAAACTATTTTATAATTTTTTTGCTGCCGAAAAAAAGTTTCTCTTAACCGGCAACACTGCTTGTAAGTATCTTCTATTGAAAAGTATCTATGTGTATGGGTGCACACGTTCGCATTTGTCATTGTTTTTGTAGTGACCGTTTTGTTAAGCCAAGATTTAAACAAAACAGTAAGAGATTTAAAATATTAAACAAAAATCCAGCTCTTAAGACTCGACAAAAACAAATAAACAATCTTTTGTAACTCAAGACTGCTGAGATAAATTTTTCTACGGATACTCAACGTGTACGAATATGTGTGTGTGTGTGTGTGAATGTAAGTAAACACGATTTAATTTTTAGTTTTATATATTTGTTGGTTTTTGTTGAGTTTGTTTTCTGTCTCTTTTTGGTTCTGTTCATGATTGTTGTTGTTTTAGTTAGTTTATATGTACTCATATGTATGCATGTACTCGTATGTGTTTAAGCCGATTGAAAGGCTTAAGTTAGTGATGACTATGAAAAATTGGTACTTTTCTTTAATAATTAAGTACTTTTTGTAAATCTTTTTAAATAAAAGTAGATCAGGATACTCCTTTATATTTATTTATTATTTATTTTTATGATCTTCTGTGGTATCAGCAATGAATGTGTACAATATTAAACATATAAGAAAAAGTTAATTTAGGTATTTTGTGTTCATATGGGAGAGTACCTTAAGTCGGCTTAAGGGAGAATTGCATTATTACATACTAAAGTTAACATGCTCAAATGCTTCTTAACTGTTCAGAGAAATCTTCTTTTTTGATAATATTGTGAACAATTACTTTTTAGCTTAAATTTTTAGAACAAATAGTGCATTTATCAGAACATCTTATATGACCATAAACTTTATTTACAGTTTACATAGAGGGAACAGAGTAATTTATTAAAATAGTAATTTATTTTTTTTCGGCTTTGCGCACTGATGAGAGGTTCCGAACCCTCCGCTTTGTCTCGGACTGATCACAACAGTGAACTTGCCGACTAAAGAACCACCTCTTCTTCCTGAGATAAAAGTTTCCATCCCGGGACCGCCTTAACATTGCTTCGGAGTGGATTCCCATTAGCTTAATCACCGGTAATAGTCGTGACCTGACAGCATTTGAGTAAGGTAATAGTTCACATTCCCATGCCGTCTGTTTAACCATTTCTCGATATTGGGAATGAGATGCTCCGTCCATCTGCCCCTAGTGTCAGTACTCCATCTAGACTGCCAACTGTGTAACATTTCCTCCCATATTTGCTGCATACTTCCAATGTCTGCATGGCCAGCCTGCGTTGATATCCATGCCTTCCTTCGTCCTAGAATCTGTATATCTATTGGGATAATACCTGCTATTACTGCAACCACGCCCACCAATACCATACAGTATGCAGGTGTGACCCGTAAAACAGCTGCCCTTTGCACTGCTAACAATGGTTTTTCTCTACTTTATATCCTAACTTTCTCCCCCCAGATTTCGCTCCTATAGAGAAGAATGCTATTGCATGCCTCCATTAAAATTTGGCGTTTTTGTGGTATATAGTGGGCCTCTTATGTTCGCCATCAGCTTGCTTAATCGTCCTGTTATACCGGTAGACTTGTTAACAGCATACTGAGCCTATTCTGCGAACATTAGCTTTGAGTCAAGTCTTATCGCGAGATAATTCACGAATTTCCTCGTTGCCAGGATCAAGTCATCAAACTGTATATCAATTTTCATTGGAATATGATGTCTGCTAAGGATTAAGTTTTCTGCTCAGCCAATTGCGGACTTGTGTATCTAGCCATCCTTTAGTTCTTATCAAAACTTGCCTCAACTTTCTTTTCGCCTCCTCAACAACTATGGCGCTAATGACTGCTGCAATGTCGTCCGCATATCCCACCAGGAAGCTATACTGCGGCATTTCCACTTGAAATATTTCATCATAGGTCTAGTCCCAAGATGGAACCCAACGTAGCGCCTGATATTAATTTCCTTCTTTTCCGACCTTCCGTAGTATTATATTTAAGTTCCCTATACTTAAGATAGTTCCTTTTGATTCTTAACAAGTAGGCCGGTATCGGGAATCTTAATTTATTAAAATATTATTATATAAAATAATTCATTAAATTATGTTATATCCTCATTAGTATTTTTTTTAAATTAAGTTTCCTCACGCCACTTGATTATCTTAAACTTAGTCAAGTTTTTATAATAATGTGAAGTTCAATTCAACTCAAAAGTAAAAACCAAATATATTAAAACAGCTTAAATTTAAATGAAACAACGTTGTTTAAACCTAAATAATACGGTTCATTATAGATCTTGAATTTGGTTGTCATTAACGGATATAGTGTGCCCCAATCTTTTATATATAAGTACATATTGCGAATGGACTTATTATTTTTGAACGAAAACGTAACTGGACGAAACTGCTGGTTCGATGATGCCTTTTGAATTTATGACAAGGACTGTTTTTCGAACTCTCAACCAGAACTGATCGACACCATCAGCTTCCTCAGAGATTTTCCAACTAATCTGAAGATTACCGCCTTTTAGTAAATATTCTAAATTTAATGCAAGTGCACGCAGAAGAAAAAATATGGCTGATATGACAATATTCTAAGGGCAAAATACTATTGTTGAATTATATGCTTAAACACAACCACATAATATGCAGCTTTGTCAACTTTGAAATTTCAAAACACACCAAAATGGTTTCGTTTTTTCAACGAAAACGCACCGAATTT
Organism: Thecocarcelia acutangulata; assembly: GCA_914767995.1. NCBI lineage: Eukaryota > Metazoa > Arthropoda > Insecta > Diptera > Tachinidae > Thecocarcelia > Thecocarcelia acutangulata. The sequence continues at coordinate 85,147,547 of OU612097.1, read as the reverse complement.
TGAATTTTTTCCTTTTATTTTCAAAAACCTATTTGTATTATAAAATTACATTTTTATATTAAAAACACGATAATGAAACAGCCTTTTAAACGACTACTTATTATACAATCAAACAAAAAACTTTATAATTTATTTAATTTGGTAATTTCTCGATTACCAAAACCGTAACAAAATCAGGGACTGCATTTATCACAACATTTAACAAACTTGGCTTGACCGATCAATAGCAAAACACTTCCTAAAAGCAGTAAATTTTATAAAACGAAATGTTTATTTTTCTTTCGACAGAGTGTATAATATATAACAGCAAGATTGTCTTACTGTATGCATATAACACAGTACGTTTTTCACGCAAAATGACACGTAAAAATTTTGGACACTTGATAAAAAACTTGTAAACAATGCAAAAAATGGATATAAAAAGTTGAGTTGAAATTGATTTTGTGCCACCGAAATTCAAAAAACGCACCGATATTGTAAAAAAAAAGCGCACTCCGCACCCACTACAGAATTTTTCGCAGAAATGATTTTAAAAAGCACCAAAAACGGTGCGAAACGCAGCGAGTTGACAACGCTGATAATATGGTTTCAATCTGAAGTTTATTTAAAAAATTAAGTACAGCCAAGAACCAAAATTCAAACATGTAACCATATATATTATAAAAGATATAGTAATTATATAATACCTAACACTGTTATTGTAAAAACTAAAGTTTTACTGTCACGCCCAACCATATAATAGAATTTGGGAGTGATCATTGAAAAATTGGAAATTCTATTATTATGATGATCAATCCTAGTGTTGATGGTCACAATGTTCTTTGATAACATAAGTATACATACATACACACATAAGTAACTTCTATTTACAATTAAAACACCGTTTTTGTGATTTATTTAATTTATTTTTTCAATCAATATAATTATTAACATATAAAATAGAAATTAGAATATAATAATAGAATTCGAAAAATCTTTGTTATATTCGAAATATTTTGATGAGTTTTTGTTCTAGCCAGTAAATCTGTAAAAAATACACATACATTCAAATCTATTACACACAGGTAAATATATTAGTCGATATACGGTTACGCAAACCTTTTTGTTTTCTAATGTTTATTCTTATTTTGGAATTTTTTCCACCAGAAAATTTATATTTCCTTTAATATTTTTAATATTATCAAAATTAAAAAATTCACACACAAAAAACTAATTCGTTTAAAATTACTCATACTACAAGTGAACATGTCAATGATTATATTGTAAACGCACATGTGTTGCAATAACCATAAAATAAATAGCCTAAAAAACATAAAAGAAGATATGGTTGTATTCAAAGTGTCTGTCAACATAGTATTATTGTATTTGTTCATTGTAACCACTGTGCACTTTAGCTGCAGCTATTGTTTTATTGCATATTATGTTTTTGCTTTTTACATTTATTTATATGAGTAATAATATGAATATTGAAATGTATGTACACTTTAGTAACATTACTTTTATTAAATATTTAACAACAACAAATGCAAAAGATCATAAAAGGATTAACGGTCGACTTTACAATTAAGCTAATATTCTTCATTATTAAGTCTTTTTGTCGTATTTGCTTTTTGTAAATATTCAGAAAACATTTTTATGGAATTTTTCTCATTCGAAATAAAGCATTGGATCAAATAACTTGTAATCTTTTAATTCGTAAAGATTTTTATTATATTTGATCAAAAGCCTGTAAAAAAGCTTACAGGCTCAAACATTGGTGACCCCGACGTGATTGCGTCTCTATTTTAATATCATTTTGGATATCGACAATATTAAACGTTTATTGAAACCAATATCATTTCGGGAATTGAATCAATATTAATTCGAATATTGATACGTGAAGCCGGCAAAGATGACTACTGTCAATACGGAAAACTCTATCTGTGAAGATAAAACGGAACACTCTACGGACCTGTTGCCTTATTATTCCAGGGTTCAGGTATTGCTAAAGCAATTGGAGGATATTAACAACAATTTGACTGCATCACAACTTATGAACTTTGATGAAGCTGAGCTTGCTGTACGTTTGGATTATATTGAAAACATTAATAAAAGCTATGAAAAGGCACAATCTTTGATAGAAGAGAATGAAAGCAGTAAGTCTGTAAGTAGCGATCGTATGGCATTCATATCACTGTATTTTGAAGTTAAAGCTAAATTAACAAGACATATTACATCTATTCGTGCAATTAATTTAAATCAACGTTCTTCAACGTTACGACAATTTTCGCTGGATGAATTTCCATCCATACGTAGAACAAAGGTTCCTGAAATACAGTTACCTAAATTTTGTGGCTCATATTCAGATTGGCCAAATTTTTTCTCATTGTTTTCGACAGTTATTAATGAAAACAACGAACTAACAAAACTTGAAAAATTTCATTACTTACGTGCTAGTCTTGGGGATGCAGCTCTCGATACAATAGCTTCGTTAGAGCTCATTGAAGCAAATTATGAAGAGGCGTTGAAGCTGTTAAAAAATCGGTTTGATAATAAACTACTGAATTTTCAAACCCATATTAAAGAAATATTTTCACTCAATTCTGTTGACAATGGGTCAGCAGGAAGTCTCCGCCGCTTAAGCGATAAAATAAATGCCCATTTGAGAGCACTACGGACAATTGGTAGCCAAGAGCAGATGACTGATGGTATTTTAATTTATCTAGTATCTTCAAAATTAGATGCAAAGTCAAAAATGAAATGGGAAGAAAGTTTGTCTTTAAATGAGTTGCCAAGTTGGGACTCAATGGCAAAGTTTTTAGAACAAAGGTGCCGCATGATTGAAAATGTGGAAAATTCCGTCGTAAATAGAACTTCATATCATAAGCCCTCTAAAAAATTTCCACAACATAACAAACATGTGCACGTTTCGACAGCTTCTTCTTCAGCTTTGTGCACATTTTGCGATTCCAAAGAACACTTTATTTTTACATGCTTACGTTTCGTCAATTTGTCTCCCACCCTTCGTTTAAGAGAAGCAAAAAAGTTAAGGTTGTGTCTTAATTGCTTAAAAAAGGGTCACATGCTTAAAACATGCACATCTAGTTGCTGTCGTAAGTGCTCTTCGAAACATCATACAATGTTACACATTGAAAACATGTCAGCAGAACAATTTAAAGAGTCTCAAACAGATGGCATAGCTCCGAACACATCCCAAGCGGTTCTTGTTTCTTCTGGTTCAAGCAATGCAGAAAAACCGTCCGTTTCAAACACGAGCGTTTTATTGGCGACTGCAATGGTCATGGTAAAAAACCAATTCGGCGTTTTTGTGCCTTGTAGAGTGATATTAGATTCAGCATCACAGCTCAATTTAATAACAACTCGTTTTGTCAACTACCTTCATTCAAAATGTAATCGAGCGTATGCTAGTATTTCTGGAATTGGTAATGGAAGCTTCACAATTGATAAATCTGTTGATGTTACTATCAATTCGTGCCACGAAAATTTCTCAACAACTATAACTGCAATGATAGTGCCTAGTATCACCGATTACCAACCAAATGTGAACGCAAATATAGCAGACTGGAATATCCCCAAAAACTTGAAGCTTGCAGATCCCTCCTTCGACAAATGTGGTCGTATAGATATTTTGATTGGTGCCGAATTATTTTTTGATTTGATGTCTGTTGGTCAAATTAAATTAGCATCTCATTTACCTTTGCTGCAGAAAACTCTATTAGGTTGGGTTGTGACTGGTGGTAACGCTTTTCGTCCTCTTCAATCGTGGTCATTAGCTGTTTCCTCAAAGAATTTGGAACAAGATGAAATGCTGTGTTCTATCGTTAAAAGCTTTTGGGAAATTGAAAATAATTTTGATGGTGAAAAGTCAGTATCCAGCGATGACGTTTTTTGTGAACAACATTTTTCCAAAAACACTTTTCGCCTTCCCTCCGGTGAATTTAGCGTACGGCTGCCTCAAGTGGAGGGCCGTGATGCAAATGCTCTTGGTGACTCCTATGAACGCGCTCTTTATCGTTTTAAAAATTTGGAGAGAAAGCTGAAGCGATCTCCTGATATTAAAGTTCAATATATTGAATTTATGCGTGAGTACTCTTTTTTAAACCATATGTCATTAATTTCATCGCAGACTCATCAAAAGAAGTATTTTCTTCCACACCACTGTGTGCAAAAACTGGATAGCACATCCACAAAGCTAAGGGTGGTTTTTGACGGCTCGGCAAAAACAACAAGTGGGCTATCACTTAATGATGTGTTACATACTGGTCCGACTATTCAACCTAAGCTTTTTGAAATACTTTTACGATATCGACAGTTCAAAATCGCACTCAGTGGGGATATTTGTAAAATGTACAGGTGTGTGCGTGTTTCTCATCCTGATGACTACCTGCAATGCATACTATGGAGAGAAAATGAAACTGAAGATATAAAGGTATATAAGCTCAACACAGTAACTTATGGCACAAAGCCCGCGGCGTTCTTGGCGATTCGTGCCATGCAACAGCTTGCAACTGAAGAAGGCTCCAATTACCCGTTAGCAGCAAAACTTATTAAACGCGATTTTTACGTTGATGATTTAATATCTGGTGGTGATACAGTGGATGAAGTTGTGATGATTATGCAAGAAGTAAAAGCTTTGCTAGAAAAGGGTAATTTTTTAATAAAAAAGTGGTGTTCAAATGTTCCTGCAGTTTTGAATGGCATTCCTGAATATCAACATGAACAATTTTTAAAGTTTAATGATCGAACAGAAGTTACTAAAACACTTGGTCTTATATGGGAACCTAAGAGTGACAACTTTATTTTTTCGTTCACGCCATTCGAAGAAAACAAATCAATAACTAAACGTACTATTTTGTCATCGATCGCTCGTCTTTATGATCCTTTAGGTTTGCTAGGGCCGATTATTACAAAGGCTAAAATTTTTATGCAAGCTTTATGGAAACTTCGGTTGCAATGGGATGAAAGTCTTCCCCAGTCATTGCATTCATCTTGGCTTGAATTTGTTTCAAAATTCAATTCTATTCACCATTTTACGTTTCAACGATATGTTTCAATGCCTAACTCGACAGTACAAATTCACGCCTTTTGTGATGCTAGTCTGGATGCATATGGTGCCTGCATTTATATACGTTCTGTAGCCGATAGCAAAATCAAAGTGTCATTGTTGTGTTCAAAATCAAGAGTCTCACCACTCAAAACTTTAACAGTGCCTAAACTGGAGCTAAGCGCAGCATGTCTTCTAGCTGAGCTCGTAAATGTCGTCAGTAAGGCTATGTCTTTTAACTGTGAGGTATATTGCTGGTCTGATTCCACAGTCGTTCTATCCTGGATTCGAGAGGAACCGTCAAATTTCAACGTTTTTGTGTCAAATAGAGTATCACGAATACAAACACTCACCAGCCGCATGAAGTGGCATTATGTACCTACAAAATTAAACCCTGCTGATATTCTATCAAGAGGTGCGACTTCAGAGGAATTGCTTTGTTCTACACTATGGAAATATGGACCAAGTTTCCTTCACAATAGGCCTTCGTCATGGCCAAATACCGTTCCAATTTTGGCTGAGTTACCCGAAAGACGTCATAATGTATTAGCAGTGGCTTCGATGTCAGATTTGGTGATGCAATGTAAGTACTACAATTCTTTTGCAAAAATGCAACGCATATTTGCGTATGTTTTTAAATTTTTGTACCCCAAATTGAGCGGCAAAAGTATGAATTTGACACCCAATGATATACAAAATGGAACTAATATTTTAATAAAAAATGTTCAGCTTGTGCATTTCGCAGCTGAGTATAAGGTATTAAAGGCAAACAAAGATATTCCCTCATCCAGCAAACTTTATTCACTGATGCCTATTTTGGACTCTTCGGGATTAATTCGTGTGGGTGGCCGCCTTCAGCACTCAACGCTTGATTTTAGTGCTCAACATCCCATCATTTTACCGAAACATCATCCCTTTACCTCTTCTATGGTAATGTATTTCCATGAAAAGCTTTTGCATGCTGGCCCTCAAGTTTTATTGGCTGCAATTCGGCAGAAGTATTGGCCAATTGGTGGTCGGAAACTAGTAGGCACAATAATAGCCAAATGTGTTCGATGCTTCAAAATGAAACCAATTTTATTTCAACACGTAATGGGAAGATTGCCATGTGATCGAGTGATGCCAAATAAAGCATTTCATACAACAGGAATTGATTACTGTGGTCCCTTCTTTTACAAATCAGAAGTTAGAAATCGTCCACCTGTCAAGTGCTACATAGCAATTTTCGTTTGCTTTTCAACAAAGGCTACACACTTGGAGGTTGTCCAAGATTTAACTACAATATCATTTTTAGCTGCTCTACGCCGTTTTATTGCTACAAGAGGTAAACCTAAGACAATCTGGTCTGATAATGCTACAAATTTTGTGGGCGCTAAAAACGAATTGGCTGATTTAAGGCAATTGTACTTGAGCCAGTCCCATCAATATTTGCTTCACAAGCAGTGCCTTGAAGACGGAATAGAGTGGAAATTTATTCCACCCAGGTCTCCCCACTTTGGCGGACTGTGGGAAGCCGCCGTCAAATCAGCAAAGTTTCATTTCTATCGAACAGTTGGCCTCAACAAACTAACATTTGATGAGTTGCGCACATTAGTATGTGAGATATCTGCACTTTTAAATTCTCGCCCTTTGTGCCCTATTACCGAAAACCCGAATGATCTCGAAATTTTGACGCCAGGTCATTTTTTAGTAGGTGGACCTCTGATATCTATTAATGAACCAAATGTTACTGAAACAGAGTTTAATCGTTTAAATAAATGGCAAAAAGTGTCCCAACTACAGCAAATTTTTTGGCAAAAATGGAGCATCTCCTACTTATCTCTTCTCCAAGAACGTACCAAGTGGCGCGAACAAGGCAAAAACATTTCTTGCGGTGCAATGGTTCTCTTAAAAAACGAAAATCTGCCTCCTTTAAAATGGCAACTAGGACGTGTGTCTGAAGTAATATTTGGAGACGACGACGTGGCTCGTATTGCAATTGTCCGAACGAGTAATGGGCTAGTTAAACGTGCTGTAACGCAACTTGCACTTCTTCCTTTAGATAAATCTGTTGAAAGTCACAGCCTTTCAAAGGCGGGAAGATGTTCATTGTAACCACTGTGCACTTTAGCTGCAGCTATTGTTTTATTGCATATTATGTTTTTGCTTTTTACATTTATTTATATGAGTAATAATATGAATATTGAAATGTATGTACACTTTAGTAACATTACTTTTATTAAATATTTAACAACAACAAATGCAAAAGATCATAAAAGGATTAACGGTCGACTTTACAATTAAGCTAATATTCTTCATTATTAAGTCTTTTTGTCGTATTTGCTTTTTGTAAATATTCAGAAAACATTTTTATGGAATTTTTCTCATTCGAAATAAAGCATTGGATCAAATAACTTGTAATCTTTTAATTCGTAAAGATTTTTATTATATTTGATCAAAAGCCTGTAAAAAAGCTTACAGGCTCAAACAGTATTCAACTATGTTTTAAAATGGTAGAACATTTCAATACTACCATATTTGTAGCAGACAAAACTATATTAAAAACGATAATACGCTGGCTAGCGCCAACAAATCGAATTATGACAGGGGAAATACTAACGTTGCCACAACAATATTCTAAATTAATTTTTCTTTACGTGTGGTAAATTAATTTTTTATTATCAGGAATCATCTCCTGGAAGTAAGTTTAAGTACATTGGATTATTCCCAATCCACTTTCCTTATCTACCTACGAGTAGCGTTATACCAGTTTGGTGACCATTTAGATCATATATTTGAATCGAAACACAAAACTGTTCAAACGTAATTACGCAGCTTAAGCTGCTTACGCTGCTGCAAAACAACAATTTTCAGTATTGCAAAAGCGCTTAAGTATAAAATATAATTTTTCAAAACATTTGCTTTATGAATCCTCTGAAGTTGTTATTAATGGGATAATATAGATAATATAAATATTCATCGAAGAAAAGTTCAACAAAAATGCGAACATCTTGAAACTACAATACTCGACATAAGCCACTCTTCCATATTGGCACAGATATGTACAGTGGTGGTCTTATAATTAGAAACGACGTGACGGTTTATGTATTTGTTAATTTTTTTCAACATTTTGTTCAACTATGTTAAAACTAATAGCTATAAATAGTAAAGAAACAAATCAGCATTGGCTTAAATTAAAAAAAATCTTTACTCCACGAATAACATATTTGTAAAACTAATTAAACGCAAAAAAACAGCAATTTCAAGTTGGTCACATAATTAACACCAGTAACAAATACTTTGCATAAAACATTAAAATACATTTGTAAATTAAAGAAAATCTACATATTCTTTAATATTTTGATGGATATCCTTTATATTTAAAAACATTCTACAGCCTTTTTCGCAAACTTCGTATTAAACGTCGGCAAGTTTGGATAGATATTTTCTGCCAGCTTTGCTTTACCAATTCAAATAATTCATTGTTATTGCGTGGGTTTTTGCCCTTTAAATCTTGTTTCACAATTGCCCATAAGTTTTCAATAAGGTTAATATCAGGACTTTGGCGCGGTCAGCTTAGAACATCAATATTTTGATCCGAAAGCTAATGTTTCACTAACCTTGAAGTGTGATTTGGGTCATTGTCATTCTCAAAATAATATGGATCCATTTCATTTTCCAAGATGCTTTTATATTGATGTTGATCCATTAATCTCTGGATCTTAACAACTGGACCAACACCTCGCCAAGAAATAGCACCTCAAACCATAATACAGCCGCCACCGTGCTTCATCGTCTTCACAGTGTACCTGGGATCTAAGGTTTAGTTTGGGGGACGTGTCACATTTGTTGTCCCGTCAGACTGGAACAAATTGAACGTGGACTCGTCGCTCCAGAGAACTTTATTCAAGTAACGTGGGACTTTCCTTAACATTTCCCTGGCAAACCGCAATCGCTTTCTAATATTTCTTTTTGACACATGCGGCTTTTTTTTTCGCGATGCACCCACGAAGTACTGACTCTTGCAAGTGCCTTCTTATCGTTCTTGCACATATTTCTCTGCTAATTTGTTCTTTGATTTCAGTTTTTATTTTACGGGAAGACAAGAACGGGTTTTTCTTACTAACCCTACAAATAATTCTGTCTTCTCCTGGAGTGGTCTTTCGTGCTCTGAGTTTTCTTGCTGGCGTTTTAAATACGTTTGTGAATTGCGTTAAATACCATTATTTTGGAGCAGGAAAACTTTTGTGCAATAGCCGACATTGACAGCTTCTCATCTTTGTACCACTTCACAATCAGTTCCCTCAATTTTGGAGTACATGTCTTTTTTTTACCCATTCTTGAAGCTAAAAATATCAATATTACTATAAGATTCTCCATTGCTTTTCAAATGAAACTCACTTTGCCAAAATAAGAATATCGGGCATGTTCTTGATTCTACTTTGAAGTGAAAATAGTTTGAAATCACTTCAATTTCAAGCTTTGGTGTTTTACATTCTACTCTATACTTTTCATTTGTGTTTTGTTTTCGAACATTAATTCGTAGTGAATTGTCTGGTTCTTGAAACTACTTCTACACAAAAAGTATTAGTTTGAAAACAATTTTTAGTTTCATTGTGAAAACGAAAACTTTTACAGAAAAACTGAGTACAATCCCATTGAAATAAGAGGGTAAGATGATGAAATATTTATTTGAGATACAATTATGCACATATTTATAGGCAAAATAAGGAACATATTATATAAAAAACTAATAATTGTTATTTTATTAACTAAAGTCGATTGGCGATATCATCTCTTATTACATCGGTTATGGAATCACTAACTTATCTGAATCATCGTCATAACTTTCAGGTCTTGGATTTACCCCCACCGGCTGTACCAAATTTTTGCATAAAATGGCACTTAAAAAATATTACGATCATCGTTGTTGACGGAGAATTTGATAAACCTAACTAAATTTTGCTCTTATAAAATAACAACCATTAGATAAAAAATTTTGCAATCCATGTTTAGGCAAAAGGCATATCGCAAAAAATAAAATAAAATTGAAAATATGGGTCATATCTGTACTTGTTTATATAAAAAAACAAATAAAATGAAAACGTGGTTCGTGTCAGTACTAGTTATTTCAACATTTATCCAAGTTTTATTTTCGAAGTTCAGTTCGAACGAAAAAATTAAACACCCAAACTACTACTTTTTCAGAACATCAAAAATGAAAAGTTAACTTTTCAAATCATTTTTTTTTTTTTATTTTCATTCTACTACTTTTCTGGAACATGCCGGTATAATTTCAAAAATTAAACAGAAAACTCTACTTTTCTAATTACGTGTCCAGCGAGAACAACTTTTTATTAAATAATCTTAATTTAAAAGAAAAAAGAAACTTAAAAGTACACGTGCTTTGCACTCAATGCCAATATTGATTGTTATCTAGTTGAATAACTAAATAGAATTGAAAACGCAAGTTTCAAATAAAGTTAGACTGCGGTTTTATATCCTCAAAACATCGTTTCTAATTATAAGGCCACCACTGTAAGTTTGTGTGTATATGTTTGTAAAATCTTATAAACAGTTTTTATGACGGGTTTTCTGTCAGTAAATGAGACTATAACCGTCATTCTTTCCAGCAAGCCAACAATGAAAAGGCTCATAATGATGACCATTATTTACTTAAAGACAAAAAAAGAAAAAGAAACTGCGGCTGCTGGCACACTGGCTCGCGGGCTGCTCATTGACGATGTCGACGATGATGATGATGATGATGATGATGAGTATGATGCCGCTCAGTTCGTTTGTTTGTTAACGTCATCGTTGTTTTTGTTTGTATTTCTTTTTTCTTTATTTTGATTTTTGTTTGTTTCTTTAATTTAACAAAAAATGCCGATTCCTCAAGTCTTTAGGAGTGACTGGGTCTTCTTAAGTTGTTGTTTCAGTTGAGCGTTTCTTATCATCATCAGCGACAACAGCAGCAACTGGGCCTGAGAAGAAACCCTTTAATTTTTTCTTTTAGCTGTTTAATCATTTACTTTTTTATCTAATGATGTAAATGCTGTCGGTGTAAGAAGGTTAAGAAAAAGTAAAATACGCAATTATTGGCCCTCAAAGCGAAATCTAATTGTAGGGCTATTCTTTCTTAAATACTCGTTTTTCATTTTGTTATAAAGCCAATTAAGAGATACATATGTGAACCTACAACATTAAGAAAACAGAAACCACAGCTAATTAAAGAACGAGTGAGTGAGTGTGTTCAGTAAAGTTAAAAAAAGCAACAAAAAAACAACTATGAGAAAATATTAAAATTTTATTTAAATACATACATACGAGTACATACATATAAATTGCTTTAGTTTTTTTTAATAAATCGTTGAACAAAGATATTTGAGAAAAAGATCTTTGAAATGCAGTGTAACTTCGGCATGACGAACTTTGTGTTAATAAATAAACTTTGTGTTAATAAATAAATCATGAATGTGTTAGTGAGTCTTCTGGAAAGAATGGTCGACTTCCTAAACGCAAGTTACAATGCATAATTTAAAAAATGCGTATGCAATGCTAAACATGCCTTAACTATTTACAACCTTGCGTTGCAGAGAAATTTTTTGAATTTTGTCGGCATTTAGGAACAAGTAGATATCAAATCTGCGAAAGGAATTTGTTAAACAGATATTGAGTTCTGCTGTTGCATTCTGCCTTTGAAGACAAGGATCCTTTTACTGTAAAACATCATAAATATGTAGTCAAAATGGGACGAAGGCTGATTTTTATAATTTTTAATGTAAAATTTGTATTTTATTATGTGGAACTATTTTAGACGACTTTTGACCTTGATTTAATTTGTTTTTTGTAAACATTTTTTTGCAACTGCACTTTGTTTAAAAAAGGGTTTGATTAAAAAACTAAAAAAAAAAAGAATTAAAGAATCAAAAACTGTGGACAAATCTTATATTAACATACTCGTATTATTACAAATACTTTATTGTTTTGTCTAATATCATTAAAACAGTCATTTTAAATAGTCATAATTTTACACATGGATGTACTCGTACATACATACATATGGGTGATTCTGCTTTTAATAGAGTTAAACATTTGAAGCATGATAAAATAAAATAAATATTTAATATAAAATAAATAAATAATTCGCGTTTAAAAAGAATCTTTATTATAAAATTTATATTAAGTTGTACTAAAGCAATGTACACATGGTTGTCAGATGTTACCTTATTGTAAGATCTGGCAACATGCTGACAATGTAGTGATAATGAAAAATTGTCCCGCAGCAGTAAATTGTATGTTCAGACGATCGTACGAAAATCTTACAATATCATTGTCAGACTATGGTCTGACAAATAATTCATCTGACAACAAAAATTGTCAGTTCACACGGTTGTCAGATTGTTAGGTGAACAAAATTGCCAGACATGTTGTAAGGCATTGCCATTTATGTATATCAACAACCATCTGTTTGGCAGTGTTGCCCATCAAACATTTTTCTGGCAGTGATGCTATTGTCAGTAGAGCTGTGTCGTTCATGCACGAACGGGTTAAATTGAACGGGTCATCTCATTGAACGAAATGAGCCGGTCATTAAACTGACCACTTTTCGTTCAATAGTGAGCCTTGCAATTTGGATAGCTTTCGTTCAAATATCTTTCATTCTTTTTATGTCATGTTCTTTTTTGTTTTTTTTTTATTATTATATTATTTTTATTATTATTTTATTATCTGAAATAAACCAAAAATAGAATATGAAATTAATCAAAATTGATCCCACCTATATAGTTTTTATTTAAAATTATTTTCTCTTTTTTAAAACAATAAAATTTTATCACGTTTAATTTCGCCATTTTGTTTTGTTTATTTTAAAGAGCTGTGTTGAAAAATGACCGGAAAATTGTAATGTCGGCACCGTGCCTTTCGTTCAAAGTGACCGATTGAACGATATGAATGAACGGATCAGTCTTTTGTAATTGAACGAAAGTGACCGGTCACTGAAATGAACGACCCGGCACAGCTCTAATTGTCAGGTGCATTAATTTTATACATCTGACAATCAAAATTACATAAAATTATTTATCTATTTTGTTGACAAGTGCTGAGGAATTATCTCAGGCTAAACCTTCAAAAAATATTGATTTGCTAAAGAAAATTATTAAAAAGTAAAAAAAGAAGAGACAACTTTTATTAAAGGTAATAAAAATCCCGAGAAGAAAAGTGATCAAAAATAAAAATGTTTGAATAACAAATAAAAATAATCGCGCATCAGCTGATACTCATTAAAATGAGTTGCCAAAAGATTTGGAACTTTGGACGTTGCCAGAATGGTTACGTATGCCTTTACGAAGTGTATGCATTGTAAATATGCATTGCAACTTGCACTTAGGAAGTCGGCAAATGTCTTTATTGCCGCTAAGATATTGCGCACAGCGGCAGCACAAACAGGGGCTGTATCTGACTTACTTAATTATAGCTGAGTATTTGCAAGCAAATATTATAAATCTTTTGTTAAAACTTTATATTATGCTCAAAATTAACAAGTCTGATGAAAAAAATTAGGTGGTGTGTTAGCGGCTTTAACAAACAAAAATTGAGCATCAAAGTGCTTCGCCATAGTTCTACGTAAATGTTTAATTAGTTTTGTCAATATTTGTTGTAACAGAAAAATAATCTAAGCAGATTGATATTTTATAATAGGAAAAATCCTCCTTACATTTGAGATATACGTGTGCGTTCTCAAAAAATAAAAAGAACAAAAAAAAAAAAACAAATCTATATAAAGGGTGATCCCACCAAAATACACAATGTTAATCTAAAAGTTTTCTGTATGTATTAATGATAAATAATCGAACTTATTTTCATATTTCTGATATTATGTGATCGTAGCATTCGTCTGGCTCAAGTTCACTCCTGGCTTTAGCCCAGAAATATTTTTATTATTAGTTATTATTATTATTATTTTGTTTAACTTGGGCCAGTACTCAGGGGATAACCCCTACATATGCAGTGCATTGTACCGGAACTAGGCAAATAGGTTGTGAGGAGGGGGATAGAGGGAGTAATATTTGTGAACATTTGACTTGAACTTTCCAACGTTATAACTGATAGGAAACATGTCTGCATGCAATTTATTCCGCAGGCGAAGCGTACGGCTGAAAAACGAATTCTCTCTGTAATGTATAGTACGATTCCCCGGGCAATCAACCACAAATGGATGATCTCTGGACAATGAATGCGTGCTACGTAAAAATGTGCGCTTTTCGGGAACAAGATCCCAAATATCGTCAGAGTAAAATTCATTGTAGTAACGATAGAATAGAGTAACGAACCCTACAGTGCTTCGATGCTCCAGTGAGTCAATAGAGTTAGATACCCTACTGTCACTGATGAGCTTCTTCGCCTTCTCCTGTACACGGTCGAGTAACCCCAAAATAGACTTTGAGGCACCGGCCCAAACATGAGAGTTGTATTCCATTTTCGGTCGGATGTAGGTGGTATAAATAGTAAGGAGGTCGGATACATCATACACCATTTCAAAAATCCGCGGCACTTGAATGCTTCTTTAGAGACATGAAAAATGTGTTCAGTACAGCGAACGTCACACTGCATCTTCATTCCAAGAACATCAAGAGTATCCGATTCCTCAATATTTATACCATCCATGAGTACAGATGAAGCAGCGTTTGCGGTCGTTTGTTTGTGTGTTAATAAGCAACATTGGCTCTTACGAGCGTTAAAAGCGACCCTGTTTTTACGACCCCATTCGGAGATTAATAGAAGATCACTATTCAGTGAATCATTCATATTTAGCCTCTTGGCAGCGATCTCAGATAAGCTGGGCCTATAACTAAAAGAGTACGAGTGGATAGGGTTGGAAGTTTGATATAGAAGGTCGTTGAGGAAAATAAGAAATAGGATAGGAGAAAGAACGGAGCCTTGCGGTACCCCTGAATTAATTTTGAACTCGTTTGATGAGACCACATCTATAACAACTCGTATAGTGTGGTCTCTAAGAAAGCTCGATATAAACCGAGAATTATAACAGCAATTGCCGCTATACATAACTCTTGATCAAAGAAGACAGGAAAAAATAATTGAATACACTAAAGGTGGGAGACAATTAGCTGTTTCGCAGTCGCTACACTGCTCATCCGCACTCACTAGGATTGTTTACGGCCAACAGTCTGTATAAATAATGACAATAACTTCATCCGCATAGATTTTTTTTAATAAAAAGGGTTTATCAGCGTTGTCAACTTTCAAATTTCAAAACGCACCAAAATGAGGTAAAGCGCGTTATTTCAACAAAAACGCACCGAATTTTGAATTTTTCTTTTCATTTCTAAAAACTCATTTTGTATTATTAAAAGTATAATATGTTCATATTAAAAATATGATAATGAAACTATTTTCAAGCGACTATTATACACTCTGATATCAAATTCGTTCAATACCTAGAACTCGTGTTTGACAAACTTGGACTCTAGTACGATCCTGTTACTTTTATTAAGATAATGGCATCTTTACAATAAATATAGCCATATTTTATAAATATCAAATTTATTATCCAGTGAAATCAGCTGTTACTTTTATTGCCTATTAGCACGAACACAAAACTACAGCTGCTTACCGTCGTTAAAGTTATATTACAAGTTATACTGCAAGGGATGAAATATGCCGAAAGAATTTACGATTATCGGATCATCAAAAGTTACAGAATCGCACTACAAGCCCTTCAAACTCGGTTAATAGCAATGTTACTAAACACAGAGTAAATTTCTTTTGCGTTTTCGTAAGCAAACAGTGAAAATCAGCTGACTAGAGAGGGTGTCTTTTAAATAATTTATTGCCAGAATTATAACAAATAAAAGATAAAGTTAACCACAATCAGTATTTAATGCACACGTTTTGAAAAAATTTTATAATTTAATTAATAGTTTGGTAATTTATCAATTATCAAAACAGTAACGAATTTACGCGCCTTTATAAATACGAACTTCACTATTCTGTGACTGCATTTATTGTAATATTTGACAAACTTGACTTTGACTGCTTTGTACATATAATATGGCGCATTTTCCACATTATACTCGTAACTCACTGATTGTGCTGTGCAAAAGGAAACATAAACTTTAAGAGAAAAAGTTTACTTGAATTTGACTTGTTGGTTAAAAAAGCGCACCACACACCCACAAAAAAATTTTTCGCACTAATAATATTAAAAAGCACCAAAAATGGTGCAAAACGCACCGAGTGGACAACTCTGATAAGTATGTATCGTCACCTGAAATGTAAAAGGCCGTAACAATCCAGAAACTTAAAATTGAATTTTTAATGTATATTGGTACATCATATCAAGGCATACATTTTCCTAAATTTTGAAGGTAGTTGTTTTTAAAAATAACAATTTTGTTGTATATAAAAAAATCATATATACAAACACAAATTAATGTGATGTATTCACACTAACTTATATGAAATATTTGTATAGAAATCATTCAAAAATTTGAGTGCTTTTCATATAAAATTTCTGCACAAGTCACTGGCTTGTGATGTGCAAAAATCGCATATGTTTTTGTCTCTCCTGTCAAATTTATAAAAGTGATCATAAGCCCTTTTGCATTTTAGATGACGTTTTATATATGTATGTATGTATGTATTGCATATGCCTCTAAAATATTCTTAAGACTCACAAATTTTACACAACTTTTAAACCTGAAAAATCTTATGATTAAAGCTGCTCGGAAATTATTTTTAAAGGGTGGTTTAAATTATAATTTTTAGTTTTGATAAGAAATAAATTAAACAAAAACAGTCAAAGAATTTAAAGCAATGAAAATATTTCTCAAAATGTTGCTTTTAAATATTTACAATAGTACTGATAGTGTGTGTTATTTATGCTTCGCTGTAGGTCTGCCATTCCGCTTGTCTGTCTCTAGATGTTTGCGTTGGCTGTCAGTGCTGCCAGTTGACTTTAACTACTGTTTACCATTCCATTACCACCGAAGTAAACTGTGTACATGAACTACACTCACACATACACGCACACACCAAGCTGCCATTTTAATATTGCACATACTTAAAGGTATGAAATGATAAAGTTGAAAACACTTGAAGAAAAATTACGCAGAGGAGTGTCGAACGATGGTACAATTAGTAGTTTTTTTTTTTTTTTTGAGTACGAATCTAAAGGACCAAATATACTATGCAAACCGTTTGGCAAAACACACGCTTTGTGCATTAACATAAGCAATATATATAATTCATATCAATACAAATTAATCACTTTATTTTGTTTTCAATGAAAGTAATCGGCGGTTGTGTTGCGGCAGTTTGCTCGCCATATGAAATCCACAATATATAAGTTGTTTTTATTGTAATTTCTTTGTTGGCTTCAAAATATTTCTGTTTTCAGCTTTCAGCAAAAATGTTATAGCTTCTATTTCTTGAGACTCTGATGCTATAAAAATTGTTGGTTTTCTAGAAAGAGGGAAAACTTTTATACAATTCTTTTTTTTATCTTGGACCAGTACTCAGGGGATAACCCCTACATATGCAGTGCATTGTACTGGAACTAGGAATTTAGGTTATAATGAGAAGGAAAGAGGGAGTAGTGTTCGTTAACAGTAACAACACGAAAGAATAAAACAAACTCGTAATAGAGGGCATTTAAATATTGGAATTAAATTAGTTAAAACTGATCAGTGCCCAGTGTATATACCTTCGACACTGCTCAGATTAGCAAAACTTAGTCCAGCACTTTCCACACCACAAGGTAATGAAGTACATTAAAAATGTATTATGAATGAACACATAAAGAAAACACAGAACACGATGAAAAATGAGAAAAAAAAACAAGAAATTGCTTGCTACCAATTCCGGTGCAATTTGGTTTCATACGAAGTTAATAGTGAACATATATATAAAATACGGACAACAGTGAAAAAAGGGACAAAAACAATAAAAACATGTGTACACAGTTTGCTACCTATTCCGGTGCAATACATAGAAAATACGGACAGCAGTAACAAAAGACGTCTGTACAGAATGGAAGACATAACACTACTGTTAAAATTACAATAAAGTTTAGGTTTAATAGGCTGACAGCCCACTCAGTTCCGTGACAAATCCAAAAAAAAACACTCTTCATGGAATGCATTCAAACTAATAAAGTTTACTGTTTCTTAATTCATTTTGTGTGCATCTTCTTCCACCAAAATTTATCGCTGGACAGCACAAACATTCAAGATGTTTGTGCGAACAAGCAAACACTCTCACAAACAACGCAAAATGTTTGTACAAATGTAATTTTTTTTCATGTTTGCCAAACAGTTCGAGTAGTTTATTTGACATTAAAAAAAAGAGAATTTATATGGTTTGATTCATCGATATCAATGATCTTTTTGAGAAAGATCGTGCATGGCTTATATCAAATCGCTCATGACTTTTATCAAACTGTAATTTTTGTTCAGTATCGTTTGGCAAGCCATCATGTAAGGAATCAAACCACAACTGCGTCTCAAAATTTGCCAGCTGTGAAAAGCGTTCTATGAAAAATGCTTTTCGTGTGATTTGATGAACTTGCGGTGCGATCTAATAAAATTACTATTGTAAACCGCAGAGCTACAGTTGTATTCATTACAAACAGCGGTATGGTGTAGTTAACGAACTAGTGGAATGAATCATTGGTTAAAATTTCTTCAAAAATTAATCAAATCAGAAAGCTACCATGAATGGTAACCCTTATCGCATCATGTTAACGTCAAGTAGGTGGTCTCGACGAGCTCTGTTTCCATCGAGAGAGTACTCTAGCCATACAGTGTGCGAAATAGTACACTTGTCGAGAAATTATTTTTGCGAGCGACCCTTGTCAAAGACGATACTATGAGCCGTACAGTACGTGAAATAATGCACTTGGTGAGAACTTATTTTTGTGGGCTGCCCTTGTTAACGGAATAAATACTCTCTGAAATTCAAGTATGTATATGGTGTCGATGAGCTCTATTTTCATTTAGACGGTGCTGCGAGCTATACAGCGTCTGAAATAATGCGCTTGTTGACAAATTATTTTTGCAGGCACTTAATAACACGTTTTGCTACGGTAAATTTGCTATCTAGATCGTACGAAATCACACCCTTACGCCATTTTCTCTAGAAATATGTTAAGCTTGAAGACTTCAAGAATAAGCCAGCTAAGATGGGCGCTTTGGAAGCCAGCATGACTCGCACTATTTGCTCGAAATAGTCATCCAAAATTTGATTTTATGAGTGGATCACCACCATGGGAACAGGTTTTGCCCTGCTGTAGACCAAACCAGGGCATAGAGGGTAAGGAGTCTTTCGTTTGTTGTAGCAGAAAAAAAAACTCTAGGAAACCGCATGACATGAAGGGTAAAAACTGGCAGAATGGGGATCAGTCAAGTGTCCAGGAGATTCTGCCTTGATGATCTGTCAGTGCTCATCATAGTGAGGTTCCTGCCTTAGCTAAAACGTTCTGGCTGTAGTTTAAGCCTAAAATTAGGGTAATTAGTTTATCTGCTAACTTTGGTGCATGCCGGTTGTTGGGGTCTAACAACTCCCCGAGGTGTTGTTGTCTTGCAGCATATACCCATACTGTAAGGAAGTAGGAGATATGGTTGGACGGGTGAGCTGATTGAGGGCCGATGTCCTTAATGGCCTTCGGCTTACCAACTCATCAATTCTTGTCTACCATTGACTGTTGGAAATTACATACAAGAGGGATTAGAAAGCCCGAACTTATAGCAAAAAGATGTGACCTGTGAGAGCTTAGTAAGCCACACGGGGTGCTGGTGAATAATTCACCCCGTGATATTGGTCCATTATTAGCTTAAGCCGTAATGGCAGGTGCGGATGTACATCTATTTTACAACTGGACCACCACAGACGTAGACGTGTCAAATATTTACATGATATTATTTGTGCCATAAACGATAAGAAAAACTTTGGAAAAATTCCAGGTTAAGTACACTTCCAAATAGAAAAAAGCTTTTAAATGATACCAATTTTGCCTAAATAACTTAACAAATGTAGGGCTCGCAATTTCATCTACATGTATATATTATAACTTTAGAGGTCTATAACTCGGACACTATGCGTTTCCGCCAACTTTCCCACTTGACATTTTCTTCTTATTTTTTAAATTTCTACCCCTCTACATAACTGTTTTCACTTCAGAGGAGTGTGCGTAAACTGGACTGAAGCCAAGTTTTAAGTTTACTTTCAAGTTTACATCTCACGATGAGTCACATTCGTTTGTTGCTCAAATCAGACAACACAACTTAAGAGTTTATACTTTTAATGCTCTGGTTGGTATTTGCGTTATCAGACATTCAGTCTCTATGCCATTTTGCAACAACAAAAACAACACTACAACAAAATCAAAAGAAACTTAAAAGAACCTTATCGTGTTTACTGCTTGTGTTGTTGATTTTTTTTTAACAAAAATTTAAACAATTCTTTACAAAGAAAAGAAAAACCAGACAAAATTTTATGGCATTACACTAGTAAGGTGTTTTCAAAAGTAGAAAAATATGAAGATAAAGTTTTTTAATTAATAATTTTGTGCTCGCAATGACAGAGAAGGTTTAAATAAATAAATAAAAAATAAAAAAATCCCAGCCTGTAATAAAATATTTTATAACACAAATAAAAGTCAGCAAAAATAGAACAGACTAATTTAGAACGAACGAATATTAAAAATTCATATTCATAAAACAAATACTGATTTTTAATAAAATAATATTTTTTTTATATTTTGCAGATAAACAACATTTGAATTACGTGAACTTAAATATGATAAACAAAATAGAGAGTCATGCATTGCTTTACACGGCCTGATGGCAACTGAAGACAGGAATTTCATTCGTGTTCAACAATCCAACTGAACTAATAACACCAGCCAGCCAGCTATAATAAATTGGGAAAAACTTTTAACTTAAAATAATATTAAGCTTTTAAAAATAATTGCAACATGTCGAATAACAACCCTTCGAATTCGGCATTTGTGCCTGTCTTGCCTTCACATCGCAACTCATTAAGAGGTCCTGGTTCTCTTTATGCCGGCATGATGGAAGCTGAAGGCTCTAAGGATCCCAACAAAAGGGGCTCAAATTTTGAAATCATGGCCATGATGGCGGACAAACGTAAAGAGCTGGCTCTACGTGAGGCCGCAGTAGCGGCTGCCATGCTAATGCCACGCCCAGGACAAGTACCACCACCCGGCGTACCCGGCTCAGTAATGTATCCGCCGCCTTATCTTGGCGGTCCTGCGCCATCACCTACCGGTGCTGGTAGTTTTACATTTCCACCGGCCACAGCAGCTGCCTTATTTTCACCCGGCATGCCGCCCACAATGCATGCAGGTCTTGACAGACGTTTGCTTCGGGCACCTGGTAGAGCATCCAGACCTAAAAAGCAATTTATTTGCAAGTTTTGTAATCGCCAATTCACCAAATCCTATAATCTACTAATCCACGAAAGAACCCACACAGATGAAAGACCTTATTCGTGTGATATTTGCGGCAAAGCTTTTCGTCGTCAAGATCATTTGAGAGATCATAGGTAAGTTAATAAGTGGCTTTATAAACCGGTAATGCTTTTAGAACAAATTAAAGCCGTCGATGGCTGTTGTTTGGCAGATAACCGTTAGTATCTAAGCAGTGATTTCGAAACGATCACTGGTTGTCACCTATCGGGTACAAACAGAACTAGGGCATGACGATTTTCTCCATACAATTCGGTATAAAACTACGCCAGAAAATGCGTTCGTAATATAGAATCTATTTTATTTTGGCAGCGATTTTTCTTATGCTCCAACTTTGCAGCAGGAAAGCTTTCAGCAATGTTACCCCACTTTTAGTAAATTTCATACATTTTGTAAACAAAACCAAAGCTTCAAATCTTTAGCCCGAAGAAAAATAAAAATAAAAGAAAAATATTTTTTTACCTAACAAAAAAGAACATTAAACAAGACAGTTTGTGAAGTTGCAGCCGTAGTTTCAATTATGTGCCTGCTTTCTCTGAGCGTCGTTTTTGCTTGAAGTTGCGGACATATTCTGTTTCATCATTTAAGCATTAAGCAAATTGAAGTCAGCAGAGAACCGACTTCAATATGTCATATATAAAATACATGCGTTTAATTACGAACGTTTATTTTGATAACAGCAAGACGACACGACATCAGGTTGTTGTCCATGCTGACTTTTTTTGCCGCAGTCGAATTAAAAGTTCAGTTAGACTTGACTTGGCCATAATACCATAGACATAACGATAAATAGCAAGACAGCTTTAAACAAGTAGTGGCAGAATTATAATAAATGCAATACCAAATAACAATAACATGTATATTTGTTGGTAGAATTTTCGAAAAATTTTAAAAATTTTGTTTTACTTTTCTTTGAAAAGGAAGTTTATGTATTTTTTCAAAATTTTGACAAATTTACGCAAAGAAAACGAAAGACAGCTGTCCACTTATATTACTTCTCTATTAAAGCTGTCTTGATAAATAGTAATAAGTTTTAGGCGATTAGTGCTGTCATATAAACACCCAACAAACACTAAAGTTTGATTTCAAATTGATAGTGAAGCTTTAAACATATAGACCACAGCAGACTTCACGACAGCAAGTGCTGCAACCGGCAATTGTAGTTGTGTAGGCGACTACTGAAATATTTTGAACACACAGCAACACAAATTCATTTGAATAAAACTATACATCAGTGTGGCCACCTTAGAATTTTTAGCTTTACAAAATTCCATTGTTTTACAGAACGAGTTCTGTTTATATCAATCCTTCATGAAAAAAGTTCTTTCTTAAAATCTAAAAAAACAAATTAATTAAAAAAGCTTTTAATTTGTTAAGTTTTTGTTGAACTTTTATAATTTTTTAAATTAAAAATTGTTTTTTTTTGTACACATGTACAACAGGTTTTTAATTCAAGTTTTTCCTTTCTTAATTTTCTTAAGAAGGATTTTTTACAATACAAATCTGCTGTGATCAATAATTATTGATTGAAGAAGACAAGAAAAATAATAATCAAATCTTTAGCTGGGGGACAACTAGCTGTTTCGTAGTCACTACACTACTCATCAGCACCCACTGGGAAGCTTTTGTTTGCCACGCTTAATTCAGGTTAGGCGGGTCTTAAAAGTTGAAAATATAATCTTCTGATCTATAATGGGAACAATATTAAATAATTGAACATTTATATCGAGTTTTTCAAAATTCGGTTAAAAACAATTCGACTCGAGAAAGAAAAATGTATGTCGAAGATATGCAATTAAAACTACTCATAAATGAAGTAACTGGAATATATATAAAGAGACAAATAAACTATGCAAGCCTTTCGACAAACACGCGCTTTCCGTTTGCTCGTAACGATACAAATACAAACACAAATTAATCAATTTTTTCAATGAGAGTACACAGCAATTATGTTTCGGCAGTTTTCTTGCCATATGAAGTTTACAACACATAAATCATTTTATAATTTGTTTTAGCCTCTATTTCTTGATATTAAAATTCTATAATCTTTGTTTGTTTCTTCAATTTCCCCAAAAAAGGTAAACTTTAATAAAATACTAAATATTCTAACCAGAACACTTTTTTATGATTCATTTTGTGTGATTCTTCTTTCATCACTTCATTGTGCAAAACTTTTATTTGAAATGACAAAATTTTGCGTTAGACAACACAAACATTCAAGATGTTTGCGCAAAAATCGTGCAAACATGCTTCAAACATATGTACAAACAAGTAAACACGCCCTTTAACAACGCTTAATATTTGTACAAATGGTTTTGCATGTTTGTTAAGCTGTTTGTGTAGTTTATTTGGCGCTTAACTAGTTCTTTTATAGAATTAGGCATTCTTATTTTGAGGATAAATATGTATGCACATATTTAATGGTAGAACAAATAAATTTATTAATTTATTTAAAATAAAAAATTTATTAATTTATTTCCCAGAGCAAAATTTTTTTGTTACATATTTTTTTTTATACATTGGTCACACTGTTTTTATTTTGTAGTCAACAAAAATAGAAATTAGTTTAATTCAAGTGCGGCAAAAAAAAAAAAGGGCTACAATTGTCGATTGCGGTCGTTAGGTCTGCAGGGGTCTATGTGTTTAATGCCTAAAAATATGAGAAACCCTCTTTGTAAATGCAATACCATTTGCACAAGATCTTGAGCAGAGCTCCAATTGCTGTCTCTTTGAAAACACTTTCAAAAAAACTCCTTAATCTACAAAAATATATATATTTCTAAAACAAGGTTTAGGATTTTATGTTCAAAATGGAACTTAATATAAAAAGCTCAGCACCAACAGCTTAATAAATATTTTTAATCCTTTGCAGGTATATTCACTCGAAGGAAAAGCCTTTTAAATGCACCGAATGCGGCAAAGGCTTCTGCCAGTCACGCACTTTGGCTGTTCATAAAATTTTACACATGGAAGAGTCACCCCATAAATGTCCCGTTTGTAGTCGTAGTTTTAATCAACGTTCAAACTTGAAAACTCATCTTCTCACTCACACCGATCACAAACCTTACGAATGCAACTCTTGCGGCAAAGTGTTTCGGCGCAACTGTGACTTAAGGCGTCATACTCTAACGCATGCTGTTGGTGATGTGCCAGGCGAATATGTGGATGTGGTAGAAGAAGAGGATGATTCTCGTAACTTAAGTGGCGACGAAGAAGATTCTTTGCTGGAAGTCGACTCACCACGTCATTCACCGATGCACCGACATTTAACTGGTTCCCCCAGTCATGATTTAGAGGGTGAACATGAGGCCGATGAGGAGTTAGAGGGAGATCAGCGTATTTCCGTTGCCGAGCGTTTGACACTTAAGCGTAAGGCACAATTTGATCGCGAAATTTTAGATGAGGTATCTGATGACGAGTTGGCGGATGAAAATGAAGAGGAGGAAGAAGAACAGCCCGAAACTGAAGATACTTCTGTTGCCAAGGAAGATATAATGGCCAAAGGTTATCGCAAAATTGAAAGCGAAGTAGTTGATGGTCCAGTTCGCCTTCAAAATCAAGGCGTAACTCATTGTCATCATGAGGGCGGTGAACAGTATACCATGAGACCCACACAGGATCAACAAAGGGCTGCTGATGAAATGGCTTTGCAAAATTCTGGTCTTGTCGGTACCTCAACAGCCCTTAATCCACAACAAGTTGCTGACTATACTGGTCCTAGTACTAGCACGGGCATAACAAATTATTTAGGACCGATGGGTAGTCATGCTGCAAACGAAGCAAATGATCCGTACATTCCCTTGCTACACGTACGCCGAGATCTCCACACTAAAAACTTGTTACAAGATCCGACCGACTTAAAGGTTCAAACACAAACTGGAAGCCTGCAAGCTGCAGTTTCGTTGCCCGTCATTATAGAAGCTACAAGAATACAAGCCCCACCGCCATCAGCTGCCTTAAACTCACCTCATGAGCCGGTACCCAGTTTTTTGGGCTCAATACCCATACGCAAACGTTCTTTGGGTGTGGAATTCGAACATATGCATAGCTTGAATCAAAGAGGGCCCACATTTAACACCAATCCAAATTTGTATGCTCTTAATATGTCGAGACCACATTTGCATGCATTACAAACAGCTGCAGCCGCATCTGTCATCAAGCTAGAGGCTTCAGTACCGCCTTCACATTTGGGTCCACCTCCAACTAACTTGACTACTAAGCCAGGTCCTTACTTACCCACTAACTATCATTTAAATCAGCCACCGCCACCGCTGCCACCACCACCACCCTCCATTAAAAACAGCACAATAACTGAATCCTATTTACAACTTACAAATCGAAATTCTCAAACCGAATCTGCCACTTCTACACCGCCCTTGTCGTCAGCAGCGAGCACGTCATCTCAAACTGCAAGTTCATCATCAACACTAGCGGCTCAAAGCCATAACCAGCCGCCAACTAATCCGCCACCGGTAAAACGTACCGGTTTTAGCATAGAAGACATCATGAGACGCTGATCTACACATGCAAACATATACATTAAGACATCATGAGATGTTGATCTACATATGCAAACATGTATATTAAGACACCATAAGAAGCTGATCTACACTTATAAACATGTATATTAAGACCAGATGAGGCGCTGTCTACACATACATATTAAGATATCGTGAGACACTGATCTGTATCGATTTTTGTATAGAAGATATCCTGAGACGCTGATCTACACATGCAAACATATGCATTAGTAAATTATGAGACGTTGAGCTACATGCAAACATATATATTAATGCAAGATGAGACACTGTTCTACAGATTAAACCATGTTATTAAGACATCATGAGACGCTGATCTACACTTAAAAACATGTACATTAAGATAAGATGAGATGCTGATCTACAGATAAAAACATGTATATTAAGTTGTCATGAGTCTACACTTACAAACAATCAGCTGGAAACATGTATATTAAGACATCATGAGACGCATACAACATCATGATCTACACATACAATCATGTATATTATTGTTAATTTAAGGAGAAGTTATTGCCCTATTTTGATTAAGACTACTTTAAGGATTTTTTTTACAATAATTCCTGCCAGCAGGTTAGATAAAATTAAATAATTAATTATGTATTTTATTATATAAATTCAATTGTCCTGATTAATTTTACATATTTACAAGATTAAAATGTAAAATGTAAAAAGAAATCTTTTAAGAGTCCTTAAAATGTTAAATTGCCTTTAGTTTGTAAGCGTAAGAATTTAAAAATATTTTTTCTCGTTTATTTCCGCAAATTTCTGCCACATTATTCAATTTCTTTGTCAGCTTATCTGTGAATGTATTCGCTTCACAGTATACATTTTTATGTTCTCAAGCATGCATTAACATATTTATTGCCATCAACTTGACAACAATAAAATGTGTTAGACTATTCCTTTGCAAAAAGTTCAGCAGAACTCATAAATTATTGTCGAACTAAGTCAAATTGTATAGTTTTGCTATTAAGTTTGATGTAACCACATTTGTGGTTTGACATTTTTCTCGCGTGTAGACACATTTGCGGATATATTTTTACATTAAAACTATTTTGGAATTTGCAAAAACCTTTTTTAGCATAAGTGAACTTGCCTGGACACTTAGTGTTCGCAGTAACAAATATATCTTTGCAATTAAATATTAATTTGAATTAAGTTATTTCTTAGCATAGATATTTAAGCCATATTGTTGTAAAATATCTTATAGAACTTAGCATTTTCAGTTACAGTAAGCAATACGGTAAAATCTTTATAATAATGATAATTACATTAGATAGTAAATTATATATTATTGTAATTATTATTAACAATTTTTGCAGATCTTTAAAAATTATAAGAGTTAATGTCTTCCCCTGTTGCAACAATCTTAATTTTATATATTTTTTTATTTGACTATTTAAAAGAGAAATAAATATTTACGTGTAAAAACAGATACCGCAAGCTATTTTTATTTATTTTAAGATTGTCTCTAGTGGTGAAGTTAAAGTTTACATAAATGTGTTAGTGGTGGGCAAACGAAAATAATGTATCGATATATTTATTTATATGGTATCGGCTTTTTTGAAGAACATCGATATATGGTTTATTCAAAAAACTCGATATTTCTATATATCGTTCGTTGCGTAAATGTTTCAGATTAAATACACATATGTGCACATTATAGGGTCTTAGCTGATTAACATGTAACACCTACCATCATTTTGCGAAGATGGTAATATTTTGCCATAAGAAATACATTGTTTAAAAAATAACAATTTTTCAACATCTTTATAAAATGTTTCCATCTCATTTTATTCCACTCAACATCTTACGATTATTTCAGTGTCACCACTAGAAAAGTGACAATAATCTCGATTATTCTTATGGCATCACTGACAAAACGTCATTTGCTTTCAGGAGGCAATTCAATTTCAATTTATTTATTTTGTATTTAATCGATTCAATTCGTCTGTACTTCACATTAAAACGTTAACGTTTTGCATATTGGCGTTTTTCAACCACGAATGTCATATCGTTCCTTTATTGAAAATAGTCATATCTCAAAAAATGAGCTTTTCGAGTTAACAATGCAGAATTGTTAACAGTACTACCATTTATATTGTGCCAAAAATTTATTCAAATTGCTTTTAAACTGTTTCCTTTAGCAGATATTTTCTCAAAAAATTTGCTAAGACTTGTATGGAAACTAAAAGTTTTAAATGCGTTTTTTTCGAAACGAGCTTTGTTGAGATATGACTATGTTGCAATAAAGGAGCGATATATTATTGCTACTAAAGGCACCCACAGACCATATGTTTTTATGTCCGTTTTTTAATATGTACGTCCCCATGTGTTTTTTCATGTCCGCCAACAATTTTCATTTATACAGACGGTTTTTAAAACGTCTGACATTGTCTATGCTTTTTATTATTATAAAAAATAATTATTTAAAACATATTAAAATATTAATGCATTAAAATTTCTACAAGCCAACTATTTATACCGCCGAACAACGGCTGCTGAATTGTTCGCAAGGCATAGAGTTCTAATATCAGAAGTTTAAACATAATGAAATAGAACACACTCTACGTGTGTTTCACATGAATAACGAATCAGTTCGAACTAGTCCAAAGTAGTTCAAAAGCGTTCCACGTAACAATTTTTTGTGCAATTTTGAGAGAAAATGAGAGAATAAAATTTTTCATTTCCTGTACAAATTAGGCCGAAACCCTGTTCTAGGCTATATCTCGGGTATATATGGACCGATATCGGAAATTTTTATTTTCCAGATTTATATAACCTAATGTTATTACCAGAACTACTTTTAAGCAAAAACAGTTGTTTAAGTTTGCTTACGCTTACGGGTATATATGGACCGATATCTGAAAAAAATTTTTTGCTTTTAAGTCACCATGCTTAATAAGTGTGTGGAGTTTGAAGCAAAACAAACAACTTTTGTTTTCAAAAATTTTCATACAAAACTGCAAAAAAATTGATTTTTTTGGAATTTTGAATATATCTCAGCTATACGTCTCAGCTATACGTGGACCGATATTACTGAATTTCAATAGCAAACCCATGAATCGATGGGGTAAAAGAATGGTGAAAGAAAAAAGTTTCTAAGTCTAATGGTTTTCTCAGAAACGGTATTTTAACAGCGGACAGACGGACATCGCTTAATCGACTTTTCCATTAATTCTGATTCAGAATATATATACTTTATAGGGTCGCAAAAAAAACTGTAGGAATTACAAACGGAATCACAAACTTATATATACTTTTTACATTTTTGTGAAGGGTATAAAAAAATGTATGAGAAGTAGTGTTGAAGACCTTCTAACTACTCACAAATTATGCGAGATTTTATTCGAGCAGCCTAATGCTAGCTTATATTGTGTGTCAGAGAAGTAACGAGTCTATGTGTTTGTTCGGCATCTGGCTTACTTCATGCACAATGGGAAGGCTTTCACTCTATAAATGCCGCAATGGGGTTGGAAATGTATATTAATTTCGTGTATAAAGTGGAGGGCAATACTGCTTTCCATTGTGAACAGAATGATTGCTTCTGTAATCAAAACTTTCGCCACTGAGAAGTAAGCACATCTGAGATTATAGAAATTTGTGTAACTAGAGTGTAACCGTGCAGATGTTTACTCCACATTCCGACAAATTACACACTACCTAGTCGGCAGCGCATGCGTGATTAAAAATTCTACATAGACGATTTGAATATTAATTTTTCTGGATAATTTTAATTCGGGTTGCGTTGCGTTCCTTCTAGAAATCATAAATTCGCTGATAAAATATTAACTTAAAACTTTTTTAAGCTGTTTGCCATACTGAAGAATAAAATTAGGAATTTTTTGAGAAAATTTATGAAAAAATATTTATC
The DNA here is from genome assembly GCA_914767995.1 of Thecocarcelia acutangulata. Classification (NCBI taxonomy): domain Eukaryota; kingdom Metazoa; phylum Arthropoda; class Insecta; order Diptera; family Tachinidae; genus Thecocarcelia; species Thecocarcelia acutangulata. Next base: position 85,117,602 of record OU612097.1, on the reverse strand, counting down.
AATTTACTCACTATATTTCACTTTGCGGCTCTAGAATAATAGAATTACATATAATTTTGGCAACTTAAATTTAACTACATATCTGTGATAAAATACAAAAGAACATTCCCCTCCCCACTCAAAAATCATCGTCTTGTCATTTTTCTATATGAACACACGAACGTTAAGTTTAAACGCATCGATATGCAATGCACGTACTTTTATATTAAAAATGAACCATGACAGCAACAACAACAATAAAATTAATCAAATAAAATAATCATGAAAAAGTAATAACAACAACAACAATATAGAAAAGTTTTAAAATTGAAGGAATGATAAACAACTTGTGGTTTTGTTGTTGTTGTTGTTAAACATACGCGACTTTTTTATGTTCCTTCATTTATATTATGGAAAAATTTATTCACTTTTGTGATTTTGAGGGAATACGTTACCCAGTTGGCAAAGTTGTCGTGGTATTCCGTAATCTAATCGCTCATCTGTAGGTGGCACAATGATGTTAACTGTACGGTAATTACCATATTGTACGGTAGTTTTGCCCTTCAAACGGCAGCACGGTAATTTTATTATTTGTACGGTAATTTTCAAAAAAGTTTTATTCATTTGGTTCCATTTTTAGTACTTCTAAAATCGTAGCTGCTTTATTATACTTATCTTAGTACAACTTTGCAGGAATCGTCAAAGCTAATTGGAGTGGTCACTCCTGCCATGAACCGTTAAAAATTACATCGTCTAAAAGAGGAACACATCTATAGTTATGTGATAAGTATAACCAGGGATTAATATGTATAATATAATAAAACTACTGATGGTTGTACAACACATACAAAAACAACTTGCAGTATTCTTGACCTGTAGTTGGTTGGATTTGTAAATGCTATACCAACTTCAGTGGTTACAGAAGAGTTTTCTGAAATACTTTGGAAAACTTAGATTTACAGACTTTTTTTAACTTAGACCAGTACTCAGGGGATAAGCCCTACATATGCAGTGCATTGTACTGGAACTAGGAAAATAGGTTATGAGGAGGGGGAAAGAGGGAGTAATGTTTGTGAACATTGGACTTGACCATTTGTCAGATTTTGCACTCAGATTTCTCTCACACTGCATACACAAATTATTGACGAATCTAATAAATTATTGTAGATGAGATTTTTTATGGAAGAAGCCAGAATTAGATTAAAATTATATTTTTTGATTTTCAGTTCAACTAAATACTTTTCATACGGTAGTTTTGCTCAAAACACGGTAATTTGAAAATAAAAGTTAACATCACTGAGGTGGCAGACTAAACTTGAGTTCATGAGCTCGTTTAAGAGAAGGCTCTTTTTAGTTCAGCTCTTTTCAATGAAATATGTCTTTCTTTCAAATTCGATAGTTAACGCTACCATTACACAGGAAAGTACTTTCATGGAATTTCTGTATACGTATTACAAATAAAAATTTCAATGAAATGGACGACTTTCATGAAAATTTCTTGTTCGTCTACACAGGAAAGTGAAAGTTCATTTTAAAAATGCCGCCGAGGCAAAGAGTTGCAAAATTTGCCTCTGCTTCTCTCCACTCTTATTTTGTTTGCTTACTAATCAGAGTTGCCGAACTTATTACAGGTACAAATTTATGACGCAATAGTTGAAAAAACTTATCATTATAAATTTTTCTATGAAATTATTTTTATAAAAAGACAATTAAGTTTTTATTCGCTATTTAAGCTTCTAACATTTATACCAGTAAAAAAATTATAAATAGCTTGTTTTCTATGTTTCCCAGCTATCTATATGTCGACATTTAATAGGAGCTACCCTAATCATCAGTAGACTTTGGAAATTTTTGAAAGATATTCTCAAACATTCAACTTTATATCCCAACAATCCAAATAAATTGCTGAGAATTTAAAAAGAAAAATGCTCTAATAATATCCGTCAAAACACAAAAAACAAGCTTTTCTATTTATAAACGTCTCTAACATTTCTTTACACCTTTCAAACAAATGAACAACCGTTGGTTGCTACGATTTGTAGAAAATCGTAGCAACGATTTGTAGCAAATCGTAGCAAAAATAATTTTTATTTAGAGAAGACAAGAAAAATAATAATCAAATCTTTAAGATGGGGGACGACTACTTGTTGTATCAGAACCCATTTGGAGTTGAACTCGGGTCATGACGTATCATGAACTGCTGCTTTAACTACTCCACCACTGAGTCATTATTGAAGCATTTTGTTAATTGCCTGCATTGTTGGTACAGCGCTTGCTGTCTCTGAACAAGCGGTATTTCTTTTTTAGTTATTAACATATATATTTTTCAAGGCGAGATGCTAGAGCGAATATATGCTCTCTAGTCTTTAAATCCTTCTTGCTAAAAAAATGCGACTCTAAGAAAACATATTTATTCAGCTGACTGTTAGTGGCCGCCCACTTCTTGGTACATGGTATGCTGTTCATACATACACTTTTTAATTAGTTCAATTATCAGTTAATTAAAAAATTTTGTAGGTGCTCATACATACTTAATATTACTAATGCAATTAACTTTTGACAAGAGCTGACAGGAAAGTTGTTTACATTTTGATTGTGAATATTTCTGCTTGTTCACTCGCCGTCTTTTGTTTGCATTTGAGTTGGCAAATTTGAACAAAGTGTGTTCAATGGGTATTATTGTGCTAACTAAACACGGTTTCCACAGGGTTGTATATTTAATTTCACTAAATATTAGAACAATTAACTGTTAATTGGCAATTAAGTTAATTAAACTTTTGTATGGGTAATTAAATTAATTAAGGCGTTAATTGCAAAATTTTAATTAAAAGTGTATGTGTGAACAGCATATAAAGCTCTCGTTTGTATAATTGTGGATACTACGATTCGGTGAAGGAAATTGTCGCTTGTGTGTGGTCTTTCATGATTTCGTTTGTTCGTCAGTTTATCTTGTACTCTTCAATTAAGTCTATGGCCTTCATCCTAAATATATGGCCAACTGGGTTGTGTATATGTGTGCATGCATAAAGATGTTAGCGGTTTTTAGTCATTTTCAAGTGAACAAAAAGATCTTAAATAAAAGTCAAAACCAAAAAACGTACATGACAATTATTTCTATGAAAATGATGAACAAAATTTACGTGCAATTGAACGAACATTACGGCGAAAAGAAAAAAATAATACGAACGTATTTGGTTGAATATACACACATACATACATTCATTCATACAACTCGAAAGTTTAGGTTTTTAAGGGATCGTACTCGTAGCAGTGACTAATAATCTAGTAAAAAAAAAAACTTTTATGAATTTTTGGATTTCAAAAGTTTAATTTTTTATTTTATAAAATATTTTTTACAATGCCATAATAATATAAAACACAATTTTGCATAAATTTTAAGTAGTTTTCATTATGTATTTGAATATTTGCTTTAGTAAAAAAAAAACTTTTTTTCTGAAATATCGCAACGGCGAAGACTATATACTCATAGACAACCCGTCATAGCTGTAATGTACTTTAACATCAACAGTATTCTTCATCCTGAGACTCCATGACACATTTCATTGCTGTAATGGAAATATTATGAATAAGTAATAGCGTCTATTATAAATACGAGTAAAGCGAGTCAGTTTAGTGACAAAATATCGTCAATAAAATGACACTCTATTATCAGACAAACTTAAATTTGTATGCAATTTGATGTACTAAAAACATCAATCTGATGACATTTTAACATCCGAGAACTGACTAGTAAAATAATAAAATATCATCCATGCAATAAGCTGTCGATATCAGCAGAATATCTATCTAATCATAAATTTGTAATATGATATAATGCTACTTGTAATATAGGCAAATCCAGAAAAAGGTCCACCGGGGCCAAAAAATTTTAAGTTATTAAAAATAAATTTTTTCACGATAGTGTAATACAGGAATACAGAAATTTTTTTAATTAAATCAATTGAGCCATAATTTTTTCAAATGAGAAGAATAATCAGAAGGCTGTGCTGCACGAATGCAATTTCACATTTCGGACAATAATTTTTTGCTAGTTTTTTTATATTATAAAAATTCAGGGTATCCAAAAGCTGCACTCATTTTCACATGACGCAGATAAAATAAACGCAGCGAGAACTGCATATTCACAAAAGAAAATATTATAATTTAAGTACATGAAAAGTATCTATTTTTATACCCTTCACAAGAATGTAAAGGGTATATATAAGTTCGTGATTCCGTTTGTAATTTCTACAGTTTTTATTTGCGACCCTAAAAAGTATATATATTCTGATTCAGAATTAATGGAAAAGTCTATTAATCGATGTCCGTCTGTCCGTTGTTGAAATACTGTTTCTGAGAAAACTATTCAACTTAGAAACTTTTTTCTTTCACCATTCTTTTACCCCGATTAATGGGTTTGCTATTGAAATTCAGTAATATCGGTCCACGTATAGCTGAGATATATTCAAAATTCCGAAAAAGCCATTTTTTTCAATTTTGTATGGAACTTTTTGAAAAAAAAAAAATTGTTTGTTTTGCTTCAAACTTCACACACTCATTAAGCAAAGTGACTAGAAAATTTTTTTTTCAGATATCGGTTCATATATACTCGAGATATAGCCCGAATTGGGTTTTTCTGGAAAATGTCGCATACACGAAGTTCAACAACTTTTTTTTTTGCTTAAAAGGAGTTCTGGTAATAAAATTAGGTTGGGTAAATACGGAAAATGAAAATTTTCGATGTCGGTCCATATTTACTCGAGATATAGCCTAGACCGGATTTTTCATGATAATGTCGCGTAAGCGAACTTAAAAAAACTTTTTTTTTTGCTCAGAGACAGTTCCGGTAATAAAGTAAGAGTTTATAAATATGGAAAATGAAAATTTCCGATATCGGTCCATATATACCCCAGATATACCCTGAACCGGGTTTTTCATGAAAATGTCTCGTAAGTAAGCTTAAACAACTTTTTTTGCTTAAAAGCAGTTCTGGTATTGAAATCAGGTTATATAAATATGGAAAATGAAAATTTCTGAAATCGATCCATATATACCCGGGATATAGCCGAAACCGGGGTTTTCATGAAAATATCACATAAGCGAAGTTAAACAACTTTTTTTTCTTAAAAGAAGTTCTGGTAATAAAAATACGGAAAATGAAAATTTTCGATATCGGTCCATATATACCCGAGATATAGCCTAGACCGGATTTTTCATGATAATGTCGCGTGAGCGAACTTAAACAGCTTTTTTTGCTTAAAAGCAATTTTGGTAATAAAATGTGGTTATATAAATATGGAAAATGAAAAATTCCGATATCGGTCCATATATACCCGAGATATAGCCTAGACCGGATTTTTCATGATAATGTCGCGTAAGCGAACTTAAACAACTTTTTTTGCTTAAAAGCAGTTTTGGTAAGGCCGTAAATATTTCCCAATTACGCCAAAATTATTAAAATCGTATTAAGATTGATGGGATGGTTTTTCTATAACTACCAACGGACGTACAAAACAAGATGTACATCTTCTTACCTACTTAAAAAACTTTAATCACAAAGATCTTTTAACTAAGCATATTAAGTGATTGGATATCTATATATCGCTGGTCTCAGTAGAAAGGCCCTAACTCGCATTTTTCCCGAACTTAGGTTTGTTATTGATTTTAACATATTTCACATAAATACACCTCGTCGCAAAGATTTGATGGAATAAACAACGGGCTTCTACTCGTAATTATACAATAAAACTCGCATTTTTGTTAATATTATGATATTCTTACTTATTCCATCGCAAAACGCATATAGCAGTTTAAATTAGAGTGTATACCAAGTCACTTAAAATAATTTATTTATATGTAAATTATTAAACAGTGAACTTTTAGTTATATACATATGTATGATATTAACTAAGTAGTTGTGAGTTCGAGTCCAACTTCAGTCAAGAAGAAGAATTATTTAATATCATAATTTATATATGTAGCTAAACACATACATTTTTAATCATATGAATCGTTTAAGTTTTATTTTATACAATAATTTACTTTTTATTAAAAAGTTCTACCTGTTTGAATATTCAATTAACATGAAAATCGTATTAAAAGAATTTATTTGCACAAAATTTAAAGGAAAAATTGCGTGGGGAAAAATGTAGGGAAATATTTATTGATTGTGGGAAAATATAACGATTTTTATGCGCTATGGTAGGGATAACACAAAAAATGTCATGGCAACACTGGCTCTTCCATAAAGAACTTTTGGGCACCCCTTAGAATATTGCCATGTGAACCAAATATTTTTTCTACGTGTAAGCTTGTATTATAATATGGAAAGTCTACTGTAAAGAAGTGGTTTACTAAATTTTGAAAAATCTTTTTTAAGAAATGAAGTTGTGAATTAATGTTATATACAGAGTTGCATAGTTTGTACCCAAAACACACAACACGGCAAGCCAACTTGTTGTACAAATGGTGGCATAGTCTGTGGCATCGGTAAAAAATACAACTTTGTTATCAAAATACATATTTCTAAATATATTATTTTGAATTCTGAATGTTTTTTTCTTTTTACTATTCTTTTCGGGTTTTTTTCTTGACGATTTTATTCTTGGCGAGATTTTATAGAAATATTTGTTACATATTGTTTCCTCTTATATTTATGTATTAGTGAGCGCGTAAATGAATTTCAAATAATTAATTTATCCCCGTATGCATAGATGCCAAATAAATCTAGCTTAGAATTGTCAAATTCGACGAAAAAAATCGGCAAAATCGTCAATAAGATTATTGAAAATCGTCAAAAAATCGTCAGCTGATAAAATTAATTATTTTTGAATAAAAGTTTTATTTCAACTGCGTAAAGTATAATAAAAAACTATAGTTTTTAAAGCTATAAAAATAAAAATATTCTCCTACACACATAAAGTTAATTTCGTAAGTATATCATTAATTTTTGTGATATACGTATTTTGAAAATAAGATTTCATTTAATAAAAAGTACGATTATCATACTAAACACTGCTGTTAAATCGGACATATCTAAGTCATAACAGCCACACTTGCAAAGATTTACATACAATTAGTCTTTAGTATAAAACATTTTTCTGAAAATTGTCTCTTCAACTAATTTCTCACTTTGGTATTGTTAAGTTTCATATACCTGGATGCAAACTCACACATTTACAGAAGACAACAAGACTAATATTTTTGTTATAAACTTAGTCATAGAAGGATACCTTATTCCAAAAATCTAGCATTTTCATATTTATAGCGTAAAAGAAAATTTCCAAGTTTAATAGCATTCGTTACTTTAACTCGTATTAAATTTCTCGTCTTTCGCATTCTATGATGAAATAATAAACCTCGTTCATTATGTTAGAAAAAATACAATTTCTTCTTTTATAACATTGTAAGGACTTATAGAAGTTAATGTTTTGAGTTCATCTTCAAATTTAATCTCCTTAAAATATGAGCACACTCTTTTACATACAAATTTGTACAATTTTTAGCTTATATTTTTTTAAAGCGCTATTCACATATGATATTTTTAATCACTACCACATAATATTTTAGTATTACTAACATACATACATATACATATATGTACGTACCATAAATATTACTTTCATTTACCATATAAATTAACTTAAAATAAGGAAGTATGCATGTAGTGGCTTGAAAGATATGACAGTAAAAATGTGATGTACAAAAATCGTCAAAAACAGACCTTAAATCGTCAAAGTGCTATTTTCAGCACCCAAAATCCTCAAAATGACGATAAATCGTTAAATATCTCAATATATATACGAGGGCGGTTCGGAAACAAGCACAAAAAGCGCAGTATAAACAGAAAAAAGTTAAGTGTTTTGGAAACTTCCATCTCTGCTATGAGCAAATGTTAAATTTTGTTTCGATTTGGTAACTCCTTCATATAGAAACAGGTGTTCCCAAAAGAGCTAATATCATGGGCATCTCAAATGATCGAGTCCATTTAATTTTGCATGAAGAACTACAGATGGAAAAGCCTTCTGCAAAATGGGTGCCTCATTTGTTAACAGTCGACCAAAAACGCATAATAATGAACATTTCTCAAGCTTATTTGGATCGTTTTAAGCGAAATAAAATGAATTAAAAATGAATAAAATATCGTCAATAAAATGACACTCTATTATCAGACAAACTTAAATTTGTATGCAATTTGATGTACTAAAAACATCAATCTGATGACATTTTAACATCCGAGAACTGACTAGTAAAATAATAAAATATCATCCATGCAATAAGCTGTCGATATCAGCAGAATATCTATCTAATCATAAATTTGTAATATGATATAATGCTACTTGTAATATAGGCAAATCCAGAAAAAGGTCCACCGGGGCCAAAAAATTTTAAGTTATTAAAAATAAATTTTTTCACGATAGTGTAATACAGGAATACAGAAATTTTTTTAATTAAATCAATTGAGCCATAATTTTTTCAAATGAGAAGAATAATCAGAAGGCTGTGCTGCACGAATGCAATTTCACATTTCGGACAATAATTTTTTGCTAGTTTTTTTATATTATAAAAATTCAGGGTATCCAAAAGCTGCACTCATTTTCACATGACGCAGATAAAATAAACGCAGCGAGAACTGCATATTCACAAAAGAAAATATTATAATTTAAGTACATGAAAAGTATCTATTTTTATACCCTTCACAAGAATGTAAAGGGTATATATAAGTTCGTGATTCCGTTTGTAATTTCTACAGTTTTTATTTGCGACCCTAAAAAGTATATATATTCTGATTCAGAATTAATGGAAAAGTCTATTAATCGATGTCCGTCTGTCCGTTGTTGAAATACTGTTTCTGAGAAAACTATTCAACTTAGAAACTTTTTTCTTTCACCATTCTTTTACCCCGATTAATGGGTTTGCTATTGAAATTCAGTAATATCGGTCCACGTATAGCTGAGATATATTCAAAATTCCGAAAAAGCCATTTTTTTCAATTTTGTATGGAACTTTTTGAAAAAAAAAAAATTGTTTGTTTTGCTTCAAACTTCACACACTCATTAAGCAAAGTGACTAGAAAATTTTTTTTTCAGATATCGGTTCATATATACTCGAGATATAGCCCGAATTGGGTTTTTCTGGAAAATGTCGCATACACGAAGTTCAACAACTTTTTTTTTTGCTTAAAAGGAGTTCTGGTAATAAAATTAGGTTGGGTAAATACGGAAAATGAAAATTTTCGATGTCGGTCCATATTTACTCGAGATATAGCCTAGACCGGATTTTTCATGATAATGTCGCGTAAGCGAACTTAAAAAAACTTTTTTTTTTGCTCAGAGACAGTTCCGGTAATAAAGTAAGAGTTTATAAATATGGAAAATGAAAATTTCCGATATCGGTCCATATATACCCCAGATATACCCTGAACCGGGTTTTTCATGAAAATGTCTCGTAAGTAAGCTTAAACAACTTTTTTTGCTTAAAAGCAGTTCTGGTATTGAAATCAGGTTATATAAATATGGAAAATGAAAATTTCTGAAATCGATCCATATATACCCGGGATATAGCCGAAACCGGGGTTTTCATGAAAATATCACATAAGCGAAGTTAAACAACTTTTTTTTCTTAAAAGAAGTTCTGGTAATAAAAATACGGAAAATGAAAATTTTCGATATCGGTCCATATATACCCGAGATATAGCCTAGACCGGATTTTTCATGATAATGTCGCGTGAGCGAACTTAAACAGCTTTTTTTGCTTAAAAGCAATTTTGGTAATAAAATGTGGTTATATAAATATGGAAAATGAAAAATTCCGATATCGGTCCATATATACCCGAGATATAGCCTAGACCGGATTTTTCATGATAATGTCGCGTAAGCGAACTTAAACAACTTTTTTTGCTTAAAAGCAGTTTTGGTAAGGCCGTAAATATTTCCCAATTACGCCAAAATTATTAAAATCGTATTAAGATTGATGGGATGGTTTTTCTATAACTACCAACGGACGTACAAAACAAGATGTACATCTTCTTACCTACTTAAAAAACTTTAATCACAAAGATCTTTTAACTAAGCATATTAAGTGATTGGATATCTATATATCGCTGGTCTCAGTAGAAAGGCCCTAACTCGCATTTTTCCCGAACTTAGGTTTGTTATTGATTTTAACATATTTCACATAAATACACCTCGTCGCAAAGATTTGATGGAATAAACAACGGGCTTCTACTCGTAATTATACAATAAAACTCGCATTTTTGTTAATATTATGATATTCTTACTTATTCCATCGCAAAACGCATATAGCAGTTTAAATTAGAGTGTATACCAAGTCACTTAAAATAATTTATTTATATGTAAATTATTAAACAGTGAACTTTTAGTTATATACATATGTATGATATTAACTAAGTAGTTGTGAGTTCGAGTCCAACTTCAGTCAAGAAGAAGAATTATTTAATATCATAATTTATATATGTAGCTAAACACATACATTTTTAATCATATGAATCGTTTAAGTTTTATTTTATACAATAATTTACTTTTTATTAAAAAGTTCTACCTGTTTGAATATTCAATTAACATGAAAATCGTATTAAAAGAATTTATTTGCACAAAATTTAAAGGAAAAATTGCGTGGGGAAAAATGTAGGGAAATATTTATTGATTGTGGGAAAATATAACGATTTTTATGCGCTATGGTAGGGATAACACAAAAAATGTCATGGCAACACTGGCTCTTCCATAAAGAACTTTTGGGCACCCCTTAGAATATTGCCATGTGAACCAAATATTTTTTCTACGTGTAAGCTTGTATTATAATATGGAAAGTCTACTGTAAAGAAGTGGTTTACTAAATTTTGAAAAATCTTTTTTAAGAAATGAAGTAGTGAATTAATGTTATATACAGAGTTGCATAGTTTGTACCCAAAACACACAACACGGCAAGCCAACTTGTTGTACAAATGGTGGCATAGTCTGTGGCATCGGTAAAAAATACAACTTTGTTATCAAAATACATATTTCTAAATATATTATTTTGAATTCTGAATGTTTTTTTCTTTTTACTATTCTTTTCGGGTTTTTTTCTTGACGATTTTATTCTTGGCGAGATTTTATAGAAATATTTGTTACATATTGTTTCCTCTTATATTTATGTATTAGTGAGCGCGTAAATGAATTTCAAATAATTAATTTATCCCCGTATGCATAGATGCCAAATAAATCTAGCTTAGAATTGTCAAATTCGACGAAAAAAATCGGCAAAATCGTCAATAAGATTATTGAAAATCGTCAAAAAATCGTCAGCTGATAAAATTAATTATTTTTGAATAAAAGTTTTATTTCAACTGCGTAAAGTATAATAAAAAACTATAGTTTTTAAAGCTATAAAAATAAAAATATTCTCCTACACACATAAAGTTAATTTCGTAAGTATATCATTAATTTTTGTGATATACGTATTTTGAAAATAAGATTTCATTTAATAAAAAGTACGATTATCATACTAAACACTGCTGTTAAATCGGACATATCTAAGTCATAACAGCCACACTTGCAAAGATTTACATACAATTAGTCTTTAGTATAAAACATTTTTCTGAAAATTGTCTCTTCAACTAATTTCTCACTTTGGTATTGTTAAGTTTCATATACCTGGATGCAAACTCACACATTTACAGAAGACAACAAGACTAATATTTTTGTTATAAACTTAGTCATAGAAGGATACCTTATTCCAAAAATCTAGCATTTTCATATTTATAGCGTAAAAGAAAATTTCCAAGTTTAATAGCATTCGTTACTTTAACTCGTATTAAATTTCTCGTCTTTCGCATTCTATGATGAAATAATAAACCTCGTTCATTATGTTAGAAAAAATACAATTTCTTCTTTTATAACATTGTAAGGACTTATAGAAGTTAATGTTTTGAGTTCATCTTCAAATTTAATCTCCTTAAAATATGAGCACACTCTTTTACATACAAATTTGTACAATTTTTAGCTTATATTTTTTTAAAGCGCTATTCACATATGATATTTTTAATCACTACCACATAATATTTTAGTATTACTAACATACATACATATACATATATGTACGTACCATAAATATTACTTTCATTTACCATATAAATTAACTTAAAATAAGGAAGTATGCATGTAGTGGCTTGAAAGATATGACAGTAAAAATGTGATGTACAAAAATCGTCAAAAACAGACCTTAAATCGTCAAAGTGCTATTTTCAGCACCCAAAATCCTCAAAATGACGATAAATCGTTAAATATCTCAATATATATACGAGGGCGGTTCGGAAACAAGCACAAAAAGCGCAGTATAAACAGAAAAAAGTTAAGTGTTTTGGAAACTTCCATCTCTGCTATGAGCAAATGTTAAATTTTGTTTCGATTTGGTAACTCCTTCATATAGAAACAGGTGTTCCCAAAAGAGCTAATATCATGGGCATCTCAAATGATCGAGTCCATTTAATTTTGCATGAAGAACTACAGATGGAAAAGCCTTCTGCAAAATGGGTGCCTCATTTGTTAACAGTCGACCAAAAACGCATAATAATGAACATTTCTCAAGCTTATTTGGATCGTTTTAAGCGAAATAAAATGAATTTTAAACTGTTGATGAAACATGAATCTACAACTATATTCTAGAGGCAAAAGAACAATCCAAACAATGTACTGAAGCTGGAGGAAGTGCCCCAAAGAAGGCAAAGAAAATCATTCGACTGGTAAGGTTATGACAACGGTGTTTTGGGACTTCAAAGGCATTTTATTGATCGGCTATCTGCAAAAGTGTAAAACAATAAATTCAGAGTACTATTGCAACCTTTTGGATCAATTTAATGTACAAATTCGAGAAAAACGTCCTGGCTTGCAACACAAAAAATTAATTTTTCATCAAGACAATGCACCAGCGCACAAGAATGTTTTAACAATGGCTAAAATCAACGAATTAAAGTACGAGTTGCTTGACCACCCACCTTATTCTCCTGACTTAGCTCCCAGCGACTTTTACCTGTTCCCAAATCTAAAAAAAATCCTTGCTGGTAAGCGTTTTACCTCAAATAAAGATGAAGTTACGGTTGTAAACCACTATTTTGAAGACCTTCAGGAAAACTATTTTAATCAAGGGATAGAATTGCTATAAAAGCGTTGGACTAAGTGTATTGAAGTTTCAGGAGATTACTCGTATATTGAAAAATAAAAATATTTTTGAAAAACTAACTATTCTCTTTCATTGATAGGCTAAGAAGTTTCCGAACCGCCCTCGTATTCATATGCCTATATGCAATGTGTTTGAGTTCAAAATTACCATACGAAATTTTCTTAAAGATACTCATTCATAATTAATATAACAACTATATAAATATCTATGTAAAATATAAAAAAAAAATATTTTCTATCTACAATCATTAAAGTATCAAATTTAAAAGTGATAAAATTTGATGGTCTCGTTTATTACAAGGGGTATTTCATCGACATTTTTGCCAGTGTTTTGTTGTAAAAAGTTGCCAGCTTTTACGTATTTTGGTCAAAAGAAATGATACGGCAACGAAGTTAACCAACCACAAACGTTGGTTGTGTTAACCAAACACAGCTTTTTGATTTTCTGTTGTTGGGGGTTTTTTTTTTTAAACCACAACTGTCAAAGTTAACAACTACTGGCGCACTTTGGCATAAACAAAACAAAAGACACCCAACAACACAAAACAAATACTTTTACACAGAGACATTTTATTTTAAAGCTCTCTCCCAAAAATTCACACACTCTTCCAGATATGTGTGTTTGTGTGTATGTGTGTGAGTTTATTTAGTATCTGTGTTTTTTTAAAAGTTAGTTACTGGCAAATTGTTGCTTTAACTTTATTACTGACAGTTGAGAGCAGCTTTTCTTAGAAGTAAAACGTGTTGTAAGCTTGAGCGGTTAAAAAAAAAACGGTTTTGTAAAGAATTTGTTAACATGGTCGGAATAGAGCGTTAACTTGTTGAATATTATTGTGTGGCTTTTCAATACTGGTGCTGCGGGTACTAATAGTTTTTTTTTTTGTTGCTTCTAAGTGAGTGTGTAGAGGTAATTTAGCTGACCGCACCTAAGTTTAAAGAAAAGTTGTTTATTTTTTGAGAAAAAATGTTATTTTTCAAAAAATGTTATGCAAACATAAAAGTTTTTATAAAAATGTAAAGGAATACATAAATATATTATAGATAAAAGAAAAATTTGATAATATATGTTCTTGAAAATGAAATGAAATATGATCAAATTGAAGCCAAGTGTTGGGGTAGTGGTAAACAGTTGAGAGTGTATGTGTAAAAGTATTTATTACCAATTGCAAATGCCTTTTAACTCGAAAGTGCAAAAAACTACTATAATTATAAAAATTACACTTTAAACTTAAATTAAAAAGTAATTAAAAGCAAAGTAACTAAAGAAAATTATTTAAATTTATTAGTGCAAACAAGTAATTTAAAATATATTTGCAAAAAAAAAGCAAGAAAATGGCATTTAACACTTTTTTTATACTTCTTTATGTGTGAGTCTAAAACCTGTTGTTGTTTTTACACTTGAAAACAATAGACACAACAACAAAAGAACTCATACTCACACCTCACCTACACTTTTTGGTTTAATCAATTAAAATGAAAAAGAAACTGCACAAAAATATTAATAAAATAAAAAAATTGTTGGCAATTAAAAACTGCTCTCTATAATTTAAAATTAAACCTGAAGCGTGTAAAATCCTGTACAATAATTTTGGGAACGCTTAGTTGCACATTAAGAACATTGCGCTTGTTAATTGCAAGTTTATCGGTTGGAACTGAGTGCAATAAAGTGGTTGCCTGGTTGGTTGCTTGGTTGGCTGCTTGGCTGGTTCGTTGACTAAAAATATTTGTATAACATGGATGAACAAGTTAAATGCAGAAATGTATAAATAAATTGCTTGGCTGAATTTTCTATTTAATTTTTTTTTTATTTATCTACAATTCGTGTTGACAATTTTTCAAATCTGTTTTTGTGTTTAAAATATTTAGTCACTTACCTGTATTGCACAGAAAGTCAGGAAAAAAATAAAAAGAGAAAGAGAGAGAGAGAGAAAGAGAGTCTGCAAGTTGCAACACACATCTATGTACACATATAACATAAATAGTTTATCAACACTGGCACATACACACACACACACGTAAATGTTAAAGCTTGAGAGCATGAGGTTTATTGTTTTTGATTATTTTACAAATTTTTGCGGTCAAGTTTGATTGGTAAATTAGACCGCATTCAACTAATTTTAAATTAGGCCATTCTATACTTTGGTAAGCCATTCTGTGAAATTTTACTGGAATAAAGTTATAACAATTTAATATCTCTTAAGATATAATGGATATAGAGCAGTGATCCCCACAAAGAGGACACTCAGTATGGAAGGGGTGTGATATGTACGAGTACATACATATCTACCTATATAATATTGTAATTTTATAGAGAATCTTGTAAGGTTGGAAAGAAATATAATAAGATTTTATTTCTTTTTTACTAAGATAAGAATTTTATGTAAGTTCTTTGCTGTTAAAAATTTTTAAAGAAAAAATGAAAGTAAATTGGAGACTCTAAACTGCGCTGATGAAAAACTTTCATAGATATAAGAATTTTTTTCACTAATCTATATTGTCTCATTGAAGAAATGACAATCCTATATAGAACAAAATTTTGTTTATGTAAAACAAAGAGCCTGTGGCAGAAATCGAACCTGCGATTTTAAGACCATTGAGCCAGCATTCTACCAAATCAGCCACCGATTACATAATATTAATTAAATCTAATCCCATACTGGGATTAGATTTAAACACTATACTGGGATTAATTTCCATTATTTTAACCCCCTTGTTCGTTGCTGTTACAAAAACCCGACATTCATACAATGAAATATGTTCATTATATTTAATATAAAGCTTCGTAGTTATAACGAAATTCTTACATTGTATTCAAAACTTTTTTGTAACAACCTTCGTAACATTAATGACGTTGTAAGAAATAATGAGGCTTCCATAACTGAAATGAGACCTTTCATGGTATTAACGTAGCAATGGTGAGCACACGATTTCATTCCCTAGTGCCAAGCAAAATTTACGTTCCAGTAATGAAGCTTTCATAGCCGAATTAAAAGCTTTCATGGTATTAACGAAAGTATGGTGTTCGTAGCTATTATAAAAATCTTATACACAAACTATATTGTACTATTTTGTTATTATTATTGCTTCGTAGTTATAACGAAACTCTTACATTTTCATGTAAAAGTTGTTTGTAACGCGAACGAAATAATTTTTGTAGCATTAATGAAGTTGTAAGAAATAAGAAAGGCGTAGTACGCAAAATTTTCAACCCTTTAATGAAGCTTTCATAACAGAAAAGAGAATTTTCATGATATTAACGAAGGAATGTTGAAGCAAACTATTTCATTCCCATAACGAATGTTTTTCCTTCAGTGTGGAAGATGACTGTTTACATTCACATAATTAATAAATAAATATTATTAAATAATCGGCTGTCTCAAAAAAAAAAAAGAAAAAAAAAAAAATAATAAAAATAAATAAATAAATAAAAAGATTGATCGTATAAAAGATTGTTAGCATACAGCTAACCAGAGCGCTCTAGTTTCTGGGCCATATAACTCTACAAAGCCGCATGATTATGATAGACTTTCAAAGCTCTCTGGCAGAACAGGAAGTTTCTGCTTTTAGACCATCCCGTCGCTGATCATGATTGGGGCGCCTACATCTTGGCTGAAATGTTGAGGAGTGGAAATAGTCTTCACTAATACTATAATGCATGCCGGTTTTGGTGGCTTATAGCCCCCGTAATACTGTTGGCTTGCAACCTGTAATGTAAGGAACCTATAGTGATGGTGCGTGAGTTGATAAGTGCGAATGCTCTAAAGAAGCTTCGGACTAACAACTCATAAACCTTGTATTCTGCAATACAGCAGGGATTAGAAGGCGGTCTTATACGCCTAACGTCGGCGCTGATGAATCGTGAATAACTTACCCACCGCGAAGTTGGTCCAAGATCAGGTGGTGCCGTCAAGGCAGTTGCTGATGTAAATCAATGGCATATTCTGTTACGTTTTTATTTCATCATAAAGTATATACAATTGAGTTATCAATGGAATAACCCATCAAGAAAATGGCTCCCACGCACGCAGTTGAAATTTTTCATAACCATTTTGCTTAACTGAGGCTGAATTTCGTTCATGCAGAGTTGAACTCCTCCTTTAATGATCGGTTGGCTGTGGGCTTGTTGTCATAGCGCTGTGATTTCACATTACCCTATAAAAAGAAATATAATGGTTTATTAAACGTAATCAAGCTTTTCCAAATTACTCAATTTCCTATTAACGCACCTGCTCGATAAACCAATGAAAGAAATTCGTAGAATGCTCCTCTTGTAAATAGAATAAAATCGATATAAAATCGATGCAAAAATTGGTTGTGGACCAATGTTGTCTGATTATATTTTTTGGAAATATTACATTTCAAAAAAAAAAAAAAAATAAAATAAAATTAAATAAAAAGCATTTACAAATGACAAAGCAAGGCAGCTTTACCAAGGTAGCGCTATAAGCTCTGCTGTTTTTCGTGTCGTTTGCGTAAATTTGTAAAAATTTTGTATACAAGATATGTACATAACTCTGGAAAAACACATAGACGTCCTTGCTTTTTCAAACAAAAGAAAAACCAAGTCTGGACGACTTTTCGTACTTTCTAAAAATAAAATAAATGCGATGTTTTTGGTGTTGTATTTATTGTAATTCTGCCACTTTCTGTTAAAGGTGCCTTACGACGGGTTTTCTAAAAAAAAGTACACACAAATAGACAACCTCCTGCAGATTTGAAGTGAGTAAAAGATTTTCAATTTAATGTCATGTGACGTTTTAAAAGTAATGACTAAGTGTAGGGTGCAAAGTTAACATCTGTTAATAACTGATGCCATATACAATTTTTAAAAGCAGTATGTTTGCTTATCATTTTTTTTTGTCTCAAAATTACTCACTTCATTGTCTATCTAAGTTCATTCATAAAAAATAGTTTGTAAGTTTTTGTAGTTGTTGTAACTTGGGGTGACTAATACTAAACAAGTGATTTTAACAAGTGGCTTTTGAGAATTAAGTAATTTAAACTTTGCCAAACGTTATGTATTTTAAGATGTTGTTGGATCTGTTTTCGATAGCTTTTGTTCTGGAAGTGCAATTATCAATTAACCTTGACAATTCGAATCGATACAGGGTTACTTTAATTTAGTGTAAAAACAAAAAAATTAATCAAGCAGAAATGGATTTTTTGGGAACAAGATCAGAGTTTATGGAGTAAATTAATTAAAAATGTGTTTTTTATATGTGAGCACTACTGTTCCACTTATCTATAGACATATAAATACATAAATACATATATATGTTTGAATTCGTCTTTCACTCAATTAATGTAGAATTATATATTCAAAACACACTTTTTATTTATATACATACATACATACGTATATAATTGTATATGTATGTATCTACTTAAGCAGTACTTAAATGTTTAAAATTTATATACATATGTACATACATACGCGATGTATATTCATGCCTGCATTCATATGCATATGTATGTACATGCACATAAAACTACCTTTTTAGTGCTCAGAGGCAGTTATCACTATAAAGTTCAAAAAACCAATAAATTCATAAGAGAACTCACATGCTTTAACAATAACTTACGTTTTTTTATATATGTACATAC
This sequence comes from Thecocarcelia acutangulata, assembly GCA_914767995.1. Lineage (NCBI taxonomy): Eukaryota > Metazoa > Arthropoda > Insecta > Diptera > Tachinidae > Thecocarcelia > Thecocarcelia acutangulata. Next base: position 85,098,841 of record OU612097.1, on the reverse strand, counting down.
ATATGTATAAAAATTTATATACAATAGACAAACTGTTTAAAATACCTACTCCTAAATATCAAATTTATTGCCTCTCATTATTATTCAATAATTTACTGTTAGTTTTTTTTTATTGAGATGACTCTTTAATATAAAAAAAGTCTCTCTATCTCTTTTATAAACTGTGCAGTTTGATTGAATTGCCATTGCACAACAGATAAAAGAAACTCATTTATAAATATATGTACATACATTCATACAAACGTTTGTAGCTATCTACATATATCCATTCGTGAGTGTCGAATGCGTAATATTTTTATACAGGATTTTCTTTACGCAACATCTTAAGGATGAGGGTACACACTATTTGTTTTTGTTGAAAATTGCAAGGAAAAAAACGTAATTCATGTAATGTCTTTCTCCCAGAGAACATCGGTTCATTGCAATGAATCTCTATAATCTCATTATAAAATTTTTTCTAAAAATACTTGCAATTTGGTACACACCTACATCAAGGTGTTTTTCATATATAAGAACAGCCGATTATGCGTTCTCTACAAATCAATTAAACTTTACTGATCTGTTTCCTGATTTTTTTTTTTTTTTTTTTGCTAATAATGATTTCTTCGCGTTCCACGTTTAACATATATGTATAACTATTATTTTTATGGTTGCCAGATAAAACCTCCACAGAAACGTCTAATGTATATGGACGATGATACTAAATATACGGGCATGTTCTGACACTAGTATCTCGCATGACATTTGCGATTGTAACTTGAACTCGCAAGAAAGGAGTAATAACTAGTGGAAAAGTAGATAATAATAAAATTCAGTTGTTTCAAAATTTTTGTTAATAACCAAATTATTGTATACATATGTACATACAAACAACACAAATTACATTATACGTATACATACTACAAATCAATAAAACTTTTATTTAAAATTGTTTCTTTTTTTTTTTACTTTTTGAATAGTAATAGATAGATATTCCTATGTTGATATGTGGAAAAGACAGATAGACATGCATACCGACTGGCACAATTACTTTCACACTTATAATATTAATAGTATCAACCAAAACATATGTTTGTAAGTTTCTATATTAGAGAGGGACGATTTGGAAAGACGAACATTTGTCGGCATTGCGACATCGACTTTTCGATAGCTTTTGTCATTAGGAAAGAAAAGCTCCACTACGACATATCAAAAAAAAAAAAAAAAAAAAAAAATTTCAATTGTTTTCGTAAATAAATAATTCAATTTCATCAAAATTATTTCAGGAACAATTCAAAATAATAATAGATAATTCAAAAATAAATTTCACCTTGATAAGGCATTATATTAATTATATAAATTAAATCAGCAGATTTTTTTCATTACCTGCAAAAAAAACTTTAAAAACAAAAATTGGAGAAAAGTAAGAAATTTAAATTTGAATGCGTCGTAAATGATTTTTATCATATGTCGTACTGGAAAATCTTTTCTCCTCATGCTAACAGCTTTTGAAAAATCGATATACAATCCTAAGATATATACATCTCTGTGGTGTTATATCATAATAGCTTGAGTCGAATTTTTAAGATTGAATATATGATTAATTTATTATATGGGTAAATCCCTGGTGTTGAACGTGACATTCATGTGTTGAAAGCCAAAAAGCAAGAAAACTAAAAGCACTTTCAGGTTCGACTTAATCTTACACTGTCGCTAATAGCGAACACTATAATTTATATTAAAGTTAATAGCAAATGGAATCTCGAATAAAACAAAAAAATTTTAGAATAAATACTCATAGTGGGTCAAATGTGACAAAAGTGGAAGCAGTTTTCGCGTCCACACTTAGAAAGGCGTATTTCAGCGAAACCTTACGTAATTTCATCTTGCAATTAGTTTCAGAGTTATACCTAACAATAATGTTACTTTAAAATGTTAGGGTTTGACTAAAAAGGCTCGTATTTGTATACTTTACTTACCTATATTTTCGGTCGGTACGTGACATTTCTTCCAAGATAATTCGAACATTAAAATATGACTATATTTTCACCAAATTGATTCTTAAAAAATAAATGTTATTCTTATACTTAAATTATAATATTTTCTTTTATGAATATGCAGCTCTCGCTGGTGGTGATACAAATTTTTATAGTATGAAAAAACTTGCAAAAAACAGCCGTCTGATTATTCATCTCATTTGAAAAAATTGTGGCTAAATTAGCTTAATTAATAAAATTTCAGTATTTTTCTATTACACTATCGTAAAAAAAATACTTTTAAGAACTTTTAATTTTTTGGCCCCGGTGGACCTATTTCTGGATTTGCCCATATATAATATTTTTATATGTAAAAATATTTTTTCGTGTTATTGAAAAAATTTTGTTGTAAGTTTTTTCTTAAATATAGTTTAATTTGTTTTTAAAAAATAGTTTTTCATTGACATATCTTCTTAAAAGATTTCTTAGTTTTATTTCGACTATAGATGTTATGAAAAAAATGTCACAGATATATTTAGGTACCTAGATAATAAACTAAAAACTCGGAGCTAAAATTTTTTAGCAAATTGTCAACGGCAATTTTTTGTCTTTAAAATTACGATAAACTTTCAGATCTGGCAGTTGTAAATCTTGTGCATTACTCTACTCTCGTTTGAATAGTTATACACATAGATGCCAGATAGATTTGGTTTAAAATCGTCAAATTTGGCGGAAAAAATCGTCAAAATCATCAATATGATTATCGCAATCGTCAAAAAATCGTTACTTAGTAAAATAAGTGGTTTTTGCATAAAATATATATTTCAATAGGTTAAAATATAGCAAAACAATCCGTGGTTGCCTTTAATAAAAAACTACAAAAAAAAAAAAAAACTACTGATTTTATATAAAAATATATACTTGAACAAATTGAAGTTAACATCATAGGAACACATTCACTAATTTTTGTACATAACACATTTATTTCAATAGATTTCAATTAATAAGAAGAATTTTGAAATTTCCTTTCATATACAATATTTAATAAACACTTCTATTAAATAGGACATGGCTGAGTCAAAACAACCATAGTTGCTAAGTCTTAAGTGTTCTTTAGTAGGAATATAACATTTCTTCTGAAAATAGTTTCTTCAACTAATTTCTCATTTTGGTTTTTTACGCTTGATATACCTGGATGTAAACTCGAACATTTGCTAATAATATTTTTCCTATAAACTTACCCATAGAAAAAAAATGACCGAAGAACCATTTTTGATAAGCGATTCCAAAAATCTAGTAGTGTCATATCTGTATCGTGAAACAAAATTTCCAAGATTAACAGGCTACGTTGCTTAAATTCGGATTAAAGCTCTCGTCTTTCGAAATTCATTTTTGATTTTATGAGAAAAAAGTCACTTTTACTTTCACTTCCTTTTATAATACTGTAAGGATTTACAAAAGTTAAAGTTTTGAATTTATCTTCATATTTTTTCCATATTTAAGTCTCCTGAATATATAAGCACACTCTGTAAAACATAAAAATTTGTACACATTTTAGCTTTTAATTTTTCCTAGTACTATTCACATATGGTCCTTTAAATACATCTCTAACCTATACATTAAACGTATACTCCAAAATAAATATCGTTTATTCCACACACATACTAGTATTTACGTACATATTTTTTCTAACTCTCAATATTATTTTCATTTCCTACATAAATTAACTAAAAATTAAGTATGTATGTAGTTGTAAATGTGATCTACAAAAATCGTCAAAAACAGGCCTTAAATCGTCAAAGTACTATTTTGAGCACCTAAACTCGTCAAATATGGCAACTATATTGTGATACAAGAGAGGCCATTATACTCATGCATGTGTGTGTGTACTATTGAGAGAGAAAACAAACAGTTAAAATTGATGGAAAACTAAAAGTTCTGAAAAGTAAACAAGCGAGCGCCAAGTTAGTATTTTATAACGGTTGTTTGCGTATTGACGTGTTTTGGTTAAAGAAAATTAAAAAAAAAAAAAAGAAACGAATTAGGAGAAAGGTTATGAAGTTTTTATTTGTTTATTTATTTTTAAAGAAGCCCACAAGAGTGAGTGTATGAGTGCCCAAGTGTTTATGTTAACTTGGCCCAAAAAGAAATACATTGTGATGGTGGGGTTAAATATATATTAACGTGTGTATGGCTGTGTCTACTGTATTTTCTTATGAATTCGATAATAAATGACGACACAACTGAAAACCCGTTATTCAAATAAGTCAGAAAGAAACAAACAAAATAAATAAATAAATGGAATTTTAAAATTTTTGAACGAATGTGTTTGGAGTTTGTAAAACTTTATGCTTTACTTTTATAATTATCATTACAGTTTTATTTTTTCAACATAAAAATACTAAAAGCATTTAAGAAAGTTATTTTAAACATGAGGCCTTTAAGAAGTGCTCTTAACAGCTGGACTTAAAAAATATTTTTAAATTTAAAATAATTGTGCCTTGAAAATAAAAAAAGAAGAATTTTATAACCCAAAGTGCCCGACAATATGACAACGTCTAGACGTCTTATATTAAATGGAGTTGCAGCAACGTTTGTTATAGTTTTATGTTCAATAACACAAATTAAATCACAAAATAGTGATTTGTTTGAATCTGCGGAGTTCCCCAACAGCCAGTATGACGTCGACCCAGATTTACAACCAAATACACAATTACAATTTACACTGCCTTTGCCAACAACGAAAATGCCACCACCCCTTTTGGGACCTGATGACAACACGCTGATGTCATCGTCGTCTGCTTCCACCACTTACACCGAACTGAAGGGCGGCAGTATAACAAGTGAACGTATATTGCGCTCCAACGAAAGTCCTTACAGTGTACGTGAACATGTGGTAGTGGAAAGAAATGCCAAACTAATCATTGAACCAGGAGTACGTATAGAATTTGCAGCCACAGTGGGCATAACAGTTAAAGGAATTTTACATGCCGTGGTGAGTATTTTTTTTTATATGTACCTATTTAAAAATTATTATTTGAAATTAATCTTGAGAAATTTATGTTTGTACTTTGTACGTTGTTGGCAAAACATGTGTTATTGACACACTTTTTCGTTTTATTTCGCGTTTGTTCTTGTTACTATTGCTTTGCTTTTGTTTGTGTTTTTGATACCCATTTCTTTCCAAATCAAATGTCAGTGATTCATGAGGTTCAACCTCATAAAATTTGTAGTCAACAGCTATAAACTTTTTTATGTTACGAGTACTTTCATTTCTGGGTAATTAAAACACTTCTTTTAATAAAGAAATTCACCTGTTGCTAGAACAGGTCTTTATTTGCTTATCAGCATTAAAAGCTCTCCTCTATCTACGGTGTTATCAGTGTGATTGTGATGGTGCAAGATAACATTATTGCGGAATTTTATATTCTTCATCAGGTTGGTGTAGGCCCAAATGAGTCAATGCTTAATGTTTTTTTTTTGTATTTTCGGCAGGTTCCCTGATAAGATAAAACGGAAATAAGTTAATAAAAGATATTCGTAGAAAAATTGTAGTGTTACAGATTGAAGCAATATTTCAAATACAATACAATATTTTAAAAGAATATTCATAAAAAATTTTTTGTTTATTAAAATTTTATATGTCGCATTCAAGTTGTTTATTTGTGTGTACGATGATTGCATAAAATGAATATAGGTGGGGTTGCTATGATTTAATCACCGTAGGGATTTTTTTTTATAATATGCCTCGTTTATACGTAAAAGTTATTTGGGAATAAAAACTATTTGCAAATAACTAACTCACGGCTTATACAGCCGCAGAAGGTTCAAAGCAAGTGTGCCCAGCCCTATGCGCTTGATACTCAATTGTTTTTGTAAATGCGCTTAGCTGTAGGACTGTGGACTTCAATACACAAATACTGCGCTCAGCACTAGCAATAAAAAATATGTGTACAAACACAAACAACTTCGTCTTATATATATTTTTTGTCGTTCTTCACTGCACACACACAAAAGCAAAGCAACAACACTTTCGCATGTTTTGCTGGTAAGCATTGACAACAGCGATTATCAGTGTGACTTTTGTTTTTGTAAATGTTTTGCTTTTTGCAACAAAAAATATTAAATAAAAATAGTTTTTCCTTAAATGTATTGGTGTTTACTCTTCCATATACAACTTGTGGGCACCGCTGGTTCAAAGGGAAATGTAATGCACGTATATATGGTAACCAGCGTCGTCCATTCGGTGCGTTTCGCACTGTTTTTGGTGCTTTTTAAAATTTTTTGTGCGAAAAATTCTTAAGTTGGTGCGTGATGCGCTTTTTTTTTAGATTTTCGGTGAGCTTTTTAATTTTCGGTGGCGCCAAATCAAATCAAATTCAATTAAATTTTTTGTTTTAATGTAAGAAAAAAGTTTATTTAAGTGCTCAAAATTTTACATTTCAGGCACAATCAGACCACGGAGTTATAATGTAATGTATTGTAAGCACAAAGTAAAACAATCTTGCTCATATTCTCGAAAGAAAAAGAAACATTTCGTTTTGTAAAATATACTGCTTTTAGAACATGTTTTACTATTAAACGTTGAACCCAAGTTTGTCAAAATTACAATAAATGCAGGCACGTGAATTCGTTACTGTTTCGGTAATTGATGAACTACTAAATTATTAATTAAATTATAAAATTTTCCAAAATTTTTTTTTTATTTGCTACAATTCTGCAAGTTTTCGTATATTTCAATAAATTTTTTTAAAGAAATTCTTTCTAGCCAACTGGGGGGTTACTCTCTATTGCGATGCGAAAGAAAACTCGAAGAATTGGTACTCTGTATTGCGTTTTCGTATATTCTTTTCGCATTTAATTTTTCTCTTTCGCACATTTTATTTTATCATTCACCGCTATTGTTTATTTTGTGGCGCTAGCGTTGGTTCATTTTAAACTTTTTCGCGAAAAAGTTTGCGCAACGGAGTAGCAAATTATACTCTTATCGCATTTACCTTTCGCATCGAACTCACTTTCGCATCGCAATGGAGAGTAAACCCCCTGATTTTCGGTGTTCGCTTACGAAAATACAAATGAAATTTACTCAGTATTTGATAAAATGCTATTAATCGAGTTTGATGGCTTCCAGTGTGATTCTGTATCTTTTAATGATCCAATAATCGTAAGTTTTTTCGACATATTTCATCCCTTACTGTAACGATTATATGTTTCTGCTATATAATTTTAACGACCATAAGCAGCTGTCGTTTTGAGTACCTGATAATAGGCAGTAAAATTAACTGCTGATTTCGATCAACAGCGAATATAATTAAATAATTCTGCTGAATAATAAATATTTATGATAAAATATCGATCTACTTATCTTAATAAAAGTAACAGAATCGTACTAGAGGACAAGTTTGACAAACACGTGTTCTAGCTATTAAATGAATTTTATGGCACGCCATCAGGCGGTCCTATCGTATTTTTAATATAAAAAAAATATACCTTTTATAATCTAAAATGGCTTTTTAAAAATGAAAAAAAAAATTCAAAACTTGGTGCGTTTTGGAATTTCAAAATTGACAACGCTGATGGTAACACCTCACGGTCATATAATTATAAAACATAAGTTAACTTAATAAAATTTGGAAAAAAACACGCATGCTGAAATAAAAACAATTATTTCAATTATTTTTTCACACAATAAAATGAAGTTTCTTTTAAAATTTTATTTTTATTAGTATTAACATTTACAAGAGTGCCTGATGATTAAAATAAAACGGATACTTTTAAACAAAGTGGCAACATGTCACACTTTATTTGCAAATAAAAGCGTAATTCAAGACAAACTTTCGAGAGTTAGTAACTCACAATAAAAAACTATATGGCAATATTTTACATAATTATTTGCAAGTAATATAATAATATGACGTGTAAACGAGACAATAGTTAATCCTTTACCTCTATAATTTCACTTACATATTTTATTTGTTAAACAAATTCTAAATTCAATATTTACTTGTATATCAAATACGAGTATAAAGATATTTGAAGAGCCATAGGATGAGTTTTGCGTCCACAAACCAGCAGAAAACTTGCAAGAAAAAGAAGTAGCGAAAAAATAAGGAAATGCCGAACTGACACCATATTCTAGCGCGGCGGGTGTCGAAAAACATAGCAAACTACAGATTCGAACATAGCTCAGGGATGAAAACTGTAGCACATTTACGAATATGTTAATTTAGTTAAAAGAACTTTGAACAGTAGTACAATAATCGTTTAACAAACTTCTAATATGTTAAATTTTTTTCTGATTATGTATATAAGGTGTCATAAAACAAAACCTTCTCTGTGTTTTAAAAATTTAATTTTAGTATTTGGATACTTAATAGCATTTGGATACTTCTGTTTATCGAATTGCTAGATAATTCAGTTTTTTGAACTTTTTTAATATGAAAAAAAAACCTAAAAAAACCGGAAACTTTAGCTTTAATGATATTTTTTGGAGTTGAAATTACTTTTTTTTTTTATCAAAAATGCCTGTTATATCTAAGATCACAAGCAATAACAGTATAAGTCCAAAATTGTGCTATTGAGCAAAGTCAATTTCAATATCCAAAAAGATTTCTGAAATAGTTTTAACAACCGTTTAAAAATAAAATATAAAATGTACAAATTTAAAGATGCATATATATATATATAAGTCGTACATTTTGGCTAGAGATAAAATGCTATTAATTTATGAGATGTTATTTTTATTTATTTATTTTTCAATAATTAATCGAGCCCCTAAAGGCCATATATGATAAATACAGATGTTATCATTTCCGTAATGAGGTACATTTGCTATTTTTAAAAAATAACACAATTTAATACTAAAGAAGAAAAATAAGTGTATATAAACAATAAGTACAAACGGTAGTTGTGCATTATAATTGCGAAAACATAATTGAACAATTTAAGGCTAAAATGCAGAATTAAGTAAAAGATGCTTAAAAGTTGCTCTGGAAAAATTAAATTTCTTTAAATTTATAGGCAAATTATTGCAATGTCTAAAAGCCCTTACCAAAAAAGATCGTTCAAACGTGAAATTTGATATTCTAGGTATTACCCAAACAGGATTCCTAGTAGATGGTGGTGGCTCTGGATATTTCAAAAGCGTTTGACAGAGTGTGGCATGGTGCACTACTGCCAAACTTACTGCTTTTGGTGTCGGTGATGACTTCTCTCGGTTTATATCGAGTTTTCTCAGAGACCGCACTATACGAGTTGTTATAGATGGGGTCTCATCAAACGAGTTCAAGATTAATTCAGGGGTGCCGCAAGGCTTCGTTCTTTCCTTCTCTATCAAACTTCCAACCCTATCCACTCTTTCACAGATGACAGCAGCATTTGCCATTCGTACTCTTTTAGCTATAGGCCCAGCCTATCAGAGATCGCTGCCAAGAGGCTAAATATGAATGATTCACTGAATAGTGACCTTCTATTAATCTCCGAATGGGATCGTAAAAACAGGGTCGGCTTCAACGCTGGTGAGACCCAATGCTGTTTATTAACAAACAAACAAACAACCGCAGATGCTGCTTCATCAAATATTGAGGAATCGGATGCTCTTGATGTTCTTGGAATGAAGATACAGTGTGATGTTCGCTGGACTGAACACATTTTTCATGTTTCCAAAGAAGCATTCAAGTGTCTTGGTTTTTTGAAACGGTGTAAGATGTACTTCACTCCATCCGACCTCCTTAATATTTATACCACCTACATCCGACCGAAAATGAAATACAGCTCTCATGTTTGGGCCGGTGCCTCAAATTCTATTTTGGGGTTACTCGACCGTGTGCAGGAGAGGGCGAAGAAGCTTATCGGTGACAGTAGGGTATCCAACTCTATTGACTAACTGGAGCATCGACGCAGTGTGGAGTGCGTTACTCTGTTCTATCGTTACTACAATGGATTTTGCTCTGACGAGATTAGGGATCTTGTTCCCGAAACTCGCACATTTTTACGTAGCACGCGCTCATCGTCCAGAGCTTATCCATTTGTGGTTGATCGCTCGGGGAATCGCACTACGCATTACAGAAAGAATGCGTTTTTCAGCCAAACGCTCTGTGGAATAATTTGCCTGCAGACATGTTTTCTGTCTTTTATAACGTTGGAAGGTTCAAGTCAAATGTTCACAAACACTACTCCCTTTTTCCTCCTCCTCACAACCTATTTTCCTAGTTCTGGTACAATGCACTGCATATGTAGGGGTCATCCCCTGGGTACTGATCCAATATAAAAAAAAGAAATGTAGAAAATTTAATCTGTTCGAATAAGCTAAATGAAAATTTTGATGTTACGACTTGTTGCAAAGCCAGCAAAATTTCAATCCTTAAAAATTCAATCCAATGTAAAAAATCTTTAACATAGTGCGATATATGCATAGAAATAATGAGCGCAAAATTGAATCTAACAATACGATTAACTGGAAGATTCACACGCTTAAGAATTTTTGCTGTGACACCACTGTAAACCACTAGACAATATCGAATAAGCGGCATAAGGAGAGCATGAGCTAACTGACGGCGTACTGTAATCGGCAAATAAAAAATAGAAATATTAAAAAAATTATTTAAATAAAATATTATAAACAAAAATAAAATTTTTATCTAAACTAAAAGCTCAAAATGACATGATTTTATTATTTGCTTTTTGCATATACTTAGCTGGGAGGCCTAACATTCTTTATGTCAATAAAAATACAGAATTTCATGGTTTTATATTGATTGAATTTTTTTTAATGATATCTGGTGGATATAAGTTATGCTGTCTAATATTGCCTCTTTGACATACTAACTTAACTACAATTATACTCTTTTACAAACTCTCATGTCTGTTATAATATATTTTATATTAACGATGTAAAAATATATGTGTTGTTCATAGCAATAGACTAGCGAGAATCACTAAAAAAAATTGCGTAACTTTCATAAAAGCTTTCTAGACGAGTTGCTCGTCTGTGTTCTATGGATAGCACAATAGTGTTTGAAAAAAAAAATTGCTTAAATAAATAAATTGGGGCGTTTTGTAAATTTATTGGAGCTCAGTTCGACTTAAATCAATATGTTTTTTCTGCATCTTAAAAAACGGTAAATTAAGGGAAATGGGAGTTTGGAGATGGCATACACGGTTACACTTAAATAACAAATTTCTGAAATCTCAGTTATTTGTAAGTTTTTCAATGTTTCTCATATGGCTTGATATAGCTAGTTTCTTATATACATTGATTGACGGTATATAAGGTGATAATGAGAGTCCTCTTTTTATCTTAGAAAAAAACAACACAATTTAGTACTGTTACTACTATTTATATGTTGTACTTTAGAGAGAAAATTCTACATACATTCTGCGCATGAGCGTGTGCATGATTTATGCGTGAATGCATACAAACTTAAGAACATTTTATTCCATTAATAATAGATAAATAATTCTGTTGAAATCCGTGTAACTCCTGCTACGAGAAACTTTTCGTTCGAAACGTGTAAAAAGAAACAAAAATATCATAAATTTAAGCAAACTGCTGTCCTTGTGGTGAGTAACAGCTGTCACCTAAGAAAATTAATCGCAGATTACTTTTCTTACGTGACAGCTTACAGAAAAACTGTGTCTGTGGCTTTGAGCTAATATGCAAATAAGAAATATTTTACAGTTAAGTAGCTTTTTAATTATTAAGTGACTATATTAGTTTAATAATTTTAGAAATATTTCTAAGCAACAGACAGAAAAAGTGGTTGATTATATGGCCAATAATTTAGAATTTGAAAGAAAGCAATTTGCTGGAATCAATTCAAACGTAAATCGTTAGGAGCAATTTTTTTATGTATGTTCATAAATTTCCAAAATTTTCTGATATTTATAACGTACCGATGTAATCTTCTTTATTGTCTTCCAAAGACATAGTTTTTCTTACTTTTCGAGAAACGATGGAATAATTTGTTTCACAACTTCGTCACGAGAATTGCTCACGAAAGTTACAGAACGCGGCCACTGCTTTATTAAAAAAAAACCAAAGAAAGTCCGCTTGTGTGCAAGAATGCAAACAGATGCACTGTAGCTTCCATCAGTTTTTATTTTGCCACGCGGGAACAGGTTTTGCCTGGATGTAAAGAGGGACAAAGTCTCTCGTTTGTTGTAGCAAATAAAACTCTAGGAAGCCGCATGACTTATGTTGTGTTTGCTTCCGAAACCTTTACCAAGGGTTTAAATTGCCAGAACGGAGATCAGCATGACCCCCGGGTAGTTCTGATTGCAGTTCAACCTGGGCTGATCATGGTTGAAACGTTCTGGCTGTAGTTGAAACCTAAAACGCAGGAAGGGGGTGTTAGTATCCCTGATAATAGTTTGGTATGTGTTTTTTTTTTCGGGTACTAACAACCTCCCGAGGGTCTGTTGCTTTACAACAGATACCTGTACTGTAAGGAACCAGTGGTGATGGTTGACGGGTTAGTTGATTTAAGGGCTGATGCTCTTAGTGAGCTTCGGCCTACCAACTTATTAAGCCTTCTCTTCCATTGGTTGCTGGGTAATTGCAAAAATTGCTACCTGTGTGAGCCTGGTAAGCCACATGGGGGTGCTGGTGAATCGTGGAATTCGTCCATCATCAGATAAGGCCGTAAAGCCAGGTGCTTATGTAAATTTTTTTCACTACTGCTTTTTTTTTACAATATAATTTATATATTAATTTTTGGCAAAATAATTTTAATGCGAATATCAATTAATATTTTTGCCAAACGAGATATCGAACAAACTTTTTTATCTTAGGCCACTATTCAGAGGATGACTCCTACATATCCAATGCATTGGAAAATAGGCGATCAGGAGGAGCAAGTCGGCACTAACTGCAAACATGTCGATAAAAGTTTAGCTTTTTCGACAATTCTTTAAAATGGTCAATGACAAATTGGCATAGAGTTCAATCATATTAACACGTTAAAAAACTCTTTTTATATTATTCTATATAAAAAAATACTGATTGCTTGATAATTGCCTTCTTACGGAAGTCTGTACAACATCTATGTGATTTAAATACAGCCACTTCCGTTTTGGTCACTTGATCTTTTTTTTACTATTTCTTTGGGAAAAAAACCGCTTAAGGTATGAGCTCAAAGCAGAGCAGAGTAGAAGCTTATCAATAAGACGGAGCATTTCCTCCCCATGGCAGCATAAACTTAAAAATAAAATTCTTGTCTGGTTTCCCTGTCAATGAACGGGCGCATTTCTCTCTGTCAGTACGTCTTCATAAACAACAGTGAAAAACACCCAGAGAACATTAACTAAAGTGACTAATACAAGCTGATATCAGTTTGTAAAAGAAATGCATAAACATACACATAACTACTTGCACACACATATGTACATATATGTTAGTATGTATCTCGATACATAGTCATACATACATCTGTTCTTCTTACTGTCAGCATATTTTGCGGAAGCAGAGGTCAATGTATGAATATTAAATCACACTACGAACATGACACATCTCGTTCATCTTGTAAAAAGCTTTTAATCAACTAATAAATAAATAATTTCATTTTCATAATTAAAAAAACGCAGTGAATTTTCCTTACAACACTGAACGACTGTCATTCAAACTTGTTTGTTGCTCTGCTCAATACTTCAAAGATCAAGAATAATGAATGAATGAATGAGTCTAATTGAGGAATGTGTCTTTGAAGTTTGTAGCAGATAAAAAAAAATAATAATAAATAACTTCCTATTATGCATGTTGCATGATTATGTGTGCAGCATAATAGAGTGGCACTGGTTTTCCAAAAATATGTTGAGCATACAAGTAATTTTATGGGGATTTTTTTAAAATTAATAGACGGGTTTTATGATCTTATTTCATAACACAACAAAAAAAAATTTAATTTGTATTTGTAGTTTAAAACAAGTATGAGTGTGGTATATTCGGCTGTGCCGAATCTAAAATACCCTTCACGATAGTCACGTATATGTATAGTATATTTAAAAATGCGAACTAAATATGCTCGGTTAATGGAAAAATCGGTTCAGGCTATATATGGACCGATATCGGAAATTTTCATTTTCCATATTTATGTAACTTTATTTCGTTACCAAAACTGCTTTTGAGCAAAAAAAAGTTGTTTCAGTTCGCTTACACGACATTTTCATGAATTTTGGTCTATATCTCGGGTATATATGATCCGATATCTGAATGTGTGAAGTCAAAATTTCCATACAAAATTGCAAAAAATGTTTTTTTTCGGAATTTTGGATATATCTCAGCTATATGTGAACCGATATTACTGAATTTCAATAGCAAACCCATGAATCGATGGGGTAAAAGAACGGTGAAAGAAAAAAGTTTCTAAGTCTAATGTTTTTCTTAGAAGCGGTATTTTAACGGTGGACAGACGGACGGACGGTCATCGCTTAATCGACTTTTCCATTAATTCTGATTCATAATATATATACTTTATAGGGTCGCAAAAAAAACTGTAGACATTACAAACGGAGTCACAAACTTATATATACCCTTTAGATTTTTGCGAAGGGTATAAAAATATCAAAAAATATGCGGAAATTTACATAAAGAATTTACCAACCTGAAATTCCGTAACTTTTTTTACACACAGCTCTTATGGGAACTTGAATTTCCGTAAGAACTCCGTACTGCCCTTAACGCCACTGTCTATTTACACACGAGACTTGCTTACTATTGTGACTTATGACTGTTTTGCACAACGTTTAAAAATAAATTAACTCATAGCCGCAAACCTGCTTGCTATCTATACTTCTTTATCATCTTCTAAAATCGGCATGATCTTTCTACGAGTAGTGATTGTTAACTTCAGAATAAAATGTACAAATATAATTTTTCGGGTATACACACTCATACACACACTTGCGAAGAATAATCAAGTAACAACAACAAACAATAAGAAACGAAATATACCAAGAACGCAAGATCAACAACAACATCATTTATAACAAGCAGATCAACGGTTGCACACTGGGTTAGATGTGATACAAATTCGTAATAATATATACAGGAGTGATGAATTCAATTGAGCTACAAAAATTTATGAAATAAAGAAAATAGAAAGAAAGTAAGGAATGATTTGAAATTACCATTAGTGCCTTGAAAATAATGGAACCTAATGTTATATTTTTTAACATATTTTTCAGAGGTTCCAAGTCTACTGATTAGGTTAACAACTGTGAAATGTGGACATATAGACAGCTAGGAAACATAAAAAACAATTGTGTATCATTTTTGATAAATAAATAATATCGCGTCTAATTTTACTGCATTGAAAATGCAAAGCGTCGCCGATTTTTGAAACTGTTTTCGCAGGATTTTTATTTGCAAGATTTGTAGTCTACTCTATTTGAGCTCCGTACTAGTATAGCGCTTTTTATATATGTATTATGATAGCAGTATGCTCATTAGAGCGTCTCGCCATATAGGCAAGAAAAAAAAGTTCGCCGTACACCACCGAATACGAAGTAATGTTGTAAGACATTTTCAAAAAAAAATTTTTTAATTTTTTTTGCCGAAAGTAGGGGTCGCCAAAATACATTTTTCGTTATATCTTCGGCATTTACAGTCGGATCTCAAAGTGTGATATATCGATGTTTTTGTCTCAAAGAAACCAATGTTTTGCTTTAATGGTCAATGGTATTTTGTATCCCGTTCTAGTATTTACCCACCAGATCTCATTTTCTACCACTCTAATATACCACCCTAATAGCAGAAAATTAAAGCCCGCAAAAAATCATTAAACTTTTGTTAAAGAAGTTTTTCGATAGTTCCAACAGAGGTGTTAAAAAAATATAATTTATGTTTTTTGCCGAATGTAGGGGTTGACTTTTTAAACAGTTATCATATATTCGGTATTCACAGTCGGATTTTATAGTATTATACATCGATGTTTTTGCCTAGTATCTTCTTTTTTAAATAGTGATGCACTCTTTTCGAACTTACCATAATATCTGTACCAATACAATAAAAATTCAAAGATCTGTGTATATTAAAACAATTTTATTTAATCATATTTTGAAATGACCCAAGTTGGCTATATTTTTCACGGCTTTCGAGCTTGGAAAAAATGTGGCCTAGGCGTTGCTCATCGGTAACAGCCATGGCAGACTCATGTACTACATGAACAAAACGCTCGGTGTTTTGAGAATGGCACGGATATTCTGTGAAATTAATTAAGGTTAGTCAACAAAACTATCAAACAAAGTTGTTTTTCTTGTGCTACCTGGTATCTCGATTATTTCTTTTGAAAACTGTAATGCTTCCAGCTGGTCTTGCATATAGAACTGCAAGCACGGCGGCTCAGTCAATTCAAATTTGGTCCAACTGATCATATGGTAATATGAGTCACTTTCGAAGTCTATGAAATTTTTAACTTGTGCACCGTACATTTGACGAATGCCTACTGCTGCTTCATTTCGCGCAGACAAAATCTTGTTATAGCCGTCTGAACGTACTAGCGGACATTTTTTAGTTTATTTAAATTAATTCTTGACACGACACGATTAAATATTGATAATTCCAACAGATATTTCATGGATAATACAAAAATAAATAAACTATGAGAGTAATAACGGTACTACTTCCATTATTAGAGGATTTAAACTAACTCGAATTTACTTAATCTTCCGTTAACGTCTAACCGAAAGATGGATTTCCGGGTATAAAATTTTGTACGAAAAATTTCAAATCAATTTCAAATCAATTTAAAATCACATTTGCTAGGCTCGACAAAAAACATGAATTTTTTTCTTATAGATCTACCGGAGTTATGGAAATATTTCATAAGAACAGCCTTAACTATTAGAACGGTTATATTGAGGTCAATGAATATTAAAGATGACCATTGGCCTCCTCGAGACAAAAACATCGATATATCGCACTGTGAGATCCGACAGTAAATACAGAAAATCTGACAAAAATACTCAAAAAGGTAACCCCTACATTCGGCAAAAAATATAAATTGTATTTTTTAACAGTTCTGTTGGAAATATCGAAAAACTTCTTTAACAAAAGTTTAATGATTTTTTGCGGGCTTTAATTTTCTGACAATAGGGTGGTACATTAGGGTGGTAGAAACTGAGATCTGGTAGGTAAATACTAGAATGAGATATTTGAGGTTATATCACACTTTGAGATAGGACTATAAATGTCGAAGATATAACGAAAAATGTGGTTTGGCAACCCCTACTTTCGGCAAAAAAAAATTAAAATTTTTTTTTTCAAAACTGCCTTGCAACAATACTTTATATTCTGTGGTGTACGGCGAACTTTTTTTTTCGAGACGCCCTAATGCTCATACTTGCGATAAATTATATATTACTCCTTTATTGCAACATAGTCATATCTCAAAAAATGAGCTTTTCGAGTTAACAATGCAGAATTGTTAACAGTACTAGCTTTTATATTGTGCCAAAATTTTATTCAAATTACCTTTAAACTGTTTCCTTTAGAAGATATTTTCTAAAAATTTTTTTCTAAGGCTTGTATGAAAACTAAAAATTTGAAATGTGTTTTTCTCGAAACAAACTTTTTCGCATTATGACTATGTTGCAATAAAGGAGCGATATGTATATTCCGATTGGTAAGTAAACATCTTAAATGATTTTTATAGAGTAGAGATCAGTTAGACACTAAGGCCTCTTAACATCTTTCGAATGCATAATGCAATTAATTTTTTTTAGCTCCTAGTTATAGATTTTAAAGATATTAGCTTCAAATAAAACGCATAGTTATATACCACCCTAATGAATGTTCTCCCTCTTATTATGCAAAACACTTATTAAGAAATTTCATGAAATCATGTAGTTGCGTACTCGAGACAGTAATTGTAGACAACTTCATTGTCTTATTAACACAAGATTGGGCCATAAGGTCACTTGAAATTAATATTATTATTCAAATGTTTGTCCAAGCAATTATCGGTTTACTCTCTTGCTAATTAAATTATTATTATTATTATGTAATTTCTTACAGGGCACACCAACAGCACGCATTACTTTGACAGCACAAGGTCACAATGTAGAACTACCAGATGTAGAAGAGCGTGGCATACGTTTGGTTGATGGCCCAACGCCCTTAGAGGGCAGGTTAGAGATCTTTCACAAGGGATCATGGCGGTCTGTTTGTACCAATTCCAGAAAGTAAGTGCTGTTTAATAATTGTTGAAATTTGTTTTTATTATTGTTTAATTCGTTTTGCTTTCAGCTGGACTATGGTGGATTATGAGGTGGCTTGTCGTCAATTGGGTTTCAAAGGAGGCCGTTTTTGGAATTGGGTTGATCGCCGATCGGGACAAAGACCCCGTCTACTTTATGAATTTCCTCAATGCAAAGGTGCGGAAAACTCTCTTCTGGACTGCCAATGGCCGACAAGGCAGTTGGGCTCGGGAGTTTGCGACTATCACAGTGATATTGGCATACAGTGCAAGGCTATACATAATTTGCAACTAAACCATTGGCGCGGCTTGTTCTTTGATAATGCTCCTACTAGCAAAACTTTGGCTCATGACAACACTGTTTATTATACCAGATCTAAATCAATATTAAAATATGTAGACGTGATAAGAGCGGGAAATGGTTTAAGGCAAGCTGCCAAGTCTGCTGTGGAAAGTATAGGCATACCACCTGTTTTGCAGCACGTGGTTATTACCCACTCCGCCTATACGGGGTTCAATGCAACTCGTCCTTATGGCGGTTTTCAATTGCAAAATGTTACTATACGAAAGAGCAATGGTGTTGGTGTGTTTGTTAATTCCAGTCAGGGCTATGTGCAGCTTAATGGCTGCAATATACAAGATAATTCCGCTGATGGTGTTAAATATGTGGGCCATGATTTGAGAGTGGACGAAAGGCCTGACAGATCTTCCATTTATGATTTTTGCACTTTACCCACAACCTCTGGGCAAACGTATCCCATACATTTGTCCTTTAGTCAAAAATTTTATGCTGGCTCTGCCAAAGAATGTGCCAAATACTTCTTTACCAAGCCAGGCTATGTGCTCTCGGTGCAGTTTGAGCAATTTGTATTGAGAAATAATGAAACGGTTTCGCTGGAAATATTTGATGGTGCTTCAAGCAACGAACGTTTGCTATTTGCTTGGAAGGCTCGCAATTTTACAAGACCTCAGAGTGTGACCTCCACGCGGGAGAAACTTTTTATACGCATAAGAGCAGACATGCGTGAAGAGCTCAACGGTTTCATTCGCATTACTACAGGAGAATCTAGTGCTTTTGATTTACGGGTTTTGGACTCCATAGTGCAGGATAATAGTGGCCGTGGCATAGCAGTTGATAGTCTTAGGTCGAGACTGCATGTGCATAGTTCGTCAGTGTCCGGCAATGGCCATATAGCTGGCGTACATGTTACGAGTGGGGCAGGCGATGTTAATATAACCGAAACTAATATCAGCTATAATCAGGGTTCGGGCATAAATATCACTTATGCTGGAGGAAACCGCAATGTTTCACGCAGCTATTTAAACTTCAATAAAGGCTTTGGTCTGGCAGTGTGGCTAAACGAAACTACCGATTCCAGTAGAGTGGAATATATACCCTTCAATCAAACCACCGCGGTGGAGTACTCGCATATAAACTCGAATTTAGAAAATGGTATTTTGCACGGGAACTTCTGCCAGCCGCTGTGGGTGAACATAACTGGCAACTACTTTAAT
Organism: Thecocarcelia acutangulata; assembly: GCA_914767995.1. NCBI lineage: Eukaryota > Metazoa > Arthropoda > Insecta > Diptera > Tachinidae > Thecocarcelia > Thecocarcelia acutangulata. The sequence continues at coordinate 85,079,178 of OU612097.1, read as the reverse complement.
GGCAGTGTAGACAATGACATACGTTTGGAAACTTGTTGGAAAGCTCTGCAGCCCAATGAGCCCAACCTGCTTTTGCAAATTGGCCACAATTCTTTTGAAAATAGTGAACGCAACAGCATATTTATAAGTCCTGCTTTGAACCTGAAAGGACGAATTGAATTTAATCAATTTCGTTATGGCCAATATGGCTGCATATTCATACGTAATGACTTTATATTTCAGGAATTCAACTTTATGCCCGTCAGACTTTTGATACAGAGCAATTATTTCATAAAAAATCAGGGAGTTCACGTAGTGTCTTTGGGTTTGTCTCCCTATAGTCGCAAAGAGCTGCAAAATCTTTTATTTACCCGCAATTTTATAAGAGAAAATCGTATTACTGAGTTCTTTGGGCCGCCGGTTGAGGGCAGTGAGGGTTCAGATGGAGCCGGCCGTTTAAACCCCCGATCTCGTGTAGCCGCCGCTGTTGTAGTTGGCTCCGATAATGTCGACATATATCGCAATATTTTGCATAATTTGGATTCTACTTACGAAATTGGTTCTCAACTTACTGATCAAAGCAAAATTATTAATGCCACTTATAATTGGTTGGGTCATACAGATGAAACGAAAATCTATGCCCGCCTTTTTCATCGCAATGATCGTTATAATTTGGCCAAAATAGAATATATACCCTATTTGCTGCACAGTTCCAATCCAGGCTCAACCACTGTTATAGCCATTTCCACTTTTGTGCCCAGGTTTTTCAGAGAAGGTTCCGAGTATATAGGTGGAGAAGTAGATGGACAAGAAATGATCCCTCCTGGCACGTATACGGTTAACAAGGATATCAATATAAGACCGGGAGGCAAATTAATTTTACAACCAGGTGTTACCCTACAATTCGAGCCAAGTGTAGGCATGATGGTAGCTGGAAAGTTAGAAGCTCGTGGCCGTAGACCTGACGATATATTCTTAACTCTTAAAAGGAATACCGTAATGCCTGTGGAAATAGATTCTTCCACAAATCAAGAAAACATGGACTTGGAAAATTTGGATATGGATACAGAAACTATCTTGGATGTTGACGAAAATCCGAAAACTAATGTAAGGCTACTTGGCGGTTCTGGCCCATACGAAGGACGCTTGCAGCTGTATCTTAATGGGCGTTGGGGTACAGTTTGTGATTATGGTTGGACAGAATTAAATGCAGCTTTGGTTTGCCATCACTTGGGTTATACATTGAATCCGAAGGACTGGCGGCTACTGAGATCCCAGCTACCTAACGTGGGCGTAACCGAAGATGTCATTGTTTCCAATATACGCTGCACCGCCCATGATCGTGATATAACTAAATGCAAAGCTGAACACTTGAATCTGGGAGACTTTGAAAATTCTTGCTCTCACGAAAATGATGTGGGCATACGTTGTTATGAAGGGGCATGGTCTGGTGTTCGATTTAGCATGTTAGCAGAGAGGGCTGACTTGCAATATATAACCATCGAGAAGGCAGGTTTATTTGACTATACCACCAATACGTTTAAGCCGGCCTTACAAATGGATTTCGCTCGCCACAATTTGGATAATGTTAGAATAGTGGATAATTTAGATGATGGCTTGGGAGTGATATACGCCGATATATATGGCGGCAAGTCGTTAAATAATATACGCAACTCGGAGTTCATGGGGAATCGTGGTAGTGGCATAAGTCTAAAACAATTGGATTTTCGCATACAAGGCTCCATAATCAAGAATAATAGAGCTAGCGGTATTAATCATGATCCAGTAATAGCGGCTAGTGATCAGTTGGAGATCGGTGGTTGGTTTAAAATGTCTAAAGATTTCAATACTTTCGAGACCAACTATGAGCCTTACAATTTGCCCAGAGATGCTGGCAATATCGAATTAGGCACCTGGGAGAGCAAATATATACGCACTGAGGAAGTTCTGGGAGAAAGTATATCAAAGAAGCTTTTTATTAGATGTCCCGCGGGTTATGTTTTGGGTATACAACTGCTTAACCCCATTAACAACCAGTCCACCGAGAGTTTGATTATCTTAAATTCCCAAAGTGAGAACCAACGATCCCAGTTATGGGATGTAAAACGAGACTTCAGTGTTTTCCCCACCACTAGCAGTAGTTATGGCATAGTGTTGTATTACGAAAGTGGCTTAAATGCTTTAGGCGGAGCTGTTCTAATGTTAACCACGGTCATTGCTCCTGTCCAGAATATACGCAACAAAGTAGTAGGAGGTCCCGTGCCTTCTCTCCACATTAGATCTACAAAAATTCAAAGGAATCTCAGAGGCATTTCGGCAATTTATTATAACAGATATCGCGGCAATGAAGGTGAATATTATTTGAGAAAAGCCAACGAGTCCATAAAAATAGTGAACTGTGAAATCAGCAACAACGATTTGGAGGCCGTGCTTATAAGTTCTCCTTTTTGGGATGTTATAAGCAGTAATCTGTCGGAAATTACTCTGCATTTAAATAGTTCTTCGATTACCCAAAATGGTTATGGCATCAGGCAGCTGTCCAAAGATTTAAGATCCTCTAATAATTTATTTCACTATGTTGTGCAAGATTCCACAATAGAGGATAATAAAAACGGAGGTTTCCAGGTAGCGTTGCCATATGTCTGGCAGTATAATGAGAATTTTACTCACAGCATACATTTTGGTAACACCACTTGGCAGCGTAATCGCAATTTCTGTATCGAAGTTTCTGGACACTATGCCGATTTCAACATAACCTCAAACGCCTTTTTAAACAATCAATGTCCTTCAAGTTTAATATCCGTCACGGGTATGGAAAAACGTTTGAAATTCGACTATAATCGTATAGAGCAAAATATGGGCAAATACATAATGGAATTTAAGGCCGATAGTTTGAGTGAAAAACTTGGAGAGGTGAAAGCTGTTGTGATTTATAACACCATTAAGAGAAATAAAATGTTTGAGAATTTAAGACATTTGCCAGCTTTAATTTATGCCAGCAAATTGGCTGCCCAAAATATTCTGCCCTCGGCAGTTATACGTCTGGATGGTATACAAAATGTCAAGCTATATCGCAATCTTATAGCGGAAAACTCTTTGAGATATAATCTGCTGGCTGGTCTTAGATCCGCTAGGCTTGGTAACTTTCTTTATGCCACCGAAAATTGGTGGGGTTCCAGTAATATAGATAATATAGTTAGCAGAATTTTTGATTTCGATAACTGGAACGATCATGCAGATGTTATATTTCAGCCCTATTTGATTGAAGACTCTTTTGATGCCAGTGTGTCTTTGGTAAAGGAAAACAGGGGTGCCATAGATTTGAATACATGGCAGGGTGGTCGCATTTACAGCGATATATTTCTCAGAAAACGTGATGAGCCTTATGTAATAAGAAACGATATAACAGTTATGCCGGAGGCCCAACTAACCATACAACATGGCGTTAAAATGGAATTTGAGCCCAATATTGGCATGCTGGTTTTGGGCTCACTAACGGCCATAGGCTATCCGGAATCACCCATTATAATGAAACCTTTCAAAAACATCACCCATGAGACATACTCTATGCTCAATAGAAGGGCCTTGGAAGACATGTCCCAAATGCAAGCTCACGATACCATACGGCTTTGTACAAGTGCGCAAAATTGCAGCTCATTTAACATTAACGATTTAAATCAGGGCTTCTTGGAATACTTCAATCACACTACTCTGCAATGGGTGCCCATATGTGACAGTCGCTTTACTGAGCGCAATGCCCAAGTGGTGTGTCGTGAATTGGGCTATGATCCGCTTAATGTCTATTATGCCCATGATCGTAGAATTGAATTCCATACAAATTCTTTAACGCGCATATGGACTTGGGTGCAGCCTTTGGAATGTCGGGGTGATGAGGCCAGTTTGGCTGAATGCGAAGAGCGACTTAATGGTCAAGTGTACGGTCATCGGCATGAATGCCATTGGGATGATGTATTTGTTTTTATTAGCTGTCAAGGCACTGCCGAGGATGAGGTCTATTGGGGTGGCATACGTTTCAGCAATCCCCAATTTGAGGACAATCAATACGAACACCGCTATCACGACACTTTGACTCATAGTTTACAAAAGGGCAAAAACAGCAAATTGGAATTCGTCATATTGGAAAATGCTGGCATTCTGCATCATCATAAATCGGCGGCCATACAGGCCATTTACAAAACGCCCACTATAAAAGCGGTAACAATCAAGAACTCTGCTAATCATGGTGTAAACTTTGTAGTGCCCACTGGCCCCATTAATTTAAATCTTCTAGATATATCCCAAGTATTGGGTAGCGGCATTAATATTGTGTCTCTAACTGGCGAAGGCAGAGAAAGTGAAGAATCTAGTTTTACACCTCTCAAGAATTTGGACCTGCCATATAAACTTTTCTCCATGATAGACATCTGTGATCCCCAAAAATCAATAACCATTGAGGAAAGGGTTTTAGTATACTACAAATATGCCAATAATCCAGTGAATTGTGTTAAAATGTTTACTGCCGCCTACCGGGCTAAGCCTATTGGTTTTCGCTTACTGCAGTCAAATCTATTCAATCATTCGAAATTATATGGGCGCATGGACTCAATACGTCTGTACGATGGCGATGTTTATAATGTCAGCTCTGTATTCATGGATCAAATAGAGTCCGATACACGAAATCAAAAATCTTTCTTTAAGACACAAGGTCCAACCTTGAGCGTGCATCTCATAGCTAGCGGTGCTCCTGAATACCATGGTTTTATTGCGGAAGTAGTGACGGTGCCCATTTCAACCATAGGACAACGTAAGTTTTAAATATAAGAATATTTTTTTTTAATTTTTGTCAGCTTTATCCGTAAAATTGATTTTGAATAAAGTGTTACTACCAAAAAGTGATTTTTAGAAGAAGAGCGGTTTTAGATATGGCGGTGTTTTTCAAAATGATCTCATATAAATCGTAAGGTATTAAAATGGTTCTCTTTAAAAAAGCACTTTGCAAAAAGTTAAAAAACATTTTTAAAAGTTTGACTTTTAAAAAATAATACTTTTTCGAACAATGCAGTTTTTTATTCACTATATTAGATTCTAACATTGATACCAATAAAAAATTATAAATAGCTTGTTTTCTATGTTTCCAAGCTATCAATATGTCGACATTTCATAGGAGCCACCCTAAACATCAGCAGACTTTGGAAATTTTTGAAATATATTCTCAGACATTCAACTTTATATGCCAACAATCTAAACAAATTGTTGCGAATTTAAAAAGAAAATTGCTCAATAATACCTGTCAAGATTAGGGTAGATCCTATGAAATGTTGACATATAGTTAGCTGGGAAACATAGAAAACAAGCTATTAATAATTTTTTAATAGTACTTTTTATAAAAATGTATTTTAAAAACTTATTTTGAAAAAGTCCTTTAAAGAAGTACCTACTAAAAAATAGTTTTTCTTCTTCTCTAAATAATTTATTTTAGATCGTGATTCTTTACATAACATCACTTATACCCACATAACGGGTGCCACAAAAGGCGCTATTACTTACTCATCGGCTGGTGAAGTCACTCCCACTTTAACCTTAACCTTCAATCGACTACAACACAATTGTCTGCAATTGTACGGCAATTTTTCTACCTGCCCTTCAGCCATCAATCTAGATGTACAAAATATGAATTCGTTTTATTTTATGGTGAGTAAAAATAGTTATGCGTGTCACAGAGTGTAGTTCCATTGGGAAGCGGTACTCACATCGTTTTTAGTTCTGCAAAAAACGAAAATGTAATAGTTTCGGAATGAAAACATTTTTTACAGAAAATATTAATTCAGTCATGAAAATTAAAACAATTTCATTCCGTAAAATATTTTAGTTTTTCACTTTGTGATGCACCAAAAATTGGATGGAATTTTGCTTTCGTACGGCTTGAAATTCTGTGACATGGCTACTCTATTTCTAATTTAAAATAACTATTGTTTTTGTTTTTCCCTGGCAGAATAATTTAATTTTGGAAAACCAAGGGGGCCTTAAACTACGCGCTGATTCTCGTGGTTCTGCAACTTCGCTGAGAGGTTTTATACATCATAATCTTTTTCTAAAAAATCGTAACCGACCGGCCTTATTTGTGGAGGGCAGACAATCATCTCCCTATCAAGAGATTGAATTGTATCGCAACTATTTTGCCCAAAATCAAGCCGGTTTTGAGGATGTCATACGCTTAAGACAAGTTGTGTCCAACTTTAGCTACAACTATGTACACAGCAATGTGGGGGGTCGTATAGTGGAAGTATCGGGTTTCGAAAAGGTACGCTTGCCCATTTATCAAAGCACTTCGCATAATGGTTTTTACCGGTAAGTTGTTATTAAAGTAAATTTTAAAGAAATGAATGTTACTTATTTTTTATGTTCTTAGAAATGTGGCAACTAGTTGGATGGGTAGAGCTACTATTGTGGCTGGTACTGCTGGTCAGCAGTATGTGGATAATATTTTCGAAAATCCCGAAAATGATTACGAAATCATAACCGTCAACAGCACCATGTATGTTTTACATTTTTGCTTGCTTGAAAATCACTGGCAACATTTTAAGCATTCTACTCACTCATTTTTCATAATGTTACGAATTTTTATTACTTCTAACCCACTGTAGTTGCGCGCACATACACACAGACAACATAAAGCTAAAAACATAAACAACGCACTTGATCTAAAGAAAGAGCAACTGCAATTAAGTAAATCAGCCACCAATGATATTATTGCTGTTGTTGTGTTTTTGGAGTGTGTGTGTGTATGTGTGTGTGTGTATGTGTATGTGCGTAGCAATTATATTTGTATATTTGAGTCTGAAATTCTCGGTAACTAGAAGTTTCACGAACAATGTAGGAGGTGATAAAGTAGTATAAATAGCAGGCAGACTTTCGGCAGAGGCAGCATCTAATTTTAAACATTGTGCAAGACAGTCTTAAGTCAGAAAATTAAGCAAGTCTAGTGTGTTAATACACAGTGTAAACAGAGTTGTAAAGTATTTAAGTTCTATGTAACAATCAAGCGTCTGTGTAAATATTTCATTTGCAATTAAAGAACCTGCAAATTATTTTTAAAGCTAAAATGCAACAATACACAGAAAAAATTATAGTAAAAATAAAATCAACAAAATTTTTGTCTGAAAAAATAATTTGTATTAATATACATAAATATCAAAAAAATAACCTTGGATATCGTATTTTGTTGTTGTTTAAAAAAATAGTTGTCTTCGAGCAATAATTATTTTTACTAAACTTTTGTTTGAATCCACGAATTCCTTTACAGGTCCGCATTCAAACAATTTATTAATTCATTCAACGAATTTCGTTATTGAACAAGAAAAATTTTTTTTCTGTGTGTAATCGTGATTTGAATTGATTTACTCGTATTTCTTCTTATATCTTGACACGGATGATAATTTTTACCTTCAAGAGTTAAAAATATTATTGAACAATTTATTGAAATTAATCAAATTGTGCTCTTAGTGATAACACTGAGAAGCAGAAAGTCTGCTTTTTGGAGCATAGCGAGTCCCTCATGTGTTATAGCATTACTTAGGTTGCGTTAGGACATACGAAAAACCTCACCAAGAGTTAATTGGCAGAGTGGGCATCAGCATGCCTCCAGGAGATTCTTTTTACAGACCATCCTAGCTGCAAAATGGATTTAGAATTAGAATTGGAGGAAGGTGCTAGTAGTATTATCTGGGGATTAAGATACATGGCTGATTTTTGGGGAACAGATATCTGCAGTGTAAGGAAGCAGAAGTGGAGAAAAGACAGTTGTCTTGGTTAAGTGCTGATTTTTTTTTTTACAGACTTCGGGCTGCCAGCCCGCAAAGCCTAGTATTTCTCTGACTGTCTGGGGAGTTACATACAGGAGGGGAGAGGAAAGGCCCAAGCTCTAGAGCACAATCATATGAAAAAAATTTTGCAATCTGCGCGAGCCTTGCAAACCACATCCAGGCGCTGGTGAGACGTGAACTCTCCCGGGGATTGGTCTACCGTCAGATTAGTCTATCGCGACAGATGCTAATGTAAATGAATAACAGATAACTACATATGTTCTTAATGCATCGAACATAGGAGCTGTTAGAAAAAACGTCAACACATAAAAAGATAAAAGTTGCTGAACTTTTCGCTTCACACTATGTGGAAAGTTCTTAATGTGATATGTTTCGCATAAGTTCGTGCATTGCATCTTAGATGTCAAAAATAATTATTACTAGTGGATGGGATATGGCCCTCATCGGTCATTTGCACTGCGACCAATATTGATCTATTGTGCGTCCCCTTGCCCCATTATGGGTTGAGTATGTCAAGAAAACGGACAAGCTCCTTCATAGGGAGTGATATTAAGTCACATTCCCTTAACATATAAGCTTGGATAATTTCGTAGCGTTGTTCAAGCGTGAGTCTATTCATGATGATTTGTCAGAGTATACTGAAACAAATAAAAAAAATGTTTCATCAAAATTTAATTTTTTGTGTTACTTTTTACAATTTAAAGTTCTATCTAGCTTAAAAAAACACCCTATATAAATAGAATATGAATGAATAGAAATAGAATATGAATATAATAGAAATAGATGACCGAAGCTAATACACTCAAATGTTATATTCCAACACTTTTACAAAAATGTTATACCTATATGATATTTTTGAGAATGTGGTAGAAGGAACATCACACGTACACGAAACTTTCAGTCATTTTCTTCATATTGCCCTTAATAACTTGATAGAAAGTTGTGACCTATGTTTCACTGTTTGAAATTTCAAAACGCACCAAAATGGGGGAAAAAGCGCGTTTTTTCAACAAAAAACGCACCGAATTTTGAATTTATTTCCTTTCATTTTTAAACCCCTATTTTGTGTTTTAATCAGTGTTGTCAGGAGATTTTTTTTTCTCGTTATTTTCCCCTACAATCAAAAACATATTTCCCTACGCTATTTTTCATTTAAATTTTGCGCATATAAATTATTTTAATACGATTTTTCTGTTTATTGTAAATATAAATAACTAGTTAGAACTTTTTACAAAAAACTAAATTAAATAAATTCAAGGCGAATTCCTAACAGGTGAATTTGACAGAGCAGCTGATAACTTTTTTTTAAATTTTAATCCGTATCAGATGTCAATGAAATAATCAAAAGAAATGTCACAAAAAAAATTTTTTAAATTTTAAAGATTATGTATTGTATCTTGAGCGCCAGAGTCCTCCGCAATCTGGCTGACCACTTGCCCCTTCGCTTAACATATAAGCTTGCTATATCTTCTGTGTCCCAGTGCTCCACAGTGGGTGATTAAGTGCTCCATTGGCTCCTCTTCCTCTCCGCAGAATCTGCAAACGTCTGTGTTGGATATTTCCATCCTGTGCAGGTGCTTGGAGCAGTTGTAATGACCTGTTGAAGTGCACCTGTCAATGTTCTGAGACTTTTTCTGTCCAGTTTTAGAGCACGTTCGGCCCTCTTTTTATCAAAGTTTACAAATTTCTTGGAGTGTTCAAGACCAGCTGTCTCGTTCCACTGTTGTTCAACGATGGACACCGTCCATTTTTTTATCTCCTCATTCAGGAGACCCTTGCTGAAGCCAAAAGTTGGAGTGGGTCCATTAAAAGTCCCCTCTGCTCCTTTCTTCGCATACATGTCAGCCATTTCATTGCCGTGATGCCCTTCGTGTCCTGTCACCCAGATCAGTGTGAGCTGGTTCTGGCTTGCCAGTTCGTTTAGCCTGTTGTGACATTTCAGTACTAACTTGGACGTGAAGACATAACTGCTCAGGGCCTTCAGCACTGATTGGCTATCAGAGAGTATTCTCATCAGCACTCCCTTGTGCCCCCTATCGGAGAGTATTTCAACCGCTTTCCTTATTGCGTATAGTTCCGCTTGGAAGATTGTGCTGTCTTTGCTAAGAGTTATACATTTGCGTGCTCTAGGCCCCACTATTCCCGCTCCAACACCTTGGGGCGTTTTGGACCCATCCGTGTACTACTTTTGTGAACCATCACGCAGCCATCTTGGATTCATGATCCATTCTTCCCAATCAAAAAGAATACTCGAATGGGAAGCAAAAGTTTTACCTTATATGACATTGAAAGAGAATAGTAGAGAGCGTAAGAAGTATTTCAGTCGGCAATGCCAGAATGAAAATTTTACCTTAATTTTGATGATTTTACTAGCAAAAGATGATGTGAAAAATTTCCTTGAAAAATAAGATTTTCGAAATTTTGGGCTGTGATTTAAAGCTGTGTCTTTTTTATAATACTCTTTTAAAGCTCGTACCAAAATCATGTTACATATTTACGATGATTTTTAAGTCATGTCATTTTTCTAATAGCTGTCGTTAAAAAAAAAAATCGTTTGTATCCATTTATCCTTATGCTAGTATCGAAGTAGTTACCTTGCCAGTCGAACGAAAATAAAATATAACAGCCTGTTCGATGATATCGAATAAAAATGTATGCGAAAGAAAGCTAGTCACTCACGTTCGAATCAATTTGGGTTTGTCTATGTCACTATAATTCGTTCACATGTACTTATGTATTTTAATTGAATTTTGACACATCGTTCGCATAGAATAAAGTTAGTAAACCTCCAAATTAATTTTCTTTCACCTAGAACGCGAATGAACTAACTTATCCTTTCGACATCAGCGAACTGGCTGGTAATTTATTGAACTTTATAATTTTTAAATTAGAATTTTGGTTTGTACATTTGTACTTCGGGTTTTAGTTCAAGTTTTTCTTTTTTAAAGCATAAAGTATATAAAGCGAAAAACGGAGCTTTATAGCATGTTCACACGAAGGCTTATTTTCGAGGTTCGTTCTCTCATTCGTGGTTCGCGGCTCAATCTTGATTGAACCAACATGGTTCGCCATACAAAATTTTGAGAGCGAACCTACTTGGTTCATTTTGAATCCTGTTGCGAACCAAGCAGAAACTACTATCATCTCCAAATTTGATAGTAAATTATCGCTAGTTTATCTGAACTGGCTACAAAAAAATCCAAACAAAGAAAAAACAGATAATTAATTCGTGTAAAATCAAAATAAACACATTGAATATATAAAATTTTAATACTTACATAAAGGTTTAGATAAAAATTGAAAACAGAATTAGGGAAACGTTTGCACAAAATATGTAAACATCAGTGTGATGCAAAAAACAACTGTCTGAACACCTAGTTTCACAATAGTGGTTCAGAGAGCGAACCAAATGTTTCATATTACCGTCTGAACATGGTATTAGAGATTCAAATTGAAAGAATCATATCTTCTTTGTTTCTTTTTTCTTCATGCCAAAAGTTATCGAAAATTTGACGGAACAATAACGATCGCTAAATCGACCCACCCATGCACAAGTGGTTAATTTTAACTTTTCGTGGTTTTATAACTACTCTACAAAAATTAGTAATCAATACAACAGCTATTATATTTATATTTTAACTAAAAGCAGTAATTAAAATACTCATAAGTAATCATTTCATTTTCTTTTACAATTTTCACTATATTTCCTTTAGTTTCTTTATAATTCAAACTCAAAACTAATGTCTATAATAAAATTTTCTTTATCTTTCCTTTTGAAAAAAAATCTTTCTCTGCATGATCTTAATTGTAGTTCGAGTATTGACTACCGAAACAGGTAAAATTTTATAATACTTTCAGATTAAAAAAATTATTTAATTTACTTTGCAATATATATTTATTCGACCTACTGTTGAATTTTAAGTTGTGTTATTGTTTAGTGGGCTTTTTAGGTCGTTTTTCCTTTTTTAAATAAAACTACTGCTTTGTTTTATTTACTTTTTCATTCTACGTTTCGTTGGATAATCCCAACTTCTTCAGGAATGTTTTATTTACAACAAACACATTTATTTAAACCTTTAAACAGACACAATAAAACATTCCTGAAGAAGTTGGGATTATCCAACGAAACGTAGAATGAAAAAGTAAATAAAACAAAGCAGTAGTTTTATTTAAAAAAGGAAAAACGACCTAAAAAGCCCACTAAACAATAACACAACTTAAAAAAATTATTATTTAAACATTTCAGTAATATACTTTATGTATTTTTACAGCACTATAGAACTTTGGCGCTCAAAAATAGACGCCCGGCACAACTACTGGAGCTACAATAACAGCATATCGGTGCAGTCACGCATTAGAGATAAATCTGGTAAATATGAAGTGGTTTTTAATTTATGGCTCAATTATCGATAGCAACCGAACTTTAAGTTCGTTGCATATTGGCAACCCAATTAACAAAAAAATGTGTATCATGTATGGCAACTATTGTCAGTTGTTTGAAAGTTATAGTTAGTGATATTTTACATTAAAGAACGATCTCCAGTTGTATGCAATTACTTTTGTTGTGGGCCATTTTCTTTCTTAAAATGGCAAAAACGAACTGGTGAGGTAGTATGTACTAATTAATTTTTCGGGAAAATTGCCTCTAACCTGATAAGCAGTTGTTTTATATTTTCCAAATGCTGGCATTTCTCAGGCAACATGAAGGTTAGCTTCCATTTCGTATACAAAAGTGTTGCTGTAGCAATTTTAATCACTTTCAGATTTGCTTCTAAGAAATAATTGTTGAGTTTGTTAATTTTCATATAATACTCAATTTAATTTAATAATATATTTCGCTTTTAAAAACCATGCAGTAACCAGGAACTTGTGCTTGCTAAAATAACTTTAAAACGTGAAATTGGGTTGCCAGATTTAGCTCACAGTTGCCATATGTAATGCCTTTTTAGCAATTGGCAACGCAACCAAAGTTTAATTGGTATCGATAATCGATCCATTAATTTTTTCAGGTATTATAGCTGTATCACGGAGGATCCTGTTGGAATCGCAAGATTTATAATATGTTATAGTTGTATTCTGAAGGGTCCCATAGAAGTCACAGGATTTATTATTATAGTTGTTGCCTATTTAAAGTGAAAAACACTGTTGGGTTTGCGGTATTGCACATTTTTATTTACTTTTATACTCTAAGTGTCGGATGACGAAGCTGGTTCGTTCTCTCTCACTGCTGCTTAATGCGCCGACAACTTCAACTAACCGCCTCAACTGACCATTTTTTTTTATTTTTCAGTAAATTTCGCTTTCAAATGCAGCAACTAAAGGCCTAACTATAATGTGCATAGATTGGCTTAAGCTTTTACCAAAATTAAACGAAAAGTCTGTCAAATGCATATGTGAATGAAAAACGACTTTTAGTTGGCCGTAATGTACTTATATGAACTTAATGATTTTAAACCCATTGTTGCACAACTGCGTAGTACTTGTGTAATTACTAAGTAGATTATATAAAAAGTACTAAAAATGACAACAAAGTATTTGTATGCAATAATTTCCAAACAAAAAGTAAAAACAATTTTGTGGTAATTTGTGCAATTAAAAATTGAAAAAAGCTAAAATACATTTCTATTAAATTAAATACAATATTATTTGTTTAAATTTTTCTTTATTCTAATAATTTTTGTAAACACACACACACAAACTCCTGAAAACAAATGATTCCGCACAGAAAGTGCGTTCAGTTTCGTACTTTGCTTAAGCAACTGACATTAGACGAAACTTAACGAAAAGTTTCATTAAGCACATTATAGTTGTACTCATTTGATTATACGTATTCGCACAGTTGCTTAAGCGGGCTTAAATTAGTTTATGCACATTATAGTTAAGCCTTAAGAATTTGTGGTTGTTAAAATGTCAAGTTGGGTTGCCAGACTTAGTCACTACTTGCCATCTGAAATATATTTTTAGCAACTGTCAACGCAACTAAAGTTCGATTGCTCTCGATAATCGATCCACTAATTTTTTCAGGTGTTATAATTATAGCTTTATCCCAGAGGGTCCAATAAAAATCGCTGGATTTATAACATGTTATAGTTGTATAAGAGATACATAGGAATCGCTGGATTCATTATTATGTTATAGTTCTTCCCTATTTAAAATGACAAACACTTTTGGTTTTCTGTATTGCACTTCTTTATTTACTCTACCCTTCTTACTGCCGTTTAATGCGCCCATAGCTCCAACTGATCACCCCGATTAAATAATTTGTAATCTCTTTTATAGCTGGTGAAAATGGCAGCTACTGTCGAAGCTGCTGGGGCAAACGTGACTGGTACTGCTGCTCTTTTTTTTAATCATATTTATTGCATTGCTATTATTGGCCGAGCCCTGATATTCCTTTTTTTATTGATGTGAGCAGCAGTTGATTGTTGCTGTTTATTATATTGTGGGTTATATTGGTTGGGGGAAGAAGTGAGTTTCGACTTACAACAAGGGAACAAATAGTTATAGTTGTATTTCAAACTGTTAACAGAAATAGTTAACTTAGTGTTTGTTTGTTAAGCTAGAGGTCATTTATATAAATTGTCGCTTATTTGATTCAGAAAAATCGTCAAGTATGAGAAAGAATTTGTTATTGATTAATTTAAAATTTATAAATATTTTTTAACAGAACATTTTTATTTAAAATTCTATTATGTAACAAATAATTGCATATATTTTAATAGAAAACTTTATTAAAATTATCTTTCAGATGATCCATTACTGCTGGAAGTTCAAGCTGTACCGTTTCAAATGAATAATCTAACGATATTAGATGGCAAATGTCCTCCGGGCTGGGCTCAAGTGCAGGACACCTGTTTTATGTATGTGGGTGTGCCCATGTCCTTCCATGAAGCCAAAGATTTTTGCCGATCTGAAAACTCTTCCATGCCATTTATAAAGACAGACAGTGCCACCTTGTGGTCATATTTGCAAACACAAATGACACATTTGAAGTAAGATAAGCTTGTGCATTCAGTTTTTGTTGAAAGTTTTACTTATATGTATTTTCAATTGAACAGATTTCCGGAAAAGGTTTGGATACAGGACTTTAATTACATAGATCGCTGTACCAGTTTTGCCTACACAGAAGTAACTATAGAAGAGTGCGGCAAGGAAATGGGTTTTATATGTGAAATTGATCCCAAGGTATTTTTTTTTTATTCTCATATTTAGACACATGGAATAGGATTTTCATGGAAGTTTTGTTTTTCAGGTGGTAATAGATCCCTTGTCCTGGAGGGCAGATATTTTTGCCATCAGCATTATATCCGCTTTCATACTGGCCATTATTTTATTGGTATTGGTGGCCATTTGCTGGTATGCTAAATCAAAACATCGGCACGTTCAACGCCTGCAGAGACGCAACAGCATACGGCAGAGTTTGCGCAGCTTAAACAGTATTGATCCGCAGGGCTCCTTGCGCCGAAGAAACTTTGTATGATTTTTTTATTTCAGTTTTTATGATTTCATGTTAATTTTATTGCTTTGCTTACATTTTTATTTATTATTTTTTTATTTTCATTTAAACTCTTTAGCACATATCCACTTCGACAGGCACTTTAACCAAAACCATGACCCAAGACTATAAAATGATGGGCAATGGCTCCTTCGAGTCGATCGATAAAAGTGTTTTGAGTTCTGAAGCCAGTTTTGAGCCTTATGAAAATCATCGTAGTGGGGAAAAATCCGAATACCAGGCACCCAAAAAATCGCAAAATGAATACGTTACTACAACAGTAAGATCGGGTTCATCCCAAGGGCCCGCCAGGGTGGCAACTATAGGCTCAGCTTCTAAGGCCAGTGCCAGTCGGGGACGAGCAGCTGTGGCTGCTTGGTCTGAGCAGAAACCTACTGATTTCGAACTGTCCTATCGCAATGAGGGTTTTCGCGACAACTCCACTTATTCGGGCACCCGTAACAATTCCATAAGCACCAGCATAGCTGAAGACACACCCATCATACACCAGACAGATGTGGAAGAAACCGGTTCTGACTACTATGGCAATGCCAGCACACTGCCTTTAAGGCATGATCCCAATGAAAATTTAGCTTTCTTATCAGAACTCAAGAAAAACATACCCGAACAACGTTCTAGTAATTTATCCGACAAACCACCCAGCACTTTTTTGCCACCCAATCCCAAGACTCCTTCCCCCAACATGACTCAAACACCTTTCGGCAGCAGCTCTCGTGCCGATAGTTTGACTTACGAACAAAAAATCGATAATCTGAACTTTAGTTCTTTAGCCGAATTACGTAGTCATAATAATAGCCAAATAAGTAATGCTACTAGCAATGCACCGCCCGACATAAGGCGGCCGGATTCTTATATGACAGCAGTGGGCACAAACAGGCTGTCGAGGCCAGTATCCTCTTTGTCTAATACGCCCAAGTATGATACACCCTCAGCACTGTTGGCCCACAGAAGACCCAAAACAGTTTACGAAAGCGATGACACTGCCACTACTCAAATACCCTCATCGCTACGCACCGACGAGCGAAAACCAGCCTATCAGCAGCGTTCGCGTTCTGAAGCTTTGCTAGAGACTGATCTTGATCTTGACAATACACCGACAATGGATGCCAACGGACGTTCGTTTAGCCAACCATTAGAGACCTCAATGTAAAAGAGCGACATCAATGTTCAATTAGATTTTAAATACCACAAAAATATTGGTGATCTCTTACATTAGGGACATATACATACATACATACACACATACAATATTATATTTTTAGTTATTGTTTAACATAAAACTCAATTAAAAGCTTGATTTACACAGAGCAATATTTGGAAATGTATATTTTGCTTTAAATTTGCTATTTTAAACATCACTTTAAATGTATTTCAAACATTTTTTTTTTAAATTTGTTAATTTTGTTTTCTTAAGTTTTAAAAACGAGATTTTCTTTTTTTTAGTTATTAAGCAAATATTTTTTATACACATGTATTAATTTATATATACAAAACAGCATTCCCTCCATTATTTCTTTAAGTTGTATTTTATTTTAGTTTAAATTACAAATATTTTATTAAGCAATAATTAGTAAATAACAAAATATAACGAAATATTTTTTATGTTTTTTAATGATTTTTAAAAAATTTCGTCTTTAAGGAATATATTGTGTTATAAAATTTTATGTATAAAAAAATATACAAAAATTGAAAACGAATCTTTATTTTTATATTTAGAAGAAAGTTAATTAAATCAGGTATAACAAATAATAATTAATTTTGATTATTACAACATCCGAAAACAAACTGTTCTATCGTTATTACTATTGACTTTGCTTTGACGAGAATCCGGCTCTTTTTACCGAAACAAAAATATTTTTTTTTTTACAGAATATTCATTCAGGTTCCAGGGCTCATTGATTTGTGGTCGACTGTCCAGAAAATCCTATAACACATGACAGAGAAAATTCAATCTTCAGTCGTATAGTTCACATATGAAACAATTTGCCTGCAGGCGTTTTTTCTGTTGGCAACAATGTGGGAAAGTTCAAGTCAAACGTCCACGAACTTTTTGCCGTCTCTCCTGCTCTCATAGTCTATTTTTCTAGTTCCGATACAATGTAGGGATTATACCTGAGTGCTGGTCCAATACAAAAAAAAAAAGGTTACTAACACTTACTACCTAGCTCACGATGTCGTTTCTTAAACGTCCGACATAATTTTCTAGGTCAAAAAACCTATTCCGATGCCGTTTATAGGATTTATTTTCCCGTGACCTTGTATCATTTGCCTTGTGTACCTCCAATATATCTGTTGGCTCTGTAAAAGTTGAATATAAGTCACTTATTTTTTATATAAAACATTGGCAAACGTTAACGAAACGACATCGTGAGCCAGGCAGTTAATATGCTGAATAGAACGTCCAAATACATGCATGATATACATATATGGAAGCTGGAACTTGTTTTGCTATAACTTGACGCCCTAAGAGCTGCACATATCATTTATAGCCAACATGAACTTAATGCCAGCAATTAATCAACTCGCCCACTTTTCTCGACTTCTGATATCTTACATTACAGATATCGGCTGCAAGACAGCAGTACCTTGGGGACTGTAATTAGGACCCCGACCAAGCAGCGTAGTTATTAGGGATTAATAAAAACCCCCTCGTGCAAGTTAATGTCTGAAAAGAAATCAAAATCTTTCAGCAAACTGCATGAAACATCTCAATTACGATCAGCGACATGACATTAAGCTTCTTGAGGCATGCTTGTTCCCGTTTTGCCAATTAATCTTTGGTAGGAATTTCGGAAGTCATGCTGGAACTACCTAGAATTTTATTTGCTACAGTTAATGAGCAACTACTTTCCCTCTATTCCCTTAAATGCAAAGCAACCCAGTTTGAAATATGCTAGAGCAAAACTTGCTCATCGGGTGAACTGGGAGCACAAAGGGTGTGTTATTGATTTACATAAGAACATGCCTTGATGGCGTTATCCGCACATGGTTAATTATTCAGGATTCATCAGCACGCGGGTATGCTTGCCAGGCCCACACAAATCGCAACTTCTGCCATAAGTTAGTAGCCATATGAAAATACCCCTTTGTGAAGAGCTCAGGCCTCCTAATCCCTCCTGTATGCAATCTTCCAGGCAGTCAATGGAACACAAAACTCAATGAGGTGCTAGGCCGAGGCCCATTTAAGATCATCAGCTCTCACCCGCCTAACTATCAGTGCTGATTCCTGACACTACAAGTATCTGTTGCAAAGCAACAGCGTTTTGCTGGCTATTGGGCCCCTAAAACTCGAGTGCACCATAGTTACCACGGAAGACTAATTTCCTTCCCTGCGATTTTAGTTTTGAACCACAGCGAGAACGTTTCAGCTAAGGTACAGTAGTGTAAAAGATTTACATCAGCTCCTGCCTTTACGGCCTTATCTGAAGATGAACCAATTCCACGGAGTAAATTATTCACGATTGACGAGCTTCCCCGTGTGGCTTATGTGGCCCATGTTTGTAGCCATATGAGCAACTTTTGTTGAGGAGTTCAGACCTTCTAGTCCCCCATGTATGCAATTTCCCAGTGATTTGGATTACTCGTCAGCTATCACCACTGGTTCCTTACAGTACAGGTATCTGTTGTAAAGGCAACAGACCCTCGGAATTTTAGGATTTTAATCCCAGAAAAAAGCCATACACCAAACAATTATCAGGAGTACTAACTCCCTCTTTCTGCGTTTTAGGTTTCAACTGCAGCCAGAACGTTTCAGCCAAGGTAGACATATATAATGTTTACTTTGGATACACAATGTTTTTACTCCTCAGGGTATTTTGTACACCTAGCTTAACCTACTATGGTCTGGTGCATGAAGAACAGGAAGTGCTAAGTTCTTTGATGGTGTGGAAATGATTTCCTCCCAGAGTATTCTTGGCGAGAACCCGCATTCGTGAAAAAAGAATTCCCAGAATATCCTCTACACCGTCGAAATCCGCTGATTTCACAGAGGGTTTGGAGTTGATCTCCCCGCAGAGTATTCATGTGCGAACCCCTACTAACCTGTCAAAAGCAGTATATGGTCTTACGAGGGTGTTGGCATGGCTGTCTGTCATATATAGCAGAAAAAGAGTTAAACAGGAGAACTGTAAAGAATGATAGAGTGATGTTTTTTTTGTTTTTTTGTATTCGCTGGTCATTTTTACACAACTTCACACATCGAAAATTTACTTTGCAAAGTCTTGAGTTCGGCGCAGGCCAGGAAAAATAAAAAGAGTAAAAGAGCCACTTTTTTCTCTTGCTACCAGAAAACTCGGGACTTTGCAAAGTAAAGTTTTCATGTGTGAAAGCGGTGTAATAAGTTTTTGTAACGAACTCTGAAAGCGCTGAGCTGTTTCAGCCTACAGGAGAAAAATCTGTCGTTACAATAACAAACACTTTAGATTGTTGGCTTAATTAAATCATTTTTAGCACGGCTGTCCATTCCACAAATAACTACTCTTGCTGGACACATCTGTTAGTTAGAATAGTGTACTAAAATTGTTAAAAGTTTTCTTAAGAAGTTATATAAAAAAAAAAATAACCTTATCGGCTTAAATAGAACATTTTTAGCTTAGTTACGAGTAGATAGCCCCATCTAGTATTTACCAGCTACTTTACTAGTAGTTGTTTGACTTTGTATCTAGGTCTGGAACCTTGTAGATAATTCTTTTCCTCGTTTCTCAACCATTCTGCACAAGAAAATTCTTAAAAGATATTTTGGCACTACTCATTCGTCGAAGACAACAACCATATTTGATGACAACATATTGTACGGTATAGCAGGTTTTTGAGGTATTCAAAACTATTTATTTAAGATATTCAAAACTATCAGATATTTTAGCCAATGTTTTCTGTTACTTTAAAATTTAAACTGTAACGGTTTTCTTGGTAATACTGCATTTACACATACAAGTAAGTAACTTACAGTAAGTTCAGTATAATATTATTATCGAAAGTGGTGGAAAAATTATCTAATGTTTCGCAAGTTACTTTTATGTTTACACAGACAAGCTCAAGTTCATTTTTTATATGTAAAAATTGCTTTAATTTTGTAGCTAAACAATTTAAATATACAAAAATGAAAGCGAAATTTATTTAACCATTTCTTTTTCATATATATTTTTTTAATTTTGATGAAGAATATTTGATATAAAATAATATTTGATGAAAAAAATATGGATCAAGTATTGCCGTTTTATCATTATTGGAAAAGTCCAGAAAAACATATTTGCATGAAATTATTAAAAATTTTTTTTTTAATTTTATTTATGTTTAGTACTACCATTGAAATATGTTGCTATACACATGTGTTCTTTCTTTATTTTTCTCTTCATATAAATAGACTAAAAATCAGCTATGAACATTATTTTTTTATTTTAATAATTAATATCAACTTCATTTAAAACTCATTTTCGGCAACACTGTTTTATTATTTGTCATTTTACTTCCAGTTAGTATTCAAAATTCACTCAAAACTGAATCTTATTGCAAGTTGAGTTGTAAGTAAGAAAAATGTCTGTGTATTTGTAAAAAATTTGAATGTATTGACTTTTTCAAACTTGCACTTGCATATGTAAATGCTGGGTAGCAATATTAATTGTTACAAAAAAAACCTTTATGTGCATATTCACAAAAAATTAAAATGTATTTGAAACGAGTTTTAGTAAAATTTTTTAGTTAAAACACATTTCAAATTCACTTAAATTTTTATGAATATGCCCATTAAACAATAAATTTACTGAAGTTTTTAGTACGGTATTTAGTTCAAATGCACCCTTCGCTTTTATCTTTTATTTAGTTATTAATATTTTACAACTTGTTTCATTATTAGTATTTTTGCATTTTTGTCTATGGAGCAAAACACTCTAACCCCATCTAATTACAATGCTCCATGCCGATTATTTTTAAGGTGATGACATGCAATTAGAGATTAAAATTTTATCCAAACATTAGCTCAGTAATTATGTACTTTGATATTCTGATTAGTAACAAAAAAGTCTACATATCGTTGGTCTCACGTAGAAAGGCCCTAACTAACATAATTGCAATTTAACAGCAGAAGGAAAAAACGTAAAAAAACTCTATTCATCAACATGTAACTTTTTCCGTAGAATTTCTTGTAAGACTGTGACTTGTGAAATTATGCAATTAAATCTTTGTGACGAAGTGTATTTGTGTCAACTGTATTAGAATAACTAAAAAAACTCAAATTCGGGAATAATGTGAGTTAAGGCCTTTTTACATGAATAAATCCATATTCAATACTAAACAAACTTATGTTGGCTTTCAAAAATATTTATGAACATAATTTTAAGCACAAGAAATATTTGAGTTCAAATTTGTTGAATGATAGCAAACAAATAAATAAAACTAAAAATATTGACCAATCATGCTACTCATATAACAGTGCAAATGCAGCACTCGAACGAGTGACAAAGAGAGAGAGAGAGAGAGAGGTTGAGGAAAAAGCAGCTCAATTAGTCCATTAGAGTTCAGTGCAATGGTAATATTTTTAAATGCATGCAAATGAATTATTTAACGATACGAAATTAATATTGAAAAATGTACAAAGTTATTTATTGCACCCACACACTATTTGGCAAAACAACAACGATAACAAAACAAAAGTAAAAAAGCAAAACGGAAAGGAACTTAAAAAATATATATAAAATGCAAATAAAAATTTATTGAATGCAATGTCGATTATATTAATTGACATTCTAGGGAATTTTGCAGACAGGCCGAATATTGTACTCGTATCCAGCCAGCACCAGTTCAACAGAATATTTATTAAATTTAAAGATAACAGAGTTTGATGCACTTTCAATGCAAAAAAATGTTGAATATTTTTTCATTTGCACTCGTTTCATATATTCATAAAGAAACACATAGTATGAAACTCGTTAGTTTAAATAGAAAATTCATAGCAAAAAGTGCAGAGCAAAATTTCTATTGAATTGTCATCGCCATTAAAAGATATTTAATTAAATGTTCTCTGTTGGAGAACTTATAGCCATTATACAGGGGGCCTATTTCACGATTTGCAATTTTAACGTTCGCAAGCATTTTGTGGAGCGAAAACTCCTATGCACGATCCACTTTTGAGCTGAAGCTGCAAATGGTGTAAGAAATCGTAGCAAAGAATGCAAGAACTCATAAGAAAAAATTTGATTTTTGGGCTATAAATGTGTTTTTTTGCCGTTTAAAATTTATGCGAACACTAACGCTCGAAATCGTGAAACAGGCCCAGGTTGTCTGGTGGCAAATTTATATTTTTAAATACGATAATTTCGAAAAGTAATAAACAGTGTGAACGGAGGCTGGCGTGGTGGGAATAATTGATTATGCGGATCTGTCAGTCACGACCAGTGCTGCCACGACCAAAATATTTTTACAGCCAAAATTTTTCAAAAATTTACCAAATGTGCAAAAAAATTACCTAAATTAATATGATTTTTTTTTATATCGAATTTGCATTATAAGTCAAAATGTTTCCATTTTATAGTTAAATGTCATCAAACAAGAAAACAAAAATTAATCCAACATTGGTGGCCAATTGGTTGTAGCCCATTGGAAGATGCACTTATTATGATTGAAATTCCTTATATAAACTATTTTTTATGTTATGAAAATACATACATATGTAAGAATGAATTAAAAGGTATACTTTTAACCTTGAACCGCCGAGGTCACATAATCTAATATCGTTTATTTCAAAATATCGCTCCTTTATTGCAACATAGTCATATCTCAAAAAAGCTTGTTTCGAGAAAAACGCATTTAAAGTTTTTAGTTTCCATACAAGTCTTAGCAAATTAAAAAAAAAATGTCTCCTAAAGGAAACAGTTTAAAAGCAATTTGAATAAATTTTTGGCACAATATAAATGGTAGTACTGTTAACAATTCTGCATTGTTAACTCGAAAAGCTAATTTTTGAGATATGACTATGTTGCAATAAAGGAGCGATATGTTGATATAAAATTTAACTGCTACCTAATCAGAGGATTTAACTGCTACTTAATCAGACGATTGTCTGGTGCTAGCAACTGGGTTTCCTTAACCCAGTTGCCAATATTTTCTGTGATCTAGTAGTATGGAGATTTGTTGACTGCGTTCATATGTCAGTCAAACTTTTCTAAAATGACACCTCCCATAACCGGACAAACCTTGTCGAATTCAGGTTTTCTTATATATTTCTATACAAAACTTTTTGCCATAGTTGGATACTTTAATAAAAATTGGGTTTATAACATCTCTCATATGCGGACAGAGCATTGAAAACAAGACGAATTAATTTTAAAAATTAGTTTACTTTGCTTGAAACTCACCAAGTATTTAATGAAATAAAGAGTAGTTAAGGCGTCTACACTGAAGATGACTATATTAAAATAATAATTTCAAGAGCTGTTGTGAAAGTAAATCTTTCTGAAGACTCTTAAGATTAGATAAATGTAGAAAGTCATAATTCCATAAAATCGTACATACATGTTATTATTACATACATACATATTATTATTATATTATATTAAACCATATTTTCCTACGTTGTCACATTCGAATATAACAAAAACATTGAAATTCATTTTGAAACTAAACAGCTTAACTTAAACTGCTCTAAGTTATAGCAGCCTGATCTGCATACATTTTTTTCAACCGCCAAAGACTAACCTAGCATTGTTTTATTAAAATTTATCTTTATGTAATAAAATATTTGAAATAATAAATGTGAAATCCTTGCAAGCGAACGCCTTTAATAATCCGGCAAATAAATCCGTATAGGTGAGTGTCCGGTTATGGGAAGTTTCACTGTATTTATGGAAGAAAAAAATTACCTAAAATGAAAAAAGTATTCGCATCTCCTCATTGAAGAAAAATATGATCAATTTTGGTTAAAATTACCAAAAACGGCAGCTCCGGTCACGATGTTAATATGAGCATGCGCGTTCGCAGTGGAGACTTTTTTTATGTATAATGATTCTTACGTAATTGCTTGTCGACAATTTTGTTCAAAGTTTGGTATTCAGCGAATACGTGATGGACCGAGTGTAACTGCCAGTTCGCCGATGTCGAAAGGATAAGTTCAATCGCACTCTAGGCGAAAGAAAATTGATTTGGGTTTTTTCTAACTTTATTCCAAGGCAGCTTTATATAAGTAGTAGCAGAATTACAATAAATACAACACCAACAGACGATGTGTCAAAATTTAATTAATATACATAAGTACATGCGAACGAATAATAGTGACATAGACAAACCCAAATTGATTCGAACGTGAGTGACTAGCTTTCTTTCGCATACATTTTCATTCGATATCGTCGAACTGGCTGTAAATTTAGTTCTTTCGTGGGTACAGCGATTCCGCGCAACTTTTTCGACTATGAATGTCCCACGGCTAGAGCGCAGTAAATTTTCAAGGACTCCCGATAACATTGAAAGCAATTTACATGAAAATCCGTGACGATACTTAGGGGGAAAGAGGAGCCTCCCTCACTATGATTTCCAAGAGCGATTACTCATGAAATTTAAAAAAAAGGTGCTGAAATTTCATTCTTTTTTTAAAATTCAAATCGTTCAAGAACTGAAAGAAAGTGATTTTGAAAATTTGTTTGTGAAACGGTGTTGGAGCGTTTTTGCACTGTAAATTCCATTTTTTGGAGCGATGAGGTTCATTTTCACTTAAACGGCGATATCCCAAGAAAAACTGCCGTTAATGGTCTCCATGAACCCGCAGCCCTCGACTGAAACATCAAAAACCATTGCTTTGCCCCAGGGCAACTGTTTGGTGTGCCTTATCCATGCATGAGATAATTTGACAATTTTGGCAACGAATGTCAACGGCGCAGATTATCTACTCATGATAACGGAATTCTTTTTGCCAAACCTGCGAGCTTATTCATCATATTATTCAGAGTAAGGAGCGACTGCACATACAGCCAGAGTTTCAATGAATTTGCTACGAAAATTTTTTCCCTCAAAAACTGATCAGTCGCTTTGGTGACGTCCCATGACCATCGAGGTCCGTCGATTTAACTGCCATGGATTTTTTTATGAGACCATCTCAAGCGGTTTATAATAACAATCCCTAATCTCGTGTGGCTTTAAAGGAAAATATTCACCGAGAAATCAGTTAAATTGAACCAGCTTTACTGCAGCGTATTGTGCAGAGCACAAGGCTCCGTTTGGAACAATGTGTTCAACTCGACGCAGATATCTGGGTGACATACTCTCTAATTTGATACAAATTTGTGTCAATTATTACGTTTTTTGTTTAAGTTTGAAAATATAAAACTACTACTGGCACTCTGTACGAAATAATCAATCTACAGACATGGCCAACTGAGATAAAATAAAAACAATCAAATCTTACAAATGTAATTATGTTAAATGCGGTGGGTATTCGTAATAACCTAATTATAGTGTAAAGTCTTAACGTGGGAATTCTAATGACATTTATTTTCGCAGCTTATACTGCAGATCATTAAAACTGACGGCAAAATGAAAATATATTTTACAGTATTGTTACGAATTTTTAACACATCTTAACACTGTGTGCAGCCGTTGATATATTTGTTATAAATATACTCTTATATTCACATTAATTTCGCTGACGCGGCATTTTCATGAAAAACCCGGTCTAGGCTATATCTCGGGTATATATGGACCGACATCGATAATTTTCATTTTTCATATTTATATGACCCTATTTCATTACCAGAACTGTTTTTAAGCAAAAAAAGATGTTTAAGTTCACTTACGCGACATTTTCATTAAAACCGCAGTTTAGGCTATATCTCGGGTATATATGGATCGATATCGGAAATTTTCATTTTCCATATTTATGTAACCTAATTTCATTATCAGAACTGCTTTTGAGCACAAAAAAGTTGTTTAAGTTCGCTTACGCGGCATTTTCATGAAAACCCGTTCTAGGCTATATCTCGGGTATATATGAACCGATATCGGAAATTTTCATTTTCCATATTTATGTAACCTAATTTCATTACCAGAACTGCTTTTGAGCACAAAAAAGTTGTTAAGTTCGCTTACGCGATATTTTCATGAAAAACCCGATTTGGGCTATATCTCGGGTATATAGGGACCGATATCTGAAAAATTTTTTTTTGCCTTTTAGTCACCTTGCTTAATGAGTGTGTGAAGTTTGAAGCAAAACAAACAACTTTTTTTGTCAAAAATTTCCATACAAAATTTCAAAAATTCATGGCTTTTTTCGGAATTTTGAATATATCTCAGCTATACGTGGACCGATATTACTGAATTTCAATAGCAAACACATGACAGTATGGAGAATGGTGAAAGAAAAAAGTTTCTATGTCTAATGGTTTTCTCAGAAATGGTATTTCAACGGCCGACAGACGAACAGACGGTCAGACGGACATCGCTTAATCGACTTTTCCATTAATTCTGAATCAGAATATATATATATACTTTATAGGGTCGCAAAAAAAACTGTAGAAATTACAAACGGAATCACAAACTTATATATACCCTTAACATTTTTGTGAAGGGTATAAAAACAAACATACGTGATTTAAAACTTCTAATATTATATGATGGTATCATTCGACTGGCTCAAGTTCAATCCTGGCTAAAGCCAAGAATTATTTTTATTTTTAATTATAATTATAACAATAATTGCAGTGATCAATAACTCTTGATCAAAGAAGACAGGAAAAAATAATTGAATACACTAAAGCTGTTGGACAATTAGCTATTTCGCAGTCGCTACACTGCTCATCAGCACCCATTCCATTCAATTTAAAACTCGCAAAATTCCATTCAAATCAACTATAAGCACAAATGATGTTATTGTTGTTCTTGCGTTCTTGGTATTTCGTTTCTTACTGCTTATTATTTTGGCTTTCTGTTGTTTACAATCATGTGTGTGAGTATGTATATGAATAAGAATTTGTACATTTTATTGTGGAATTAACAACAAGTAGAAAGATCAAAATGGTTATAGAAGATAATAAAGAAGTATAAATAGCCCGCAGATAGCTTTGAGCAAGACAGTCATAAGACAAGATATTGCGAATGATTTTGGTACTCTGTAACGAAAAAGTGTTAGTGTCATTATTTCATTTGCAATTGTTGAAACCGCAAAGCGTTTTTAAAGGCAAAAACGTGCAAAATATAATTATCATATGTTTGATGGAAAATGTTTGCCTGTTGTAAATTTTAGTTCTGGAAAATTATTAAGCAGATTGTTTAATGATATTGCTAACCAATAGTGTACTTGACCCCTCTATGAGCCCCCTGGGACTAGCTTGCTTACACAATTTTAAAGGGTGTTAGATATGTTCAGAATAATTGTTCTTAAATAATTACAATTGTATGGAATTCATCAATTATAATATTCCATCACACACTGAAAAAATTTTGTTCAGAAATTCTCTGAATTTTGACATTACTTTTATGAAGTTTTTCATTATTTTTCAACCATTGTAACTTTTCATAGAAATAATGAAACAAATTTCATTAGATTATTTTAATGAAAACCTTCATAAAAGTAATGAAACATTTTAATAAGAAACATGACTTATTTTCATTAAAAGTATGAAAGACAAATCATATGATTAGTGAAATAATTTCTTTAGATCAAAGAGTCAATTTTATAAAGCACATGAAAACTGTACATTAAATTAATGAAAAAGTAACATTTATTTAATGAAATACTAATGTAATATATTCATTATTAAAAATATAAAACTCCTTCATAAGGTCAATGAAGTTATTTTATTTATCTAATTTTATTATTTTAATGAAATAGTTACATTTGTTTAATGAAATAATATCATAACACACATTAATAAAATATGTTCACAAATGTACGTAATAAGATCAATGGATTTATTTCATTTATTCATTGATACTTTATTTCATTACAGAAACAATACTATTCCTTGCTTTTGTGAAATTGTACCTAATTATGATAAAAGAAAATGTTGAACAAGTATTCACCAAATAAAACAGATTTTATTAATTTAAATTACTTCAATACACTGGTATTTACATTTTTCAAACTATTATTATGCTGATTTGAGTACATACACATATGTACATAGATACCCAAGTTCGGTAGCCAGCAATTTATTTGTCATTGATCTAATGAATTCTATTTCATTGGAATTATGAAACTCATAAAACTTACATTTTAATAAAAAACACTTGAAATTTTTTAAACTGTAGCTTAAGATTAATAAATCCCCATTAATATATCTTACTAAAATTCAAAGAATTTAAAAAAAAAATTAAATTTTGTTATAGTCATAAATCCAATGATTTTTTTTAAGGAAAGTATGAAACTTAATGAAACCATTCTGATGGAACTATTTCATAATATATATGAAGTTTCATGCATATTGTGAAAAGTTTTCATTGGATTTATGAAAAATATTTAATGAAACAGTTTCATTAACTATATGACGCATAATTCTTTCAGTGCAGTAATAAAGTCCATTATAAATACATTTTTTTATTTTTATTTCTGAAAAAGCACCACTTAACTGATTTCTTTAATAGAAAAATTTTTAATTTTAAGTTACTCAATTGAACCGAACATATTTGATTCAAAAGTGTGTAGTGCCATTTAAGAGCATTTCCATTTACTAAGAACTCTTAACAAGAAAAAAAAACTGAAGCGAAATCAATAAACTATTTGAAATTGTATCGGCAACGGTGTCGAAAGCTATTAATTCCACTTTAAAATCAAATCAAACTATTAATTCCACTTTAAATCCGTTTTTCGTTTTTGCAGTAATTTTATTTCTTTTTATTAAATTTGAGATGGAAAGCAAGCCTAGAGAAGTGTAAATGAGCATGAAATACTTTATTAAAACACACAAAAAGTTGGTACGTGCATACATTTAAATAATTATATACATACATATGTATATGCATGCATATATCCACATACCCAGCAGAATGTGTGAGAGAGATTATTTGATGAGACTTCCAACTAAATGCTTACACCCAGTTAACAATTATGCTCGATATGTCTGCCTCACAATAATTTAAATTTTCGTATATGCTACAATAGAACTATTATTTTATCCTTAAATTGAAAATACGCATATTATTGTATAATAGAGTATATAGCAATAATAATCATTGGATCTATAATAAAGGGAATTTTTATAGAGGTGTATCTTTGAAATTGAATAAAACAAAGAATTTTTTAAATTTATATCTTATATACGACTTATGAACGTCATCACAAAGTAAACAGAGATGAAGGTTAGGTTAGGTTATGTTGGCAGGCCGCTGGATTCCCAAGTGTATCCTTATTTGTCCAGGTCACGTGGGTCCTTATCAGTTCCCTTTGTAATTGCCAAAAAAGAAATAGAAGAAGAAAAGGAAGATAGCGGGTGATGTAAAAATTGGGGATATGGTGGTTATAGGATGGAGAAAGATGCAAAGCTGCTTGTTGTGGTGCTACGTGTTATTATACTAACCATCTTCTGTTCCTTCGATTAAGTGTGGCACGATGGCCTAATGCACAAAATAAAGTTTAACTTGCCTGGCAACATCCACTTCTTCTCGAAGACCATGTAGAAAATTCTCAGCTCAGCCAATTGAAGCAGGAGTTTCCCAAGGCAGTATTTTGGGGCCAATTTTATATTTGATTTATGCCTCCGATATGCCAACAAGTTCCAATATTCACACATCAACTTTTGCAGATGACACATCATTTCTCAGTGTCCATGAAAATCATCAGGTAGCATCGTATAGTTTGCAGGAACATATTTACAAGTTGGAAAAATGGCTAGAGCTCTGGAAAATCAGAGTAAATGAACAGAAATGTGTTCATGTCACATTCACACTTCGTAAGCAGACGTGCTCTTCCATCAAGATTAACAACCGAGTGATCGCGCAAAACAATGAGGTCAAATACCTTGGCATCCACCTGAACCGTAGATTAATCTGGAAGTGTCATATTGATGCAAAGTTGACTCAAATTCAATTAAATTGAAATCTTTGCAAATTAATTGGCTTGTCGGCAGAAATTCGAAATTGAACTAAGATTGCAAACTTTTGCTCTACAACATGATTTTAAAGCCAATATGGTGCTATGAAGTTCAACTTTGGGGAACTGCATCCGCATCAAATATTGAAAGAATTCAAAGGTGCCAAAACAGAATTCTTCGTACTATTACCGCAGCTCCATGTTACTCCTATGTCAAAAACTCTCGAATACATCAAGACTTTGCGACATAGTACGTTGCGCCCCATTAACCCACTGAGGGTTTGGAGTTGACCTCCCCTCATGGTATTTTTGCCGCAAACCGGTCGTTAAAAGAGAACCTCCGGAGGATTTTGAGTAAAGCTCTCCTCCGGATATTCTGGAATCTACGCTAAACCAACCTCGTGTCATGTATATGATTCGTCTAATTCCCCGAGAGTTTGAGTTAACCTCCGCTCACCGCGTATTAGCGCGAACCCCAAATACTTCTACATACACAGTCGACCAAAAGCGATGTATTGGTGTTGGCACTGCGATCCGTCGTATAACGCAGAACAAACTTTTAAACAATAAACCATATTTTTGTGGTTTTTTTTTGTTCTCTGGTCACAAATATACATTTTTGTAATGAGTCCTGGCAGCCCTGAGATATACCAGCCTATGGGGGAAAACCTGTCGTTGCAACTTAAACGTACCTCTTGTGAAAGATGAATTTTCAATTTATGCGAAAAAATATATCAACAAACTAGGGGAACATCCGAACCCTCTTACACGTAACATCCTTAACTTTAGTGGTCACACAAGATTGAAAAGGAGGGATACCCTCGCAGTCACCCGTATTTAATTTCCTATATATGTCATTTTCTAGACTTAAGTAAATATTTTTTAGACAAGATTTGAATACTTATTGTTAGTTCATTATTTATGAAGATTCAATAAATAATAATAGAATGAGAAGAAAAAAAAAAAAACATCTGCTGTTCCTGGCGAAAAAAGCCAGCGCGCTCAGATTGGCTGAGACCAGAAATGATAAGCTACTTAAACTCCGCTCTCCCAGATATGTTAGGCGGTGGTGTTCCATTACTGAACATGTTCCGAGGAAGTAAGGGATTGTTTCCTCCTCGTTTTTGTCTTTACAACTTTTGCAGAAGTCGTTGTAAAGTAAACTCAGTCTCCTGCACGGTTCCCAAATAATCAGTATGCAGTGATTACTCTTACAGTGGCTTTCAAGTTTCGTTCTTTTAAAGTTGATGTGCAACCACTTTAGGTTAGGTAGGCAGGCCGCTGGATACCCCGGAATAATCTAGGCTGTCCAGCTCACTTGGGTCATATAGTCGTTCCCTTTGTGATTGCCTGAAAAGTAAGATAGTGGACTGAAGTTATAGGAATATAGTGTGAGTGGAAAGGATGGGCGGGGATAGAAAGGAAAAGTGGAAGAGTAGAAGCTAGAAGTGAAAAATAGTGGGATATAGTGTGAGGGGGGAAAGGTGGGAAACCGTTTAGTATGGCTTTATGTGGTACTGTACTAGACATCCGCTGCTTCTTATGAAAGCACGGTCAGGTTGACCGAGGCCAGACAAGAAATACTTTTGGAAGCTCCACTCGCCTAAGTATCTTAGACGATGATGCTCCAATGCCGGGCATGTGCCGAGGAGATAAAGGATCGTCTTCTCCTCGTCTTGGCAACTTCCACAGAAGTCGTTATGGGGTAGGCCTACTCTCCAGGCATGGTTCCCAAACGGGAAACGACCAATGATGACTGCTGCAGTCACTCTTAGTTGAGATCTGGGCAATTTTAATAGCTCCCACGTTCTCTTAGAGTTAATATGCGGCCACAGGTTCCTTGATATAAGGCATATGGGCTCTGTGAGCCACTTTTCTCGTGCTCGTTTTCCAACACGCTGTTAATGGTTGTTGGCCCTATCCTCTAGGGCTGTCCCTTTTTTTGGCTAAGTCTTTACTGCAACCACCTTAACTTCCTTGATATAAGGCATATGTGCTTTGTGAACCATATTTCTTGTGTGCATTTCAGTGTGTGAAGCTTTATCCCTTTCCAGAACGCTAATAGAGGTTGTGCGCAAAAAAAACAATGTCCCTATATTCTAGGGTTGTTCTTTTCTTGGGGCTAATTCGTCAGCGATGTACCCATTTTAGGGTTAATTTTGAATGTCTCGCTATTTTATTTAAAGATGTCTGGCATTCTTGAACTAGACTGGAACAGGGATGAAACAAGAGAGGAAAAAATTTACAACCAAATTTATCTCGCGCTTTGTGCTTTCATTCGTAAACAAATAACTTTGTAACCTCAAAAGTATACGTAAGAAAGATAAGTCAATGGTATACTGTACACTGGACGTATATAGGCGGCGGTTGTCCTCCAAGTGTTAAGTTTTTAGTCTTATCGGCGTCGACTAGTGACTTAACACATCCCCTTAAAAATGTTCTAACGGCGTTAAATTGCTCGTTTTTACGACCCCATTCGGAGATTAATAGAATATCGCTATTCAGTGAATCATTCATATTTAACCTCTTGGCAGCGATCTCTGATAGGCTGGGCCTATAACTAAAAGAGTACGAGTGACAAATGCTGCTGTCATCCGCAAAAGAGTGGATAGGGTTGGAAGTTTGATAGAGAAGGTCGTTGAGGAAAATGAGAAATAGGGTAGGAGAAAGAACTTCAGTCAAGAAGAAGGGTTATTTTAAATTATAACAATAATTGTTGTTTCTAGATTGAAGTTGGACTCGAACTCTCAACTAGTTAGTCAATATCGTACATATGTAATAACTAAAAAAGTTCCCTTATTAATGATTTATAAATTTTTTTGATTTATAAATTTTTATTCGTAGGACATTAGAATGGTTTGCTTTAAAAAAAAAAAAATTTTTTTGGGCCAAGTTGCTACCCTAGGACTAAAAATCGTGTAAACATAATTCGAAAAAATGTTTTGCCACGCCTACAAATACCTCCCTTTCATATTGTTCACTGTGTCGCTATTTTCTCTCCGAACATAACATTTTATATACCGGTCGTGGGTATAAGGTCTTCGTTACTCTGCCCATGCTGTGCATCCTTTACTTTACAAATTTATATGTAACTGTTTAGTTAAGCTCTAAACACTGAGACGACAGCAGACTTCACAACTCCACGGCTACAAATGAAGTTAGCTTCAAATGCTGCCGTCTGGTCAGCAACATAATTATTTTCAAGACGGCAGCAGCACTATGTGTATTTAAACAGTGCAAGTTTCAGAGATGCCACATATATATTTTACATGAATAAAATTAAAATTACCGACTGAAAACGTAAAAATATCACGAAAACTGTAAAAACTAATCAATTTATTTGTTTATTTTATTTATGTGATGTTTATTTCTATTAAATATTTCAAACAAATTTTAGTTTTTATTGCTGCCAATTTATATTTATAGTGGCAGCACTGCATTTACTTTTTGCTGCCTACGAAAATAGAAACTAGTCTAAGTTGGCAGCAGCAGCAAATGCTGTTGTGAAGTCGTGCTGCTGTGTTGTCGTTAAAATAATCGTGTGCATTTAAACACATGTATTTTATTTTTGACAGATTGCTGCTTGCTGTCTGCTGTTGTCTATGTGTTTAAAGCTTTAAGTATATAAATAAAAAAAAAAAAAATAAATATATACCGGTGTTTACGTCAAATTCTAATCATGATTTTTTTAAAAACTAGGTTTGTACCCACCTGAATGCAAAATATTTTTGAACCGAGTTTTTGAAAGTCATGACTAGAATTTGATTTGGTAGCGAGAAACTATTAAAGCCAGAAATGTAGCTTTTACAAAGCCATGAACGTCAAAATATATACTCATAGAAAACCTGTCATAGCGGTGATGTATTTTAACATCGATGCAATGCCAAATGTTGTCATTTTTGACCTCATGACAATTTTCCTCGCTGTGATGTCAACCATTACATCAGTTGCTTAAATTATCAACAGCGGCACTTATAACAATTATATCATCAATGGAATGTCATGCTGACATCATAGGAATGCGTTATCGGAGTACGTTTGATGTAAGCATGTAATCAATGCAAGGAAACTCCAATACCGAAGAAATTACTAAATGAAGTCCTTGTAATGAAAAAATATCATCAATAGCGCACTAACATCAGACGAACTATAATTTGGATTCAATCTTATTGATGTGATAGCTCATTAACATCAGAAAAATGGCACGTAAAGTAAATTTGATGACGACATATCATCAATACTATGGTACGCTATCATCAACATTAAACTTCGGTTCAATTTAATGATTTCAAAAATATGTTCAAACACGTAACTTTATATTCTACCATCTTCAAGAAACCAATGAGAATTAAAAATGTGCTAATAATACTTTTGATGACTTCATGTCATCAATACAATGTCTGTGTGGCGCATTATCATATTTTAATTGTGTGCATGCTGTGTATGAGGAAATATTCTCTTTCTTTTTTCTTTTTATTTTACTCTCTACGCTGTCATTATATTTATGTAACTATCGTGGCATATGATGACTAAATGTCATTATTAAGATGCATTTTCTTCTACTTCTTAAAAATTAATTTGAATTTAAAAATAATAATTTTACCAACCTAATTCTTTTTCAACAATAAATATAATATATTATATTATACTATTTAGGCTTTTCTTATAATAAACTTTGACAAATTAGATGTATTATAACTGTTAATAAAATGTATCATTGAATTGAGGTTACCACAGTTCTAGCATTGATGATACTCAATATATGACAAAATTGTCTGATGACGTTTGTTGTTGAGATTGATGATAGTTTTCATATTACTGATGACTATTTACATACTATTGATGTCACAATTCTGATGACCCGCTGTCATCTATATGAAAATACTTCTTTCTGTGACTGCATAAAATGTTATGACTGCACTAAAAATAGCAAACTTAGAAAACAAAATACTAAAAAGGCGGTATTTGTAGGCGTGGCAAAATAATCATTTGCAATTTTTTATATGATATTTTTGATCCCAGGTGATGACAGGCACAATTTTTTTTTTCATACCAGTCTAAAGAACACTCGTTTGTATAAACGTAACTCGACGACACGGTGAAGAAAATTATAGCTTGTGTGGTCTTGCTTGGTGGTATTTCCAAAACTTTTGTCAAAGATTTGCTGCTTGAGCTGTCGTCAATATGTCTTCCACTATTTTTTTTATTGTTTTGTACGCATCCTTTATGGTGTCTTAAATATATGGCCAACTGGGTAATTATGTTGAATGCACAAATGTTGTTTTCTCCATGTAAAACATATTTTTGCAAAAAAATGAAAAGGAAAAACAAACTGGCGGATGGATATACAGTACGCAACACTGTATTAAAATTGAAATGTGTCTTTCGAGGACATAAATGGATTTCAAGTAATAAACAATCCTATTTATTTAAAGTGTTAAAAGGAATCTTGTTGCAAAAATCTGTAAAAAAATTTTATTTCTGTCATTTAAATAAATGAGTGTCGTTTTTTGAGAAATTGCTTTTAAACGCAAAAAAATATCAGCTGAATTTTTAAAAATCAATATTATTTTTAAAATATTCTATTATTTTAATAGTAGACTTAACCGTTTATTGGACAGTGTTGAAATTAACCTGTTTGAGATCAACAAAGTTGCGCCGGTTACGATAGTTGTTGTACACGAGCAAAACTGAAGGAATTTGTAAAAAAAAACTTTAAATAAAAAATGAACAATTTGTTCATGTTTCAGGCACTAAACAAATAAACACACACACACACATATACATACATATATGCAAATACCTGTTTGTATGCGAAGCTGCCAGTGTTGGCAAATTTAATTATATAGTTTAAATACAGAACGAGGCGCGTTGTTGTCATACGTGCATATGTGTGTGCTCATACGTGCATATGTGTGTGTATATGCATGTGTGTAGGTATACTTTAAAATTTGTTAGCAAATGAGTTATAAGTAGATTTGTTTAAAAGCAGAAATTCATACACAAAACTGCAAATGGTTTTACTTACTAGAGTATAGCAGGCATTCTGAGTGGCCTACTTTTGGGCCTTTTCAAAGTAAAACTAGTAAAGGCCCTGTAACACATTTTACTCTATATGTGATACACGATTTCGTCTCTTTTAATCAGTAATAATAAATTTTAAATATTAATTTATTGAATTTTTATTGAACTTTATAATTCTTTAAATTATATTTTTGGTTTTTGTACATCGGATTTTAGTTCAAGTTTTTTCCTTTTTTAAGTTTTTTCTTAAGAAGGATTTTTTTACAATATACATGTTTGCTGTGATCAATAATTTTTCATTGAAGAAGATAAGAAAAAAATAATAATTAATACTTCAATAAATTAATATTTACATCTCTGGGTGCGGAGAAATTGTTAAAATACAAAAATAAATGTTAATAACTAAAAAAGAAATACCGCTAGTTCTGAGACAGCAAACGCTGTACAAACAATGTGGACAATTAACAAAATGCATATCGTCATATTAAATGCAAACGGACGTAACTACACTCTTAATTTCTCTTTAATTTCTTTTAATTAAAAACTCGCTATCGAATGCCATCATTACAAGTTTCGATACCTTTTACTCGATATCGACTTAGATAATCCCAAAAGTGTAAAAACTCGCACATTCGAGTAAGAACACGCTCGTAAGCGAATGACAGAATTAGCCACCTGCTGTCAAAAACCAACGAGTAGCTTTTCTCGTTTGTTTGGCGGCAAGTGTTGCCTGGTTGGTTTTGACAACAAGTGTTGCCGGGTTTGAACAGTAGTTCTGCAGCACCCTGTATATACGAGGTAAAAAATCTTAATCACTTTAACTTTCGTATATAACATTTCCGGTTGCTATAAATTTTTTAGAAAAAAATTATTCCAGTAAAAAATTATAAATAGCTTGTTTTCTATGTTTCCCAGCTATCTATATGTCGACATTTCATAGGAACTACCCTAATCATCAGTAGACTTTGGAAATTTTTGAAAGATATTCTCAAACATTCAACTTTAAATCCCAACAATCCAAATAAATTGCTGAGAATTTAAAAAGAAAAATGCTCTAATAATATCCGTCAAAACACAAAAAACAAGCTTTTCTATTTATAAACGTCTCTAACATTTCTTTACACCTTTCAAACAAATGAACAACCGTTGGTTGCTACTGATGATTAGGGTAGTTCCTATGAAATGTCGACATATAGATAGCTGGGAAACATAGAAAACAAGCTATTTATAATTTTTTACTGGTATAAATGTTAGAAGCTTAAATAGCGAATAAAAAACTTAATTGAAAAAAATTATTCCTACAATATTAAACTATGTTTTTCAAATAATTGTTGTTAACCCAGAGCCTGCTTAAAGGCCCTTGTCATCATTCCTTTACCTTTTTTTATAACTGTGCGAATAAATTTACGTACATATGTTATTTTGACAGGTAATAAGAAGAAAAATACCAAGCAATTCGCATGCAAGTTCTTAGATGCAAATATACATATTTCCTGCCTCTCAAAACTATTAAAGCAGTAGGGAAAATTTGGTTGAATTATTTTATAATTTACTCCAGTGATGTTTTTGACGTTTTCAAATGTAAATGATGTACATATGTAGACGTTTCATATCAATAATATAATATAAAATTATAAAAGTTTTGAATAAAATTGTCCCACTATTAGCCCTTCTTGGCTCATTTTCTAATGAGTTCATTAACTTTGTTTAGATTTTTGTAAATGTGTGCATATGTGTGTGTTTTTATTGCGTCTGTATTGTTTAGTTGTTTGTAAAGTTTAGTCATCAAACAGCCTGTGAGACTGCAAGTTGCTCACATTTGTACTCGTACATTCACTCATTCAAACTTTCTAGTCGTTTGTTAGTTGTGTTCTTCACGTGCATACACGTAAATACATATGTATGTAGGTTTGTTTATATGTGTTAGAAATTTTTTTATGACAGTCAAATTGTCGCATTACTTGACAGCTTTGTTGCTTGGTTGGCTGGTTAGTTGACAAGTACGTAATGTATTTGTTAAATACATATGTGTGTTTACGTTGTAAATGATCCTTCTTTTTTTTTTTGCTACACGTGAATGTGTGTGTATGTGTGCATTAGTTGGTGCAGCATAAAAAAAAACAGAATTTTTTGCACTTAGTTGCTTTATTTGCCCGTGTTTGTGTGTTTTTTATTGCCATTAATTAGCAACTGTGTTAGTTGAGGCATAAACCACACACTCATGAAATAGTTAAACTAAAAAAAAAAAATAACATAAATAAATAAAACAAACAAGAACATTTGCAACAGAGCTGTATAAATTACAACAAAATTTAAATGGCAAAATAAAGTCTAGAAAATTGTGACACTTTTAAAGTGCTCTCAGCACTTCATATTGATTTTTATCTAGTGTTTAGAATACTTAAAGCGCAAAATTTTCCAGCTGTTATACGAGCATAATTATTAGATTAAACGCAAGTTGGTGTTCTCCACCTTCAGGCACTTTAAGATCTAGTTGATTTTAATGGCGTAACTTGTTGTATGAGGCGTTAAAAACTTTTACAATATGCTTTAAATATTTTTTAGTATTGCCGCAAAACTTTTAGTTATAAATGATTTCTGTAATTTAAAATACTCATCATTGGAGCTGCAGTTATGAGTGTTTTCGTGCCGCTGTTTAATAAACGGCGTTAGGTTTTAATTGCTTTCACAAACTCTCGCAATACAAGTGTTTAACATTCAATTCTGCAAATTGTTTATTTATGATAATTGATATAATATATGCGGTTTACATAGAAAATATTCAAAATATTATATTATTTGTCTGTATTCTGTGAAGGCATGTTGCACTATCCAACACGATCTACTAA
Source organism: Thecocarcelia acutangulata (assembly GCA_914767995.1). Classification (NCBI taxonomy): domain Eukaryota; kingdom Metazoa; phylum Arthropoda; class Insecta; order Diptera; family Tachinidae; genus Thecocarcelia; species Thecocarcelia acutangulata. The sequence continues at coordinate 85,039,983 of OU612097.1, read as the reverse complement.
ATAAAACATAAGTGCTGAAAAAGTAGTGTTTTGTATCTCATCAGGTGCACACGTCTTTTGTTACTACCAAGGCGAATTCATTACTAGGTGAATTTGACAGCTCAGGTGATTATTTTTTGCTTGCCACGTTTTTTCCAATGAGACTGTCAAATTTTTTTTCTTTTGTTTACACACATTTTCGCGCCATTTTAATCTGAAGTTTTTTTTGTATGATTTAGTGAAGTTGCAAGAAGTTTTTGTTAATTTAAAAGTGAAAACCCATTATAATCTGTGATTTTAATTACAAACAAGTATAAAAATTTGTATTTGTACGTTTATGTAACATTTTTTCTTAGCTGAACAATCTTAGGCGAATTTAGATTTTGACACACTCAGTAAGTTTTACAATAACAACATAAAAAGTATAGAATTCGCCTTACCACTTGCATTCACCTGTATAAATTCGCATTGTTTACTACTGACCGTATTTTCTATATATGTATGTTCATTATTAATTTTGTCTGAAACCTTATCACTTACATTAAATTTAATATATTTATTAAAGGGATGTAATTAGCTGGAAAACCTCTGAGGAAGCTGCTGGTTTCGATCAGTCCTGGTTACGAGTTCGAAAAACAATCACCATCATAAATTGAAAAGTCATCATCGAACCAGCAGTTTCGTTCAGTTACGTTTTCGTTCAAAAATAATAAATCCATTCCCAATATGTGCTTATGTATAAAAGATTGGGACATACTATTTCCGGTAAATTTTTTTTTTTTTGTTTTTTTTATTATCAATTTTTATTTATTTGTTGAATCTTCAAGAAGAACTAACAACAATTATTCAAATCTTAATAACTAAAAAATTTTCTTTAAGTCCAGCCAATGCTAGACAAAAAATTATGATTCAGCGAATGTATCAGAATACCGTACCATAGGACATCATCTGTTATGCTCCCGAATGGAAGCCAGGGTGTCCCTTCTTTTTAATCGTGTGTGACCACCAAAGGTAAGGATGTCTCGAACAAGTGGATTTGGGTGGATTTCAAGTTTGGTTATATACCTTCCAGCATATTTGGCAAATTCATCTTTTACTAAAGGTACGTTTAGGTCCTTGTGAATTCGAGAATTTCTTACATACCATGAGGCTGCTGTAATCGTACGTAGAACGCTGTTTTGACGCCTTTGAATTTTTCCAATATTCGATGCGGAGGCGGTGCCCCATAGTTGAATTCAATAGCACCATATTGGCTTTACGATCGCGTTATACAATTTCCGTTAATGACAACCAAATTCAAGATCTACTATGAACCGTATTATTAAGGTTTAAACATAAGTTCAATTATATTTATCCTTTTTTAATATTAAGAAACTTTTTAACTTATTGCTTATGATGAATATAATTATTATAGAAGACAAGAAAAGTAGTTTGAAGACCCTTTTTTAGCTGGCTGATAACTATCTCTAAGGCACTTCAACTTCTGTTCATCAAACTTTGAGTTTTAGGGGCTATGGGAAAGAGGAGTGATTTTAGTAATGGCATAACTTTTCCTTGAAAAGTTGTTCCAGTTATTTACATGAAGTTAGCTGCAGTTTATTAATAATTTTGACCTTATTTAGCTGGATAATTTTATTTGTTTCATAGTAGTTGAATATATAGTAGGCTTTCACTAGTCCTTAAACTCGGCTTGAAAGTTGTCCTATCCAATGTTTGCTGAATTTTTCCAACATTTGAGATCGGTACTAATGCGGCAATTGTTTTCCTCCAATTGGTCAGTCGTTTCGGGCTTAAAGACATAGACTAGCGACTTATATCGGGTTAAATTTCAAGGGCCGATGTTGAATGTGAACCACACCTAAACGCCAAGTTTTTTTCCGAATTTTATTTGACATTTCTCTATTTCAGACTTATTCAATTTGAACCATGGAGAGATCCAAAATCCAACAACGTGTTAAAGTTATCCAGACTTATTATGAAAATGATGATCAATTTTCGAAGAAAATCATCTTCAGTGATGAGGCACATTTTCACCTCAGTGGATTCGTCAATAAACAGAATTGCCGCATTTGGGCGAATGAGAATCCAAGAGTGACTGTCGAAAAACCAATGCACCCACAAAGAGTGACTGTTTGGTGCAGTTTATGTGCTGGTGGCATCATCGGGCCGTATTTTTTCCAAAATGAGGCCGGTCAGGCAGTTACTGTGAATGGTGTTCGCTATCGTGAGATGATAATGAACTTTTTATGGCCCGAATTGGAAGATATGGATGTAGACGATATGTGGTTTCAGTAGGACGGTGCCACTTGCCACACAGCTAACGAAACAATTGCACTTTTGCGCAACAAATTCAATGGCCGTGTTGTCTCACGTAATGGCGATGTCAATTGGCCGCCAAGATCATGTGATTTGACACCGTTGGACTTTTTTCTTTGGAATTATTTGAAAGAAAAGGTGTACGTCGATAAGCCAGCAACAATTCAACAGCTAAAGGATGAGATAACTCAGCACATTAACGGCATAGAACCTCCATTATGCCTCAGGGTCATCGAAAATTTGGACCATCGGATGGAGGTGTACCGCCGTGGTCGCGGCGCCCATTTGGCCAATATTTTGTTCCATACATAATTAAGTAATACCAATATATCATAATAAAATAAAATTACAATAATTTCCTAAATAGTTTGTGTTTTATTCAAAATCAACATCGGCCCTTAAAATTTAACCACCCTTTATATTCCCACAGCAAACAATCTTCAAAATGAACTAACACTTAAGTATTCAAATCTTAATACTAAATATAAGTATAAAAATATGCTTTTTCCAGTCCAGCCAATGCTAGACAAAAAGTTTTATTAGGCGGGAGCAATATCGGCAAAATCACCTATTGAGCAATCTGATGGTGGCAACGGTATCCCTTCTTCTCAAGCGAGTGTGGCCGCCAAAACTAAGTATATTGCACGCAAGAGGGTTTGGATGAAGTTCCAGTTTTCTGACATACCTTGTCGCGTACTTAGTAAATACCTCTTTTACCAGCAGAATACTCAGATCTTTATGAACAGTCTAGTGGCGTCAAATTGCAAGATCTGGGAGGCCAACTCACGTCCCCGAAATATTAAACAATGCGGTTTCCAAACGTTTTCTGCAACGTTCGTTGTAGAACGATTCGTATTACCTATTGCGGCGTATTGTTGAAATCATAGCTGCTGCTATATTCTGCATTCAATGAGTACAACAGCGCCAAATGGGTAAATAAATCCACAAAAAAAAAGAACATTTTTCCTCACAACTGCAAAATAAATATATTTTTCTTCTCATCAAGAATATCTAAAATTTATTTTTTATAAAAAAATTATTTAAAGATTTGCTCTAATTCTATGAGCTGTTTTAAACAAACAAACCTTAATCTCATTTAAATTCTCATTTACCAGAAAATCCTACAAACGATTTATTAAATTATTTTCACTTTTTTCTACAAATTTATTTGTATCTTTTTTGTTGCAGTCTCATTTAGCGAAAAGAAAAGTTGATCCCACTAAACGCACATATTTTGTTCATTTCTTTTTTTAACACAAATTCCTAAAGGATTCTACAAAACACATACAAAATCATCGCAATGGAAACAACACGTACCAGCGCGAATATTATCAGACGCCAAATGGGGTTTCAAAAAGATACAAATACCAGCGTAAAAGTAAAAAAAAAGTGTATAAACAAATCAACAGCTGTTGTCATGACAGTTTTTCTGATGAAGTCAAATGATGAAACAAACCTTTGGCTCCTTTTTTAAATTTAGATGATTAAAACAAAAAAGGCAGAAAAATGTTTCTGCAAAAAGACAGATTTTATTTCAAGCATTTTTATTTAGTTAATAAACACAATAGGTAACATTTTAACAATTTGCTTTGAGCAGACGAAAAGGAATTAAATTACTTTTTACATTTAAATTAAAGAAATTATTTCAATTTCTTTTCTCTTTCTCATTGTCGCACTAAAGGGTTGAGCATATTTCCACACAGCAAATATTTAGTTTTTATGTTTAATAATGGAATACGTTGAATTAGTTAATAAATTAATTGATTATTGAAGCTGCAAAGGGGTTAGTGGATAAAAGCCACAATTTAGTAGTACATCCAATTTAAAAAAAATAGGTCGAATGATATCCAAGATGTGTTTTTTTATATACTTTCATATATACGAGTACACGCAGAGAAAAAGCATTTTGAAATATTGTTGTCGCAATATTATTTTATTTTCTTTAACAATACACATTGTTGTTGAAAGCAGTGTATTATCATTTTAGAAATGGTATACTTTACAATGAATATATTTTTATTTATCCTTTTGTCATTTTATTATCACCGTCTACAAATGTTAAAATATGATTGCATGGAACACCATAATTTATAAACAGTTTAAGTGTGTTAAGAATTGAATAATTCAGTTCAGCTCAGAGAAAATCCCCTGTTTCCGTGTCGAATTTAATTCTATAGGAAATCACAATTCGGCTGGGCCAAATATAAAAAATACCCTCCACTATAGTCACGTATATGTATAGTATATATCACAAATTTGTACTGAATATGCTCGGATGTATGTATATGGAGCGATATCGGGAAAAAAATATTTTTGCCTTGTAGTCACCATTCCAAAAAAGAAATCTTTCATGGACATTTTCATGGAAAAGTTTGTTTAAGCTATATGTCGGTCATATATGGACCGATATAGGAAATTTTGATTTTCCATATTTATACTTACAACCTGATTTTATTGCCAAAACAGCTTTTAAGCAAAAAAAAAAAGTTGTTTAAGTTCGCTTACGCTACATTTTCATGAAAACCCCGTTCTAAGCTATATCTGGAGTATATATGGACCGATATCGGGAATTTTCATTTTCCATAATTATATAAAACTGTTTCATTACTAAAACTGCTTTTGACCACAAAAAAGTTGCTTAAGCATTCTCACGGACTAGGCTATATCTCGGGTATATATGGACCGATATCGGAAATTTTCATTTTCCATATTTATATAACCTTATTTCACTACCACAACTGCTTTTGAGTAAACAAAGTTGTTTAAGTTCGCTTACGCTACATTTTCAAGAAAAACCCGGTCTAGGCTATATCTCGGGTTATATGGACCGATATCGGAAATTTTAATTTTCCATAATTATATAAAATTGTTTCATTACTAAAACTGCTTTTGACCACAAAAAAGTTGCTTAAGCATTCTCACGGTCTAGGCTATATCTCGGGTATATATGGACCGACATCGGAAATTTTCATTTTCCATATTTATATAACCTTATTTCATTACCAGAACTGCGTTTAAGCAAAAAAAAGTTGTTTAAGTTCGCTTACGCTACATTTTCAAGAAAAAAATCGGTCTAAGCTATATCTCGGATTATATGGACAAAAAAGTTGTTTAAGCATTCTCATGAAAAACACGGTCTAGGCTATATCTCGGGTATATATGGACCGATATCGGAAATTTTCATTTTGCATATTTATATAACCTGGTTTTATTACCAGAACTCCTTCTAAGCCAAAAAAAGTTATGTTAGGTTACGCGATATTTTCATGAAAAACCGGTTTAGGGTATATCTCGAGAATATATGGACCGATATCTGGAATTTCTTCGCCCTCTAGTCTCCATGCTTAATAATTGTGTGAAGTTTGAAACAAAACAAACAACTTTTTTTTTCAAAAATTTTCATACAAAATTGCAAAAAACAAAATGAATTTTTCCGGAATTTTGAATATATCTCAGGTATACGTGGACCGATATTAATGAACTTCAATAGCAAACTCATGAATCGATGGGGTAAAAGAGTAGTCAAAGACGAAAGTTTCTAAATCTAATGGATTTCTCAGAAGCGGGATTTCAACGGCGGACAGATGGACATCGCTGAATCGACTTTTCCAAATAAATAGTGTAGAAATTAAAAACAGAATCATAAACTTATATGTATATACCCTTTACATTAGTTAGAGTAGCTCTAACCAGCTACTCATTGAAATTATTAAAGAAGAGTTAGTTTAGTAATTATAGAAATGTAAAAAAAATATTAAATTGTTTCTGATAGTTATAGTCTTTTTTTTAAGTTTTTAACAAAGCAGGGACTTTGTTCCACGTTGTCGGACGTTAACGTTCGCCTATATTTTGAACAGCAAAAAACGGAACTGATTAAAGTGCGCGATAAATGATAGTTACAGCAGTGAAGATAGTTATTGTGAATACCTGCCGTGATTTACTTGGATCAGATCACTTTCACTTAGATCGGTTCAGGTTGAGCTATTGAGTTTCAATGATTTTGATACGTTGGAATGCGACGAAGTTGTCTCTATCAAAACTTGTTTGCGTTGCAACTGCTGTGCTTTAGCATCTGCGTAATGGCTTAATCTGACTGTAGACCAATTTTACGGAGTGAAATTCGTCTAGAATATGTGTATGGAAAGCAACCAAACTATTGAGAAGTATTCATACAAGTGATCCAGAGGAGTCGCTCGTCTGTGTTTTATAAACAGCACATAAGTCGTATTTCAGTTGTAGTGTAGTTGTAGTGTTTTTAGTTTTTTTTTCGCTAACAAAATTATAAATTAATTTAATTCGGCAACAGCTACCCATATAGCCATGTAGCTATGTAGCCGTGCTGCCGTTACCATTTTCATATTTGTTTTTAAGCATTTTTTGTTTATGTGCTTTGTGCTTTTTACTTAAGCCCGGCCAATGGCAGGCAAAAAGTTTTATTATGCGGGAGTTATTTCGGTAAAATCACCTATTGAGCAATCTGATGGTGGCAACTTCTGCTTAGACGAGTGTAAACACATGTCCAGTCGGTAGCCTGCAGTCTTGAATGTGTTTAATGCACTAGCTTTTATTAACATATCTCTTATGAAGAGAATTTAAAATTGAATCAAAATACGTTTCCTTTTCTTTACTAAACTCTGGCAGAAATGAGTGTTTGCAATGAAGTTTTCAAAAGCAAAAATTTTAAATCCTTAATAAAGTTTTTACATAAAGCACACAATTTTTACTTTGGCCCAGTGTGAGCACACTTCCATATTTAAATCTTTTTTTTCCATATCTAGTAAAATATTAAATTACTTATTTGCCCGAAGCTGCGTTAAATCCCTTCAACAAACAAATTGAATAAAACTAAGGAAAACTTGTTGGCAGAAACTTTCTAAGAAAATCAAACTAATCGAATTTTCGCGCCCTTTGCCAAAGTTGCAGCTTTCAAATAGATTGTGACTATTATGAGAAATCTCATGACTGTTTTGCCAGTTAAGGAAATAATAATTTCGAAAATATAAAACGACTAAAGCAACAATTTTCGTTTGTGTGTAATACATTTATGGGAAAAGGCATTTATGAAAAAGAAACGAATATATTTAACATGTTTTACAACCAGTAAATAATTTTTTCTTTTTGAAATTTTACAAGTCTTAAAAGTTTATTCATTAATTTTATTTTTGTTTCTAATGTTTTCAATATTCCAAATAATTTTCTAATATTAATTAAGAAAAATTTATTGTTGTTCCCGCTGACGTCAGTCGTTTTCTGCAGTTTGCCTTCGAGCAGTTTGTTTAATTTATGTTTCACAAGTTTCCTTCTCACTTTATGTTTTTCTCGTAATAGTCGCCGGCAGTCAAATTCACAATTTTTTTAAACAGTTTCTGAAGGCACTTAAGTAGTTTCCTTTGTCTCTTGTTTAATGAACTTTAATTAAAAATATTAACCTTTTGGCAACCTTTCATCTTTGAGACTTTTCTTGTATAAGAAAATCAATCAATTTGTTTCATCTGTAAAATTAACACCAAAAACTTTGCAACATCCAGCAACAAGAAAAAGTGATTTGTTGTGCAGGGCTGTGGGCGCTCAATTTAAAAGCGATTTATCTTGTTTTGTGCACATTTAAAGTGACAAGTGCAGAAAAAAAAATAAATTTAAAATCGCTTACAAATCAGTGTTGGCTGAAATACCAATTACTTGTGCTATGTCTTTTGCAAGCACTTATTTTATAAGACACTTTCTCAAATGTACTTTTATATGTCATACTTTTTCTAAAACGTGTTTTTTTAATAAGTATTTGTTTCCAAAAGGACCTCATTTGAAAGGTACTTCATTAAAATGTACTTTATACCAGCTACTTTTTTAAAACTGTATTCTACACAAGGTACTTTGTTTTAAGGCACTTTTTTTAAAGGTACTTATTTTAAAGATACTTTTAAAAGGTACTTTGTCAAAAGGTACTTTTTTAAAAAGTACGTATTTCAAAGATAGGTTTAAAAGGTACTTTTTTTAAAAGTTACTTATTTTAAAGATACTTTTAAAAGGTACTTTTTTAAAAAAAACTTTTTTAAAAGGTACTTTTTTAAAAGTTACTTTTTTCAAAAGGTACTTTTATCAAAAAGTATTTTTTTAAGGTACTTTTTCATAACGTACTTTTTTAAAATGTACTTTTTTAAAAGATACTATTTGAAAAGGGACTTTTTTAAAAGGTAATTTTCAAAAGGTACTTTTTAAAAGTTACTTTTTTAAAAGAGACTTGTTTAAAAGGTATTTTTTTTAAAAGGTTCATTTTTTTAAATACTTTTTTAAAAGTACTTTTTTATACCCTTCACAGAAATGTAAAGGGTATATACAAGTTTGTGATTCCGTTTGTAATTTCTACAGTTTTTTTGCGACCCTATAAATATACATATATTCTGAATCAGAATTAATAGAAAAGTCGATTAAGCGATGTCCGTCTGTCCGCCGTTAAAGTATCGCTTCTGAGAAAACCATTATACTTAGAAACTTTTTTCTTTCACCGTTCTTTTACCCCATCGATTCATGGGTTTGCTACTGAAATTCAGTAATATCAATTCACGTATAGCTGAGATATATACAAAATTCCGAAAAAAGCCATTAATTTTTGCAATTTTGTATGAAAATGTTTGAAAAAAAGTTGTTTGTTTCGTTTGAAACACAATTATTAAGCATGGAGACTAGAAGACAAACAAAATTTTTTTCCAGATATCGGTCCATATATATCCGAGATATAGTCCAAATCGGGTTTTTTATGGAAATGTCGCGTAAGCGAACTGAAACAACTTTTTTTGCTCAAAAGCAAATTTGGTTATGAAATAAGATTATATAAATATGAAAAATGAAAATTTCTGATATCGGTCCATATATACCCGAGATATAGCCTACACCGGGTTTTTCATGAAAATACTTAACCAACTTTTTTGTGCTCAAAATCAGTTTTGGTAAGGAAATAACTTTATATAATTATGGAAAATTAAAATTTCCGATACGATCCATATATGCCCGAGATGTAGCCTGAACCGATTTTTCCATTAACATTTTTTTTTTTTTTTGCTGAAAAGCAATTCTCGTTATAAAAGAAGGTTACTAAAATACAGAAAATAGAAAATTCCGATATTGGTTCATATATAACCGAGCATATTTTGTTCACATTTTGGAATATACTATCGTGAAGGGTATTTTAGATTCGGCCCAGCCGAATATGCCACATTCTTACTTGTTCTTGGTTTAAATAATTTGTTTAAAAGGTACTGTTTTGAAAAAGGATATTTTTTTGAAAGGCACATTTTTAAAAGTACTTGTGTTAAAAGTATGTTTTTTACAAAATGCTTTTTTTAAAAGTAATTTTTTAAAAGGTTCTTTTTTTAAAAAGTACGTTTTAAAAGTTACTCCTTTAAAAAGTACTTTTTCAAAGTAACTTTTAATAAAAATTAACGTTTTATAATGTACTTTTTTTAAACGTATATTTTTAAAACGATTTTTTTTCCAAAAATGACTTTTTTCGAAAATTGCTTTTTTAAAAGGCATTTTTTGAAAAAGTAAATTTTTTTAATAGGTACCTTTTTTACGGTACCGTTTTTAAAAGATGCTTATTTGAAAAGGTATGGTTTTCAAAAGGTATTTTTTTCAAGAGGTACTTATTTTAAAACGTACTTTTTTTAAAAGGAACCTTTTTTTAAAAGGGACTTTTTATAGGCTACTTTTTAAAGGCACAGTTCATGATCCTATTTGCTTTGATTTAATGCAATGTTTGCATTATATTTCATCAGCTCAAGGCCCTTTTTTTTGTAGTTTTTATTGTATTTTTTAATATTTCATCTAAAATATTTTATTGAATTTATAACACACAAACAAATTTTTCTAAAAAAGTTTTTTAAAGGAAGACAAAATATTGAAAAATATATTAAATATAAAAAAATGACCTTGAACTGAAGAAATTTATTGCAAATAGTAAAGGCACAGTTTTTAAGAGGCACGTTTTTTAAAAGCTAGTTTTTTTGAATGGTAAGTTTTTTGAAAGGTTCTTTTTTAAAAAGAGTTTTTTTTTCCAAAAATTGGGTACTTGTTTAAAAGGTACTTTCTTTAAAATGTAGTTTTTTACAAATTACTTTTTTTAAAACCTACTTTTATTTTTTTTTAAAGCTACTTTTATTTTTGCTAAAATCTGGTTTTAATAAAAACGACTGTTTTTAAAAGGTACGTTTTTGAAAAGGGTACTTTATTTAAAATGTACATTTTTAAAATGTATTTATTCAAAAGGTATTTTTGTCAAAGGAAAATTTTTTAAATTTTGTTTTGTTTTAAATAACTATTTAGAACGTATTTTTTTAAAAGCATTTTTCAAAAGATACCTTTTTTTCAAAAGTACTTTTTTGAAAAATACTTTTTTAAGAGGTACTTTATTTAAAATCCACTTTCTTGAAAAGCACTTTTTCAAAGAAACTTTTTTTAATAGGTATTATTTTAAAAGGTACTTATTTTAGTAGGTACTTTTTTTAAAAGTACTTTATTTTAAAGGTATTTTTTTAAAAGATACTTTTTTTTTAAATACATTTTTTCAAAAGGTACTTAAAAAAAAAATTTTTAACAGGCACTTTTTTTAAAAGGTAATTTTTTTAAGAGGTACTTTATATAAAAGTTTTTTTTTGAAAAACACCTTTTCTAAAGGTATTTTTTTTAAGAACTTTTTTCAAACGTACTTTTTTGAAAGCTACTTTCTTGAAAAGGTACTTTCTTTCAAAGGTACTTTCTTTAAAAGTTACTTTCTTTAAAAGGTTCTTTCTTCAAAAGACATTTTTTGAAAGGTATTTTTTAGAGTTTTTTTAATATACTTTTTAAAAATTTTTTTTAAAGTTATTTTCAATAAAAGGTAGTTTTTTTTAAAAGTTCTCTTTTAAAATAAATTTTTTTAAAGCAAAATTGTTTAATAGGTAGTTTTTTTAAAAAGTAATATTTTTAAAAGGCAATATTTTTAATATATACTTCTTAAAGGTATTTTTTTTTAAGAGGCGTGTATTTTAAAAGATATTTTTTTAAAGATACTTATTACAAAAGGAACTTCATTGAAATGATACTTGTTTTAAAAGGTAAGTTTCTGAAAGAGTATTTTTTAAAAGGTACTGCTTCCTTTTGGAAAGCACATACTTTTTCTAAATTACCTTTGAAAGGTGAATAAAAAGTTTTTATTCCTTTTCAAAGGATTTTTTTTTATTGAGAGCACCAAGCTCCACCCTCTAAAACACAAATAAATAAACTTTCTTTTATTGCGTTTGTAAAATTTTTGTTTGTTTAAATAAGAAAAACTATATCCGATTTAGTTGTTGAATAATGAATTTCCTAATTGTTGCAAACGGCATCTTAGAAATACATTTACATAAATTCCTATACAAACCGATAGACACTTGTACTTGTGTTTCCTCCCAAACTTTGGAATTTCTATGAAAGTTAAGAACAAACTCTTATGTACATTTTGTATAGAATTATTGAATGGAAATTGTTTTATAAATTATGATATTCAAATTCACAAACGGAAATGGCGGAACAATATCACCAACACGTGAAAACTTTTCTTAAGGATATTCGTGGCTTAAAGTGTTGCCATTTTGGCAGTAAATTACTAACTGAACAAAAAATATAACAAAAAAAAAGAACGAAGAAAAAACAACATGATTAAAACAAACACTAAAGTTATAAAACCTCATCTTTGTGGTATCAAAACGTATTTTTATTTTATCATATATACTAAGTTTAACATAGACCTTTTTATTGGAGGATAATGCTGTCGGCTGGGAAAAAAAGTGTTTTTCTTGCCTTAAAATTTATCAAGAATTGGCTGGAGCTTCTTCATAAGTTCGGTCACTTTATAATCCTTGTAATTCCTTTGCTGCACTTAAACATATTAAATTATTTGGTTTCTATTGTGGTGGAATAAAATCGTGGTGGTGGTTTTAAGTACAATTTAAGTAATTGCTTCGAAACTTTTTGCCCAAAATTTTGCTTGCGGTAGAGAAGATTCAACATATAACAACTCAAAAAAAAAAAAAAAAAAAAAAAAAAACAGCAACAATAACAAACAATCGAGGTATATGAAAGTTAACGACGTTGGCAACACTGTTGCCTAAATATAATTTTAATTTTTTATCATTTTATTCCAACACGCGCCGATCCAATTTCCGTTCCATTTAATGGGAAAACAATTCTGCGTACTCAGCAATTGCACAACTTTGAATTTGATCCACTATTGCACAACTTCCAATTCGATGGGAAAACGATTCTGCACCGTCAGCGTCTACATACCTGCACATGTTGGTGCAACGTGATCGAAGAAAGCAACGAGCCAACAAAGTTGGCTGAGAACGGGCAGTCTTGGCTACGGCGTGGATTGAAATCATTCATTATCGGAAGATTAATTAATTGTATTGTTTGAATAAAGTTCAATTACTAAATTATATTGTTTTTAATAAAGGTGACAAATTTTTGTATAATTAAATTAAAGTTTCGTGTTTGTTTTGTGAGCAGGCGCAGTTGCAGCGCCTTGAATTAATATTTTTTTAACTAAACCGTTTAGGATTCTTTAACTGGCGCCCGAGCAGGGACCCTGACAAAGGTCCTTGGAAAAAGATAACTAAATAATATTCCTGCGACCTCTACGGAGCACTCCAGGATTAACATAAATAAAATTGATAACAACAAAAGTAATTTCTGCTGATATTCTTCAGAAATAAAATAAAGAGTATTAATAAATCCTGCGATCTCTTCGGAGTACTGCAGGATCTATAAAAATAAAAAACTAATAAAAAAGTTAATCCTCCTTCGCTAAACTGGTATTCCTGGTGACTAAAAAGAAAGCAGTCACAGAAGGTTACCAAGGCGAAAGTGAAGTAACCCGTACCCAAGTAGGTGTCCACGAGTATAAAAGTGGATTTCCAAACCGGAAAAATACGGAGCTTCCGCGAGGATAAAAGGATTCTAAACGGTCGCGTCGCGTGCCATAGCCAAGGCTCCTCAAAATAGAAAAAATAATAACAATAAAATAATAAAAAAAAAAAGAGAAAAAAAGAAATTTATAGCATATGTATATGTGAATAAAATTAAAAATAAGGAAAAAGCTATTAATAAGAAAATATATAAAAATTAAATAAAGTATTAAATTGAAAATTGCGAGGAAGAGTTTCCCTCAAGTGCCTTAAAAAGAAAATATATAAAATTGAAAATTACGAGGAAGAATTTCCCTCAAGTGCCATGAGAGCAAAGAAGTTTTAAAAAAATATATATGAAAATTTTTTTTTATAAAAAATAGAACTGAAAATCAAAACAAAAATAAAAAAGAAAATATATAAAATTGAAAATTACGAGGAAGAATTTCCCTCAAGTGCCATGAGAGCAAAGAAGTTTAAAAAAAAAAAAAAATATATATGAAAATTTTTTATAAAAAATAGAACTGAAAATCAAAACAAAAGTAAAAAAGAAAATATTATTATTGAATTTGAAATATCCCCCTGAAATCAATCCCTAAAGCAGAATAAGAAAAATTACCTATCGAATATATCCTTTAAAAAAAAAAAAAATTGAGAATAAAAAATAAATCAAGTAGAAATTATTAAAGGCTTTAAAAGAAAAAAGAAGTGAAGTGAAAGTGTGCAACGATCAAGGATCATCTTCATCAACGTGTTCCAGATATCCCAGGTACGTGAAATTTCTTTCCCCCTTGTCAGCTTAAAATAGAAATGGAGGAGTTAAAGTCCACGGTAACGGCTATGACTGGAGCCATAAACCGGTTTATGGAACAGCTCAAGTTGGTAGAAGCCAGAATAGGAGCTGTAGAAGCGAGTCTGAGTAACGATATGCTAGGAAATGTTTTGAATAGGTTAGTGAATCTTGAAAATAGGCAGGGCGCTGCGGCACCCCTAGCTGGCTCAGATGAGGGATCACTTCAACGGCCACGAACCGAGACTGAGTTGAAGGATATCAGTCGGCTTCCCGATGGTGTAAAGGAATTAAGAACGTTTGAGGGAAATCCAACTCAGTATGTTTCTTGGGTTCATTCTGTGGAAACAATACTGAAGGATTTCGAAATTGTCAGGGACAAGCCAATTTATCGTGCGATAATACAGAGCGTCCGCCAGAAAATTATTGGCGCCGCAGACACAGCTCTGGTGTCTTATAATGTATTTGACGGTGATTGGATTGAAATCAAAAGAGTACTTTCCCTTCACTACGCCGATAAACGGGATATCCAAACCCTAGAGCATCAGCTCAACCAACTATCGCAAGGATCCTCAACCATAGGCGACTTTTATTCCACGGTTAATCACCAGCTGTCCCTTATCATCAACAAACTAAAGACTGAATCGTACAGCGAGGAAACGATTAAAGCCCTAGTAGAAACGTACAGAAACAGAGCATTGGACATTTTCATACGAGGTTTGAAACCAGACCTTTCCCGTATGATTATAATACAGCGGCCAGGAACGCTCCCTGAAGCGTATTCCGCTTGCTTAGAATTAGAAAACTTAACTATGCGAAATAATATAGTTCATGCGAAAACCAAGACTCACGATTCGATCTCACCAGAAGCAACTTATCGTCCTGGGCCTTCAAGGCCACCAAAGTCATTTCCCATGCGATCAGGGTGGCAAAATCAAAATTCTCGGCCTAGAAATTGGCAACATAATAGCAATCATTTTAACTTTAGGACAAATGGGTACACTAATTATAATAAGCCAGCTTTACCCCCACGGTACCCAGCCATAAAACATGAGCCTATGGAAGTCGATAGGACAATACAATCCCGTCGGGTAAATTACATCAACAACCCTAGGACGGCGGGGAAAAGGGGTGCATTTGACGAAAACATAATTAATAAACAACCTAAACTTTATCACGTGGAAACGTTTCCTGATGAAGACCACGTAGCTAGGAATGAGTTGGAAGAAGACTCTTGTCAGGAAGAAACTGTAGGTGAGGTAAATTTTATGGGGGAAGGCCATCAAGTTTACCGTATATAGAATACCCTTCTGTTACCGGTGGTACTTTATGTTTTTTGATCGACACGGGCTCCAATAAGAACTTCTGTAGCCCGCGCTTATCTCATGGAAGCATAACTTTAGAAAAACCAATAAAGGTGCGATCGGTGGGAGGAGATGTTAGTATAGATAGAAAAGTAGTTGGACCATTTTTTAAATTTTTAGGGATAAATAAAGTTATTCAATTTTATGTTTTGCCAGCACTAAAAACATTCGATGGAATAATTGGGGACGACACACTTAAAGAACTGGGCGCGCTAGTCGATAGAAAAGAAAATGTTTTAGTTCTGAAAAACTGCTTCAAAATTCCTTTAAAGGAAAAAGTAACAACCGAATCAAATTATATATTAGGGGAGGAGTACGTGCCAGAAATTAAGATAAGAATAGAGAGTCTTATTAATAAGTACCAACCACTTTTTGGGCCACTTGATGGTAGTGAACTTGCATCAACAAACGTTCAGGCTGAAATCAGGACGAGTACGGAAGAACCAATTTATACGAAGAGCTATCCGTACCCAGTCTGTATGAGGGAAGAAGTGGAAAGACAGGTAAAAGAACTGCTCTCGGAGGGAGTGATAAGACCCTCGAAGAGTCCATACAATTCACCCATTTGGGTCGTGCCAAAGAAGCCAAAACCCAACGGTGAAAAACAGTATCGAATGGTAGTGGACTTCAAACGTCTGAATGCAGTAACGATTCCAGATACCTACCCCATTCCGGATATTACGTCAACTTTAGCTAGCTTAGGTAAAGCAAAATATTTTACGACAATAGACCTTACATCAGGTTTCCACCAAATAAGCATGAAACCCAAGGATATCCCAAAAACTGCTTTCTCAACAGCGAATGGCAAATTTGAGTTCTTGAGATTGCCTTTTGGCCTAAAGAATGCGCCGGCAATATTTCAAAGAATGATAGACGATGTCCTTCGCGAGTACATAGGGAAAATTTGCTTTGTGTACATCGACGACATAATTGTGATTGGTGAGAATATAGGAAATCATCTAAAGAACATAGATACAATCTTCGCAAGGCTTCGCGAAGCTAACCTTAAGGTAAATCTCGACAAAACGCATTTTATGAAAACCGAGGTGGAGTTCCTTGGCTACATCGTTGGTTCCGAAGGAATCAAACCTGATCCTGCCAAGGTGAAGGCCATAGAAAAACTGCTACCACCTACAAATTTGAAAGAGCTGAAAAGTTTTCTGGGAATGACCTCCTACTATAGGAGATTTATTCGCGACTACGCAAAGGTGGCAAAACCCCTCACCAATCTTACAAGGGGAGAACATGCCCAAGTAAAAGCCAGCCAGTCTAAAAAAGTACCAATTACCTTAAATGACCAATCTCTAAATTCCTTTCATACACTTAAATCAATGTTGACTACAGCAGAACTCCTGTCTTTCCCAGATTTTGAGAAACCATTTAATTTGACGACAGATGCCTCTAATACTGCCCTAGGTGCCGTTTTATCGCAGGGTGAAATCGGCAAGGACAAACCCATAGCCTATATTTCTCGATCCCTGAACAAAACTGAGGAAAATTACGCCACGAACGAAAAGGAGATGTTGGCTATCGTGTGGGCCCTCGATAATCTCAGAAATTACCTGTACGGTGCAAAGAAAATCAGGATCTATACTGATCACCAACCTTTGACGTTTGCTTTGGGGAATAGGAATTTTAATGCCAAGTTAAAAAGATGGAAGGCACGGATCGAAGAATACAGCCACGAGTTGATTTATAAACCTGGTAAATCAAACCACGTGGCTGATGCCCTTTCAAGGTTGAAAACCTCTTCGAATCATTTGTATCATTCTTCTACCGATACAGCAAGCGAAGGTGCTGTGAGCGGAAACGAAACCCTAACTGCTTCGGAGGGTCGAGAAGACGATGATTTTTCATCAGCGGCAACAGTGCACAGTGCAGAACAAGATGCCTCTGACTTGATACCCCATGTAGAGGTACCCATAAACGTCTTCAAGAATCAGATTATACTAGGAGTCGGAATGGATATGACAGCAACGGAGGAACCACACCGTGGATATATTAGGCATTTTATTTCCTCAAAAGATTGGTCTAAAGAAAAACTTGTAACTTTGCTCAAAGAAAAACTTTGCCCAAATATCCTTAACGGAATAAAAGCACCCGAAGGTCTCCTTGCCGCTATACAAGAAATTTATATTGATCACTTTTCTAGATATAAAATAAGAATTACGCAGAATTTAGTTACAGATATTACTTCGAAGGAACGCCAATTTGAAATAATTGAAACTGAGCATAGAAGAGCACATCGTAACCCTAGAGAAAATGGTGAGCAAATTTTAGAACAATTTTACTTCCCGCACATGCGCGCCAGTATTAGGAAGTACGTCGCCAGCTGCGACGTTTGTAACAAATGTAAATACGACAGGAAACCCCCACGAATACATCGTCAGGAAACCCCTGATCCTAAATATCCATGCGAAATCCTTCACATGGACATCATGGAAATTCAAGGGCAAAAGTTCATTACTTGTATAGACAAGTTCACAAAATTCGCCAAATTCTTTGCTATTAAGGACAGATCGTTGGTAGTGGTAAGGAAAAAATTAATTAAAGTCTTACATTATTTCACGGCCCCAAAGATTCTCGTTACCGACAATGAACGCAGCTTCCTAAGTCCCCTAATAGAAACCTTCATAAAATCATTAGGCATTAAATTATATCTTACGCCAGTTCAAAGGAGTGAGGTGAATGGGCAAGTTGAGAGACTGCACTCAACAATAATTGAAATATTTAGATGTTTAAGAGCTGAGTACCCGAGTCTATCAACAAAAGAATTAATTGAGATCTGTGTGGATAGATATAATAACACTATCCATTCAACAACTAAAAAAAGACCCCGTGATTTGTTTTTCAATAGAAGCGTTGGTGCAAATTATGAAAATCTATTGTTAGAACAAAAGAAGGTTAACACGGACCTCAGGCATTTGCTTAAAAGGAACATGGCAGCTCGCAACGCAAGAATGAATAGGAAAAGGCAGAGCCCAAAAAAATATAGGAAGGGGGATAGAATCTATGTGGCTATTAAAACAATTAAGGGAAAGAACAAAGCGCTATATAGAAAAGAAGTAGTTGAGAAAGATAACAGAGTGACGGTGCTGACAAGGAGTGGAAGGAAAATTCACAAGGAGCACATAAAAAATATAAACGGACAAAGTCCAAAGAAAAATGTAATTTTATAAGCAATTGATCCTTTCTCGTCTCACTCACTTAAACAATACTTCAAAAAAAAAAAAAAAAAAAAAAAAAAAAAAAAAAAAAAAAAAAAAAAAAAAAAAAAAAAAAAAAAAAAAAAAAGGGGGAAATACTAAAATAAAACCTTTAAGCTTAAATATTAAATACTAAAATAATTTTTTTTATGTTAACCATTAGTCACCTAAACATTTCATGGTCATGAAATCGCTTCATTCTCACAAACATAATTAACTTAGACTATTTTCAGAAATTACGCTTCTTAACCATGCATCTCAAGTTTATTCTATTCAGCCTATATGCTTTTGTAAGCGGTCTGCAAATTTACCAGTACAAAACATCGCTTGTCTCCTTAAAGATTGGCAATGGATGGATGGTCGATGGGAATTTTAAATTGGTACATGTCATCGACTTGGAACAATACATGAAGGTGGCTGCAAACATATCATCTCTTATTCAAGGGCACATTCCGCCAAGCAAAAACAAAGAATTCATTTTGCACCACATGCTGCGGGTACAAGAACGCCTTAATGAACTGACGAGTGTGAAAAGAAGAGCGGTTAGATCAATCGATTGGATTGGGTCGGCCTGGAAATGGGTTGCCGGAAGTCCTGACGCAACAGACTGGAATAAGGTACTAAGGAGCCAAGAAAGTATCATCGTAAATAACAATGAACAATACAAAATCAACCAGGAACTCCGGCAGAAGG
Source organism: Thecocarcelia acutangulata (assembly GCA_914767995.1). Taxonomy (NCBI): domain Eukaryota; kingdom Metazoa; phylum Arthropoda; class Insecta; order Diptera; family Tachinidae; genus Thecocarcelia; species Thecocarcelia acutangulata. The sequence goes on along the minus strand of OU612097.1, from coordinate 85,020,716 downwards.
CTAACGAGGTTGTGGGAAAGATCAATGAAGTCATCACCAGACTAAACAATATCACGAGTGGTAAAGACTATGTCTTACTGGAGCAGAATACCATCAATGAGGTCTTTATCCTGAAGGACGAGGTAAATGAAATTGTCCGAGCTTGCCAGTTGGCTAAGAGTGGAATCGTCAACACAAATCTGCTGGACCAATCGGAGATGAATAGGATAATCGATGAGATGGAAACGCTACCTTATAGCAACGCAATAGAGGCATTGGAATACGGAACCCCATCAATTTACACAAATGGGTCATTACTATTATACGTTTTATCAATACCAAAACTTGAAAAAAATTTTTATAACTTGCTTCTCATAAAGGCTACAATTAATGATGGGAAACAAATAGACCTACCTTTCGAAAGGGTGCTTGCTAGTGAAGCCGAGACCTACGGTATCAAGGGTAACTGTCTTATAATAAACAATTCGACAGTCTGCAAAAGGTCATCTGTCATTAAACTAGAAAAAGACGACTGCATTAACATCATACTTAGAGGTGGATCGGCCAGATGTAAATATAGACACAACCGAGAGGAGATTATTGAGCTCCTTAGTGATGATGTTATCTACATAACGAACTATAAGGGTCAGATCGAGTCAAATGGCAAAACCGAGTTTCTCAATGGGACCTATCTTCTACAACTCTCCAACGAGTCGGTTATCATAAAGAACCACACATACTCAAGCAATTCAATTACAAAGGTTCAAGCCCTACCACCTGTTCTAGCAAACATTACACACGATGACCTGTTGCTGGACATCAAATACGTCCATGAAGTAAGCCTCAACAACATAAACCGATTAAACCAGTTGGGAGAAAAATTTAACGGTACCATTGGAGTAAACGTGATGATCATTGCCTCCATGACCTTCTGCATCGGATGGCTTTGGTACCAACAAACAAGAAAACTAAATCTCCCAAAACTACGCGTCCAATCACCACCCATAGACTCCCAGATCTGCGGGACGCAGACATTTAAGGAGGGAGGAGTTAACGACGTTGGCAACACTGTTGCCTAAATATAATTTTAATTTTTTATCATTTTATTCCAACACGCGCCGATCCAATTTCCGTTCCATTTAATGGGAAAACAATTCTGCGTACTCAGCAATTGCACAACTTTGAATTTGATCCACTATTGCACAACTTCCAATTCGATGGGAAAACGATTCTGCACCGTCAGCGTCTACATACCTGCACATGTTGGTGCAACGTGATCGAAGAAAGCAACGAGCCAACAAAGTTGGCTGAGAACGGGCAGTCTTGGCTACGGCGTGGATTGAAATCATTCATTATCGGAAGATTAATTAATTGTATTGTTTGAATAAAGTTCAATTACTAAATTATATTGTTTTTAATAAAGGTGACAAATTTTTGTATAATTAAATTAAAGTTTCGTGTTTGTTTTGTGAGCAGGCGCAGTTGCAGCGCCTTGAATTAATATTTTTTTAACTAAACCGTTTAGGATTCTTTAACTTGAATTAAAGGATATGTGGTTGAATGCAACGGTTGCACACTTGGCTGGCTGAGCTGTGCTTTAGCTCCTGGTAGTAGTTTATTGTTTGTTTGTCTTTCCGTCTGTCCGTCTGCTTGTTCAGCCGAAAGTCTGTCTGCAGCCTTTCTTTCTTTACTATCGCTTTTATTGTATTCAAGTGCTTCAATGAGCCAAATTATTATTTTAAAGGTATGAAATTCTTTCTATTGCAGTCAGTATGTGAAAATGTGGGGAAAATAAACGGAAATATTTTTATTTAAAGAAAAAGTTATAAACTGAGAAAAAAAAAACAGAAACGAAGAGTTTGTAATCTCATGTAAAATTAAGAACTTTTGCTTTTCATGCAGCTACAGAAAAATAAAAAATATATTCGAATGTTTTTATTTTTTCATTCAATTGCTGTTGAAATTGCGGCTGCGGTGTAATAGAATTCGAAAATAAATATTTGTGTGGCCCAAATATTGTTTTATATTTCCTATTCAGTAGCTTTAAATTTAGGCCGCTGCATATCAGCGATGGCCAATATCTCAATTTGCTATACTCGCGAGTATTGGATACAAAATTCAGCAGCTGCCACGCCCTTATATGTACACTATAAGAATCTTCGTGCGAAGTGTATAAATTTTCGTGATAACCACGAATTTACACATTCGGTTGGTGCTTTGTTTACATTTTAACAAAGATCTTTAAGTTATGTCATTTTTTTTTCTGAAAAAGTTTTGCATTTATGCTGCATTTTCTTTCTTAAAATGCAAGCTTTAAAATTTAAGTTTTATTGAGATGAAAAGAAGATGTCGCAATGACTATAAATATCTGAAAAAATATTGAGAAAACTGTATACTTCTGTATTTTTTTGGCAAAACAATATTGAAAATGTTACAATATTGAAAATGTTACACTTTTTCTAGAAAAGAAAATGCCATTAGTTGCGCTTTAAGGCCGTGATTCACAAGCCTACACGGTCTACCAAATATAGCATGTGTGTTGAAAAAGTATTAAAAACTTTGTGACAGAGTTTTCGACAAATCATGTGACTTGAAAAATTTTATGAAAATTTTCATAACATTTTTTTTCTTTCGATTTGAAAAATTTAATGAAAATTTTCATAACATGATGACTTTTGTGCGATCAGTGTGGTTTATATTGGGAAAAATATGGAAATATTGTTGCAGCTCGAGAAATAAATTAAATTAATATAAAATTTTTGTTGTATTATTAATAGTAGTTTTTAGTTATTTTACTATGTTTATAAATTATTGCAATCATATTTGGATAATTTTGTAAAGTCGGCCAGACTTGTAAAACATTTTTCTGTGAATGAATTGTACAATGGTGTTGGATAGTGTATCAGGGCCTTTAGACTTTACTGAATTAAGATCTCACTTAATTTTTTGCTGCTATTAATACAAGCGTTTAATTATGACAGTGTGTGTCTGGCCACCACTGCTACAGGTACAAGCCACCAGAGCCAGAGTGCAACTTTTATATGTTCGTATTTTTTAAAATGTATTTTCATTGAATAATATTTTGTGACCACAAGTACAGTGTTCAAGGCAGCTGCTTAAAATAAGTTACGGGTCCGAGTGGCCTGCTTTCTTCTACGGAAGCTACGTATAGAAGTATTCGTTTGGAGCTCCTAGAGGCAAATTTAATAAAGGTTTTACAGTAGCCGATTTCAGACTTTTCGAGTCTATTTACCCAATCGCTTTGAGTTAAAACTACATTTTAAAAAGTGCTTTCAATGTTAAAATGACAATATTAAAATGACAATATTAAAATCAATCAAGGCGTAATCAGACATCACCTTAAAAGAACTAGAATCTTTCTTTGGAGCTTCAATTGTACTTGTACTACATAAATAAGTGAACACTCTTACGGCAGCAGACTTCATGACTACATGACTGCAAATGTTGCTAGCTACAAATGTCATTTTGTAGTTAGCTACATAATTTTTTGAAAAAAAAAATTCATTTTAATTAAGCTCTTGTTAGACGAAATTTGTATAGAAAAACTATTTAATTTTTATTAAACTATTGTTAGAATAAAATTTTGCATAGAAATGTGTGCCATAAAAGCTTAATATACATAATTTGAAGCTTCCACACACGGTTGTCAATTTAGCGTTTTTTGCGCTAGTTTTAGCGCTTTTCAGTACCCTAAAACATTTTGTCTAGCATTGGCTGGACTTAATTAATTTTGTAAGATTTGAATACTTGTTGTTAGTTCACTTTGTGAACATTCAATAAATAAATGAATGAAAAACCAACAACAAACAAGAGTTTCGAGAATTGGAAATAATGCTCGCATAAATGTATTAAATCTGAGGAGGACTACTTCAAAGGGGACAAGATGGTTATTGATGAATAAATAAATGCTTTTTGAAAAAATTTAAAATAACGACTGTTTTTGATCAGCCCTCGCATATATTAACTTAAATCTGTTTTCTTTGTACTGGAAACTAGACGATTTTTTTCATACAATTTTTGCTAAATATATGCAATTTAAAAAATGTTCTTAAAACGCGAGCAAAACTCATGTATTTCTGGAAATAATTTTGTTAATTTGATTGAATTTTTAGTCCAAAATGTAGAATATGAATGATGCTGGCATTTTCAATTAATTTTTTAGTTTGCTTGCTTTAGTAAAACATGTGTTTGTAGCACTCAAACTACGTCAACTCGCAAGCGGTATACAAATTTGGCGTTTTCAAGTCGCCTGGCCTTATAAGAATTCGGACTATTATATTCAAACAGGTTTATGACTAGAAAATAAACATGTTTTGAAAACTAGTAACTTTAGATTGATCATGTTTTAATACTTCATATTCTAAAATATTGTTTAGGTGACTTTTTTACGTGGGTCAACTTCAGAAATTAAAAAAATTTCAATTTTAATATTGCTTTGAAAATTCAATTTAAATTTTAAGATTTTTGTTTCTATTATTTGGCGTAAATCTTCAAACTTTGTTTGTTTGTTAAATTAGATTTTTGGTTTTTGTATGTTAGTACATCGGGCTTTATTTCAAGTTTTTCCTTTCTTAAGTTTTTTCTTAAGAAGGATTTTTTACAATACAAATTTGCTGTGATTAATAATTTTTGATTGAAGAAGGCGAGAAAAATAATAAAAAAAATCATTAGCTGGCGGACAACTAGCTGTTTCGTAGTCGCTACACTACCATTCAGCAACCATTCCGATTTGTTTGTGTGTGTGTCTTTTTTTGTGAATGTATATAGTTTAGCGCCTTTTGGGTAGGTTCGCGGCACGTTTTGGTTATAAATAGTTGACAACCCTGCTTCCACAATACAAACAACAGGCTTGTCAAAAAATTGTATATGAAAAGCACTCAATTTTTGAGTGGTTTTTACACAAGTTTTTCAGACAAAGCGCTTAATTTTGTTGTGGAAACAACACATAAATATTTTCTTATAAATAAAAACAGTAAGTTTCAATAAATTTTTGCACATATTTCTAATATTAGCCGAGAAACTTATCTCAAAATTTGAGAGTTTAGGAATAATAAGTTCAAATTGTGATCATTTTTGTTTCTTCTTACTACTTCATTTATGGGGCCACTTTCATATCGCTTAATGGAAAATATACATATCTGTGGTGTTTTATCATAACAACTTATGTCATATTTTAAAAATTGAAAAATGGCATGACTAATTTATCTACATTAAGAAACTCAAATAACTTTTTGTAAAGTTTATGTAATTTATTTTTTTAGAAATTCATTTGAAAAATAATACATTTTTATTAAAGTAATTCCTTAAGTTTTAAAAATAATTGAATTCAAATGGCCTCCACCCTCGTTGACATATGTACGACATCTTATCAAAAAGTTATTCTTTACTGCCTGGAGTGTTGCAGCGGGAATTGTCTCAATTACCGTTTTAATGGATTGCCTTAAGTCATCCCAGTTTGTTGGGGTTTTTTCTACTTGTTTGCAAAAAAACCACAAAAAGATTAGGTACAGTGAAGAGGCCAATGGAATGTGGAGTTTCTTGAAATCAGTTTATTGGGAAATTTTTGCCTCAATTCTGTCTGTTGTTGTTGTTTTGGACCAGTACTTGGACCCCTACATATGCAGTGCATTGTATCAGAACTAGGAAAATAGGTTATGAGAAGCAAGAAAAAGGGAGTAGCGACAACTTGCCTGTTGTTGAAACCAAACAGTGTTGAACGAGATTCTCTTTCGGCGCAAATCTGGAAAGAAAAACTATTTCAACATCTTTAAGAAACCCTTTCCATTGACCGTAACAGTAAGATCGTTTTTTCCAAAAACAAATAAGGCCCGACAATCGACCTGGAAGAAACTGCACACCACACTGTAATGCGAAGTGGATAGAATTGTATCCGATGGAGGATCTGTGAGTTAGAATTACTCCATATTCGACAATTTTGTTTGTTAACATTGCCGTTTAAATCAAAATATGCCGCGTCAGACATAAAAATGCAGTTCAAGACGTTTTCATCCTCTGACACCATTTGAATGATCTTCTCGCAAAATTCAAAGTGAATCGGGAAGACTTTAGAGTTCAGTTTGATTGTTAATTGAATTGTATATGGAAATAAAATAAATCTTGGTGCAAAATTGTCCGCAGTGACTGTCTGCTGACACCCATTTGATCAGATAAGCTCCTTGTCGAAGCTCTAGGATTGGATTGTATGGCAGCAGCTACAGCAGTGATTGTTCCCTGCGTCTGAATTGAGGGATCTCGATGATAACTCTTTTTTGCGATTGTGCCATGCTCGGCAAAACTCTTCACGAGCCTCATTATAATTCATCTGCTAAAAGGAGTACCACCAAACGTGCGCCTATATTCTCTATGAGCCGAGGCAACGAACTCGTCATTGTTATATTTTCTCATTGTCACAATTCTCCATTTCAGTTAAATTTAAAGATCAATCTATAAAAAACAATAAAAATGAAACAAGTTAGTTACACAGAAAATAAGTTATTACGTTTTTTTTTTTTTTTTGGTGGCAGCTTTCATCAGCCACCCTGTATATAAAATTTATATATGTCGAAATATTTTTTCGTATTATTGCTAAAATTTTGTTGTAATTTTGATTTATTTTCATTTGTTGTTAAAAATAGTTTTTCATTGAAATTGTTCCTAAAAACTTTTTTTAGTGTTATCTCGACTTAAGCTGTTATGATATAATGCCACAGATATAATGACTCAGTGTGCAAAAACTCAGTTTGTTTTCAAAATCAAGAATTTATCAAAGTAAATTTTCCTTAACAAGAAGGCAATTCTCTGCTTACAACTTTTCTGATTGATTCACTTTCAGTTGCTGAAGAACAACATCCAAAAGCCGAAAACAAACAAAAATTCTTGTTCACCTGAATTTTCATTTACTTTTCTTGAAAAAAAAGAAGAAAATGAAAGGAAGAACAAAATGTTTGCTTACAATTTCCAGGCAAATTTTCATTAAATGGAAGATAAAGAAAAAACTAAACCTGCGTGTATGAAAATTTACTGGCATTCGATTGCATCTTTTCTTTCTGTTAGCACGAATTCTTATCCTGTGGCTAAAAGAGAAGTTTTAAAACGGGAACTATTAAGTTTCTTGATTAAATGTTGAATTGCTTTCACTGCTAAGTATTTATTTACTTTTGAAATTTCGCTGAAATCAAGGAGAGCACAATCATCCTCTTAGTTTTGAGATGTGTTGAACTCGCACAAGAAGTGGAGGGTCGCTCTTAAATAATTTTAGAGTTTACAGCAAATATATCAAGCTAAATATTTTAAATTGTAAATGAAGACGAATTTCTAGCGAATGTTCATATCTTTAAAGCAGGTAACTTTTTGAGTCCCGTTTAGCCGATTGAAGCCGCAGTTAGTTTACAGATGTAGTTTCAATAACTGCGATTAACTCTGATATAATAGGTGTGTTCCACGTGAATATACGAAACAGTCCAAAGTAGTCCAAAAGCGTTCCACGTAACAATTTTTGTGCAATTTGCACACAAAGAAAAGGCAGTTTGATATATGGTTGCGACAACGTTAATATATATTCTATAACATTGTGTATTACTGTTAAACACAGCATATTATCGGTTTGATTTTTTTTCTGTAAATATCTTACTGTTTGTATTTTTTTAATTCTATTGCTACCATTTATAAATTTCAAGATATGGTTGCAATAATAGCAATAGTAATTTTTTTTTTAACAACAATAGTTTTTATCACATCCAATATAAAAATGTTTGTGTTTATAATATATATGATATGCCAATTCATATCCAACAATAGGGTTTACAAAATAAATTTACTATTGTTGTCATTAATAATATTTGCCTTCCAGTCTCTGACACATAATTTTTTTTTTAATAAAAATATGTTTTGTGTACTTTTAATTTGAAAAATATATATATTTGTTCAGCTTTATATAAAGAGGAGAAAAGAGAACACGAAAATGTCGAAAAATTCATTTGACCATTCGCGAAAATATAAAGGTAAGTTAAGATATAAACATATGCAACAATACGACTACATGCAACCATATTAATATGGTTGCACGTATTTACTTTTAAAATTGCAATCGCAGACGAAATTCTTAATAAATATTTTTGTTTTATTGCAGTAAATGGATAATTCAACATCAAAAAAGAGATACAACGCGATTATTTTATAAAATTTATATTAAACATAAAATTAAAATATATTCTAAGCTGTCTTTTTCTTGTTATTAATTATCATATGTATGTATTTGTGCTAATTATAAGAAATATACGGTTCCATTACAATAAAGCTATTTGTAACAGTAGTATGGTTATTTCATGAAAGTAACATGGTTACATATATGAGAAAAGTATGAGTGGTTAGTATAACAATATGGTTGAGTATGACAATTATTTGATAATTTTAATCACTGCTGTGGTTACTTATTGTTATAATAATGATAAACCAAAATATAGTATAGTTATTTATAATATTTTTTTTACAATACTATGTTGTATCCTGTCAATGCTGTTCTGTCGAGTTCCCGAATTTATCTAAATGGTTCACTGCATTATAGTTTTTCCTCTAGGGCAAATAAGCAACTGTGAAAATTCATTCACCGTCTTCTCGGAGGCTTATTAATCTAATGATTGATTACCTACCTTTTTTCTTCGGAGCAAGTTGGTCTTTTTCCCTGGTGGCTAATATTGGTATACAATTTTACGGATATCATTTAAAACATACCTATTAAAAAATTTTCGCAACAAAACGAGATTAGATATTAGAATAACTTTATTTAAATAGCAGAACTGAAAATGTGTTAATTATGTGTCCACTTGAAAAACATCCTTTTCATAGTTTATTTTTTTAAAGAAAATTGAACAAAACATGAGTGTAAAGAAAGAACCAAGTTCGTTGCAGAGGAAAAATTACGTTGAAAAAAACAATAATATTATATAAATCATCGAAAGAGTGAAAGAACACATTTATGTTTTAATTACATGTCCACCAATGTACATATTTTTTTCTTGGACCAGTACTAAAGGGGTGACCCCTACATATGCAGTGAATTATACCAGTACTAGCAAAATAGGTTGTGAGGAGGGGGATAGAGGAAGTAGTGTTTGTGAACAGTTGACTTAAACTTTCTAACGTTATAACAGACATTAAACACGTCCGTAGGCAACTTGTTCCACAGACGGAGCATAACGTTGTAAAACGAATTCTCTCTGTAATGCGTAGTACGATTCCCCGGGCAATCGACCACAAATGGTTGAGCTCTGGACGATGAATGCGTGCTACGTAAAAATGTGCAAGTTCCGAGAATCAGATCCCTTATCTCGTCAGAGTTGGATACCCTACTGCCACCAATGAGCTTCTTCACCCTCTCCTGCACACGGTCGAGTAACAGCAAAATAGATTTTAGGACACCAGCCTAAACATGAGAGTTGTATTCCATTTTTGGTCGGATGTAGGTGGTATAAATAGAAAGGAGGTCGGATGGAGTGAAGTACATCTTACACTGTTTCAAAAAACCGAGGCACTTGAATGCTTCTTTAGAGACATTAAAAATGTATTCTGTCCATCAAATGTCACACTACATCTTCATTCTAAGAACATCAAGAGCATCCGATTCCCCAATATTTATACCATCCATGAGTACAGATGAAGCAGAATTTGCGGCCGTTTGTTTGTGTATGTATGACTTTAAAAAGTTGTCACTGGTGGAACTAGTGTTGTTGATACGACGATACATGTTTGCTTCAATGCTGGCGGAGGCGTCGAGCATAAATCAGTTTTACAATGGTTCTAGTGCCAACCTAATCCGCAGTGAGCTTGGAAACATTTGAAAAATATTTTCATACATTTAACTCTATATTCCATTATTTTGAAGAAAGTAATGAGAATTTAAAAAAAATATATTATTATAATACTTTTCAGACCCAAAACACAACATTATTCTTCTTCTTACTTTTTTACTTTTCTTAACTATTTTTATACAATTGAGAAGCCGTTGGTATTTATTAAATTCTCGTTATTTTATTTAAGACAATGACTGAAAATATTTTTCCAAGGTGTTCAAGTCTATTGATAATTAGATTGAAATGTCGACATATAGACAGCAAGGAACCAAAAATAATAGCAGTATATTTTTGATTTATAATATATATTAGGTAGCTAGTAAGGTGAAAAATATAGAAGGAGGTAAACACGATCAACATGCTTAACAAGATGTAACAAGTATGTGTGAAATTTTGTTAATATGTGTGACCCCGACGATGCGTGATGGACAATCAAAAAATTTTGATTTTCTGGCATGCTTGCTAACACATGCTTGGTTGTATCTAGGTTGAGCCATCAAACATGAAAAAATTTTTATTATTATTTAGTCAAGATAGTGGTATAAGCCCAGCTGTCTTTCGTTTCCTTTGCGTTAATTTGCCAAAAACACATAGACTTCTTTGCTTTTTCAAACAAAATTTCGTAAATTCTACCAACAAAATACATGTTGATGTTTTTTGGTGTTGTATTTATTGTAATTCTGCCACTACCTATTAAAGCTGCCTTGCTATTTAGTTTTCATTTTGATTAGTTCTCGGGGGAAAGAAATGAAAAAAAGTTATAAATAAAAAAGTAATAAAAAAATCTAGGGTATTTCGACCTGGAACAAATTTTCGTTATTATTTTTAAATGTAAAAGCACTTTGGAAAAACAAAATCCAAAAAAAGAGTGATGACAATTAAAATACATTTTTTGAAATCTATTGAAGTTTGTCGATCATAACCTAACTTAGTGTCCACACCTGCGATAATATCTGAGATGAAAACGTCAAATTCAATCGCAGAGAGAATTCTGTTACGTGTAGACTTAAAATCAGTGCTATCGCAGTCTTATAATAATTTTTATGAGAGCGTTCTCATGAGAAATCTCATGGCAACGATATTATATTAAGAGCTGTCAAAAAAGCGGATGTGTATGTGTTTGTTTACAAAAAGACGCCATTGCAATTTTGCCGATTATTAGTTTTGCTAAATTTCTTTTAAAACCCCCCTTTTAAATGGGAAATAATTTGTTTTTATGTACTAAACATATCAGCCATGTTCTGAGGACTGTGCGTTTTACTGGCGTTTAGGAGTTTTTTCCGAAAAAATACAACATGTGTTTTACATACGTATATATGTATGTGGTAGTAATAAACGAAAAAAAATTTGACAACAAATAGAAATATTTTTCAATTTAGTTTTCTTAATGAAAATGTGTAAAATTTTGTAAATTTTTTATTGAAATAAAAAGAAAACATATTAAATTATAATTGTGAATAATTTGATTGCCTTTTGCAAGTTCAGTTTTAGTAAATTCAATCAGTTCACTTCAATATATACATTTCGTCGCCAATTTTAAGCGATATGCGTTTTCCAAGACACCTATTTGGCGATTTAAAATCGCAAAACCATATTTTTTGCGTTGTACGTTTCTCAGAACACCTATTTGGCATTTTGAAATCGAAAACGCTAAATTTAAGCGATTGGGGTTTCTCAGAACATGCATGTATGTTATAAGTGATTACTTTTGTACAAAATGTGCGCATATGCAAAATTCATATAAGATTTTATTCATCGCAAAGATGTGTTTTCTGCTCGGCTTTCAATGATTTATGAATTCTTATAAGATTAACAACAATACCTATACTCCTTGTTAGATGGAAATAGAGAAATTAGCTCTCTCATTCTGCCGACGTTTTCTCAGATATTATGTCAGAGTAAATCGCAGTTATAGACACTAGGTGATAATGAAGTTCCGAGAAATCAAAATTAATGATGGCACACAAAGTTGACAGCAAGCATTTTGATCGAGTCTAGCCTACTTTAAAACTCAAGGTATTAAAAAAATTAGTTTTTAAAAAAAAAATTTTTATTGGTCTCATTTTACATATCATTTTTTTCTGTAGATGCCTATATAAGTAGTTTCGCTTTTGCTATATTATAAAATTTGATTTCAAATTCAAACAATTAAGTTTTTTATTCGCTATTTTTAGCTTCTACCATTTATACTAATAAAAAATTATAAATAGCTTGTTTTCTATGTTTCCCAGCTATCTATATGTCGACATTTCATAGGAACTACCCTAATCCTCAGTAGACTTTGGAAATTTTTTAAAGCTATTCTCAAATATTCAACTTTATATCCCAACAATCCAAATAAATTGTTGAGAATTTAAAAAGAAAAATGCTCTAATAATACCTGTCAGAACACAAAAACCAAGCTTTGTTATAAATGGTAGAAGCTAAAAATAGCGAATAAAAAACTTAATTGTTTGAATTTTTGTTCTTTGCTTTTCGTACTTTCAAAAAGCAAATCGTAGCAACCAATTTGTTTGAAAGGTGAAAAGAAATGTTAGAGACGTTTATAAATAGAAAAGCTTGTTTTTTGTATTTTGACGGATATTATTAGAGCATTTTTCTTTTTAAATTCTCAGCAATTTATTTGGATTGTTGGGATATAAAGTTGAATGTTTGAGAATATCTTTCAAAAATTTCCAAAGTCTACTGATGATTAGGGTAGTTCCTATGAAATGTCGACATATAGATAGCTATGAAACAGAAAACAAGCTATTTATAATTTTTTTATTGGTATATATATATTTGATTTCAAATGTTACGCTAAAAGTCCACTTTTCTGTTATTTCAAAGCGAATAATATTTTTAATTCTGTTTGCTATTTAAATAAAACAATCTTTAATATAAACGATTTTTTTTGCAAATCAAAAAGTCTGCAACATGTGTTAAATGCGATAAGCAAAAAAAAAAAACATCAGTTTATAACATTTAAAATTAAGTCACCTGTTAATTGTTTTCATTTCTCTAGAATAAAAAAAAGAAAACAAATAAACAAACAAATAATATTGCCATCAACAGTTTGATACCTTTGGATACTTGTTTGCTCTACACGAATGAAGAAGTTGAGTAAACGTTTAGGGTTTTACTACATTTCTTTTCGAGAATGTGAAAATGAACTGAGATACGAACATTCAGGTTCAAGTTAAACACATGTACGATTATACTTAAATCATTAAACACATAGACCACTGTAGACTTCACGTCAGCAAATGCTACACTCGGAAATCATTTTGAGCACGGCAGCAACATAAATTTGTTTACATAAAGTATACTCTAGTGTGGCTACTTTAGAGTTTTTTGCTTTAAAGACTTCCTTCGCTTTAAAGAACGGGTTCTGTTTATATCAAATCTTCATGAAAAAAGTTCTTCTCTCTAAAAAAATAATATGCAGCAACATAGTAAAACAGTTTTCTTAATATGATTTTATTATGTTTATTGTACTTTAACTCTCATTCGTTTCGAACCTACAATTAATTCTTTTTCTGTGGACTTTCAACATATTAAAATAAAATTATATGTTAATAAAAAGTTAACAAGTTAAAGCAATTTTTATATAAAACTCAATTGAAAACAATTATTTGCTTACCGTAGGCAATTTTTAATTTGTTTATAAAATCTCTGTCGTTATTATTATTTTTGTTTATTCACAAAACAAACAAAAAATAATAATAAAAAAAACAACAGCAGATAATTAATAAAGTTTTGTATTTCAATTATATGTATAGCCATAAATCTAAATGATAATAGTATTATTAATTGATAGCTGAAATTATGAAAATATGTATATATCATTTCACATTTATTAACAATTAATTAGATAATTATAGACATAAATGTCTAACAATGTTAAAAAAAATAATATATGCTTCTTTCTTATATTTAATAGCTGAATTGTTAAAACCAATTTAAAGAGTTTACATTATTATAAAATTATTTAATAAAATAATTCGCTTTTTTAAATAAAGTTAAATAATGGGTGATTTTATAAGAACTATCGGAAATTTAAAAAAAAAAAACACATAAAATTCAGAAAAATGCATGAAATATTTATTTGGATCGATAGTTGGGTCGATATAATTTAATGTTTGAAGATTATTTCATGCAAATGTTGGCCGCGCTGCGCCTCAAATGGTCCATCCGCTTAGTCCAATTTTGGCATACTCTTTCCAATATTTCGGCGGTATCTCACGAATAATGTTGGCAATGTTGGCTTGCAGTGCGTCAATCGAAGCGGGCTTGTCGCTATAGACATTAGCCTTAACATAGCCCCACAAAAAATAGTCTAGAGGCGTTAAGTCGCACGATCTGGGCGGCCAATTGACTGGTCCCAAGCGTGAAATAAACTGTTCACCGAACTCGCCTCTCAATTGGTCCATTGTTTCGCGTGCTGTGTGGCATGTGGCACCGTCTTGTTGAAACCACATGTCATGCAAGCCAAGCTCTTCCATTTTGGGCAAAAAAAAGTTTGTTATCATCGCACGGTAGCGCTCACCATTCACAGTAACGTTGTGATTCGCAGCATCTTTGAAGAAATACGGCCCAATGATGCCGCCAGCCCATAATACGCACCAAACGGTTGTTTTTTGTGGATGCATTGGTAGCTCTTGCAATGCTTCTGGCTGCTCTTCACTCCAAATACGGCAGTTTTGCTTGTTCACGTATCCATTCAACCAGAAATGAGCCTCGTCGCTGAACACAATTCTTCGATAAAAAAGTGGATCTTCATCTAACTTTTCAAGAGCCCATTCACCAAAAATTTGGCGTTGTGGTAGCTCGTTTGGCTTCAATTCTTGCACCAGCTGTATCTTATAAAGCTTCACACCCAAATCCTTCCGCAAAATTTTAACAGAGTAACAGAGGCCCAATTGCTGCGAACGGCGCCGAATCGATAATTCACGGTCATTACCAACACTGGCCGATACGGCTGCGATATTTTCTTCAGTTCGCACTCTACGTAAGCGTGTTGGTGGTTTAATGTCCAACACTGTAAATTTGGTGCGAAATTTTTTTACAATAGCCCGAATAGAAGCCTCAGTAGGTCGATTAAACTGACCATAAAATAGAAGAAGCGCGCGATGAACTTTCTTAACAGAGCACGCATTTTGGTAATAAAATTCAATAATTTGCAAGCGTTGTTCGTTTGTAAGACGATTCATGATTAAATTATAGACCAAACTGAAGATGTTTGACAGTGACACAAGATACAAAACGTGCGTGAGCTGTCAAAACTAGTGTTGCCAAAAAGATAATAGCAAAAAAATCACTTGTTATATATAAATAGTTATTAAAAAATTATTCTTATTTGTCAAATTCATTTGCTTTAAGATCTTGTAGGGATAAGAATTTCCTTCAAGAGCACTTAAAGCAGCGGTGGTCCAAATCTCAGTTGCGTGTACTCGAAAGCAATATTCAGTTGTTGCGGCACCCTAACACGTATGCTATAAAAATCTTAGTGATAAGTCTAAGATCAGTCAGGACGATTTTCATTGCCCACCGTTTTCACAATTTTCTTTTGAACTTGCTTCTACGTTCACACGAAAACCTTTTTTTCGGCAATTCGTGTGTTTTCGTCAGCTTTTTTTACAGTTTGCATTGTACACGCACATACTCGCAAGAGAAGAGAATGGTATTGCTGAGAATTGCTGGATACCGGCAATTATTTCTGCGTTTCTATCCACCTCTACGAAAGTTTAGTTTCTATAAGGTCACGAACTAAAATTGCCTTGTCTAACCTGACACTAACCACGAAGGGAACATTCGGTTCATGCTTTGTTTAAATTTCAACAAAGGTTATCAATTAGTTGTTATATATTGTTCGGATATAAACGCAACTTCAAGTAAAAATCACTTTTACAGAAAACATGCCCATAATTAAAACGATGGCAGTTTACAACCCATCACTTAATGGTTTTGAATTTGTGGTGGAAAAAGTTATTAAAAATTAAACTTCTATTCTTTTAACTATTATAAAAATGTAACTTCATGCTTTTCTACATCTTTGAGAAATTTTTCTATAATATCAGACATTTCTTTTTTGACAAAAATATTATATCAAATGCGCTTTTATATATTTCTTTTGTTCTTATTTTCTCTTCGCAGGTTTCTTTACAAAATGTATGAAAATTACTAATAATATGGTAATATTTTTGAGAGCATTTGTGCTTCAAAGTAAAGCCGTAATGATACTTACTTTCTTCCATCTTTTTAAGATTTTGGCGAAGAGTATAGATATACATACTACAATTGAAATTATTATTAAGAGCATTATTAAGAGTAAACAGTTCGGCTATATTGAGAACATCTAAAAACGTCAAAATTTTTCAACATGTTATTGATAAAAAGTGGGAAGAGTCAAAACAAAATCCAAAAAATGTTTACTTTAAAGTAACGTTTTCAGCTTAATAGCGCATTTACACTTACTCACATCTTACATCTTTCAACATTTTGGCAAGATGTTAACATCTGCCTATATGAAGTCTATATGAAAAACCTCAACATCTTTACAGGAAAAAGTACACAAAATATATCAAGTACACAATAGGTGTGTTCATTTACTAAAAATTGTTGCAAATTTGTAACAATTGTTACTAGAAAGTGTTCATTAACCCAAAAAATTTGCAACGAGAGAGCATCAAAACAGAGCAAAAAATTTGAGACACAAAAAATTCTTGCAAATTTTTGCAAGTAGATTTTTTATTTGCAGGAATTATTCAAACAGCTGTTTTGTGTTCATATTTAGAAAACAGATTTTGTAAAAGAAATTGAAAAAAATATATTTTACTAATATAAAACCAATTATAAGTGCATGTAAAATTTAAAAGCTATAAAAAGTGTGACAACGTTAAAAAAAATAGTTTTGTGTAGCTTGCGACCACCTGTACCAAAATAAGATGGCTAAAATCAACAACACAGAACCTAGTACATCTAGGTCAGAAGATGTTGCAACAAATAATGGTAAGTGTTCATGAAAATATTACTTTCTTTCAAAGGGAATAATTTTTATTATTAAAATTATTAGTTAACTCTGATATTTTAAGTCACAATAGAATCCTCCGAACATCTTTGCCTTTTTTCGACACTTCAAGTGATTCGGAGAGCGACAATGACGTTGAATTCATTGATTGTTTACTGCGAGCTCGAAAAGCATTAAGCATGCGTGTAAATATAATGAAGAAATGTAGAGTGTTCGTCGAAAGACAGTCCCGAAACTGTATAAGAAGATATTTTGAAGAAGTAATACCTACATATACAGATGACGAATTCAAGCGACATTTTAGGATCTCTAAAGATTTGTATGATCATTTATGCGTTAATTTTGCAGAAAGCGATATATATACGAGCCAACGTAGCGACAAACGACTGTCTGAAAAACTATATTTAGTCGTATTTTTATGGTTTGCTGGGCACGAAGCTTGTAGCTACAGAGATATAGCAGACCGATTTGATCTTGCTTTGGGAACTGTGTGGAATATTATCCATAGAGTTTCTTTTTATATAAGCTCATTGAGTCCTTCAGTTATTAGGTGGCCGGATGAAGAAAAAAAACTCAACTCTAGTACCTTCTTCAAAGAAAAGTGTGGTTTCTCGAGAGCAATTGGTAAAATAATAATTTTTTTTTATTTCATGCTATTATTTAAAGTTATAAAACAACAGGTTGCATCGATGGAACGCACGTTATAATAGACCCTCCGAAGAATTGGAAAGATGATTATATTGATAGAAAGGGACGTACTAGTTTGTGTCTGCAGGCGGTATGCAATGAAAAGAAGAAGTTCATAAGCATATTTGTCGGATATCCAGGTTCATCACATGATAGTTGGGTATTTCAAAACTCCCTTCTTTTTATGAAGTTATCATCCAAGTGTCAAAGTAATATGATTCTTAATAGTATATATTTTTTAATTAATTTGTACATTTTTAGATTATTATTTACTAGGCGATTCTGCGTATCCGTGCAGTTCACACCTAATAACACCGTATCGCGATAATGGTCATCTCTCCAGACGTCAGAAAAATTTCAATATGAAATTAAGCTCGGGCCGTGTAATTATAGAACACTCTTTTGGCATATTGAAACAGCGGTTCAGGCAACTTTATTAATGCAAAATTCGTGGAGTAAAGAATCTGTGCCATTTTATTCGAGCTTGCTGTGTTCTTCATAACATTGCTGACGAAGATGACATTACATTCATTGAAGAAGCAGATCCTACTCAAGAAGAACACTATAGAATGGAAGAAAATCCAAGAGGAAATACTGTAAGAGATGTAGTTCTTCAAGAAATAGAAAGTATTCAAGAGTTTTAAAATTTTTTATTAAAATTAACTTTATTATTTCATATTTTCAGTAAAAATGGTTTTTGCTTTATTTAACTTAATACTTAAAAACTATTTTTGATTCATTTCAGTCTTTTTGGTTATCATTAAATAAAAAATAAAATTAAACTAACATAAATAATTTTTAAACTTATTACTTAAAACTTATCTTTTATTAAATTCAGTTTTTATTATAATTTTTTTATGCAGGTACTTTAGAACGAAATACAAATAAAAATAATTCAACTTAATTACGTTAGGAAACACCAAAAATAGAAATTAAAAAAACAATTATAATTATTAAAAAAAATAAAAAGCAATTCTAATTATTAAAATAAAAACAAAAAATAGAACTCAACTCACTATATTTCAAATTATTTTTCAGTGAGTTTCGATACAAGTGTTTCCAAAAGCTCTAGTTTTCTTTTTTTTCGGTCCTCTTCCCTTTGTGCTCTTTCTTCCTTCCTTTTTTCCTTTTCCGCCAAGTCCTTAAGGATCTGCAGACTTTTATTCTCAAAGTCTTTCGCTTGATCTGCCAGATTATCAATTTTTTGCAAAAATTCATCTTGAAAAGATTTCCTTTTTAATACTTTTCTTCTAGCTATAAATAAAGTAAACAAAATTAATATATATACATGAGTATTTACATTAAAGTACGAAAATATTTTTCTTACAATTCGCGACTGCTCCCTTCGACGTGCTCGGAGAGTCAAAATCTGCAATCTCTTCATTGGCTGGTAGTGTAAATGCAGTTGATTCCTCGTCTAGAACATATTCCGGATTGATGCATTTACGTTCTTGAAGGAGATCATCTAATTCCCTTTATTAAAAAAGTTATAAAAATGGTATTGTATATGAAGCTGTACATACTCTTGATATGGGCAACTTTGCTTGTTCCGACCAGTCAAAGAGTTATGCAGTTTGTTTCGCTTGTACTGCCTTTCCAAGCTATAATATTTGGCTTCTATCTGGTGCGCATTGTAAGCATAACCATTTTCCGACATTTTTTCGGAAATAGTTTGCCAAAGTTTCTTTTTAGTTTTCAACTTGGCCGTTTTTCCCACCATTGGCCGCATCTCTTTCACCAGAGCAATTAAGAGTTTTGTCGGCGCACTTAACCAATCACTTTTTTTCTGGTCAGGATCCACCTCACTAATGCAAGCCTAAAATTAGTAATTAAGTGAAAAAGAATCCATTACTGGCGTAATATGCATAGGTACTTACACTTTGAGATTCCGAACTGGTGTTTTCGGTAAATATCACCTCTTCAATAAACTCTTCCTGAGCCTCCGTCAACTTATTTACCACTTCTGCTTGGTACTCAGGATCTGTACAAACGAAAATGTCAGCAATAAATTATGTAACGAAATCAAACTTACTTGTTTGAATAATTTTAAACGTCCTAGGGGAACAATTTAATTGGTATTTCGAAGGTTCCATATTTACTATTTTTGTTTCACCACTATGATCTGCAGTTACTGGTTTGGTGTTTTGTTTAGTATTCTGGAGTTTTGAGTTTTTTTTATGTTCTTATATATATTTATTATTTCAAATTGTTTGTTTTTCTTTTAGTTCTATTACTTTCCTTGAAATTAAAAACTTTTTGTTTTGTTTTTAATTGATCAGCTGCGTAAACTAGACCTGTTTATATTATAAGTACTTAGATACCTGGTACTTGTGAATGTTGATTTGATTACCCATTTCGATCAAAAGTATGTATTTTTGCAAATTAAATTGTTATTTTACAGAGTTATAGATTCTTATTATATAAATTTGAAACTTGTTTACTATTTTCAACCACCTTCTTAAAGAATGAGGTTATCAAGTTAATGTGTATGTTACTTTTTATGTTTGGTAAACCGTAATGACAAATATTTTTTTCAACTTTTCTTACTCTAAGATTAATGACTTACTTTAAGAAGAATGAATTAGTCAATAATAGAAAGAGACGATTATATAACAACGAAATAACGTATATACACATAAATATGTAAACAAAATGATAATAACATGCAATTTTGATGAAAATTTTATTTTGTCGTCTATTTGTTGAAACAAATTAGTGAAAAATTATTATAAAAAAGTCAAAAGTGTAAGGGCAAATGCGTCTAATGAATTTATTTCTATACAAAATTTGTCAAATAAAGGTTTAATAAACATAAAATATTTTTTGTGAATAAGACCGTTAAAATGTAAAATTTTATTTTGTTGTTTTGTTTTTGCGTTTGTTTTGTTCATTTATTTAACATTCAGTGATCATATGCATGAAAAATCGTTTAGTTGAGAAAAAATCTCTACATTGAGGTAGCATTTTAAGCTGCAAATGTTTGCTTAAATACTTTTTGAATTTTTTTCCATCTTTTATCGATAACGTGTTAAAATATTTTGACGTTTTTAGATTCTTTTCAATATACATAGCTGAACTCTTTGCTCTTAATAATAATTTCAATGCTAATAAATCTATACTCTTCTCCAAAATCTTAAAAAGAAAGTATCATTACGGCTTAATCGTATATCTCCATCATTTATACACCGATTTCCAAAATTATTTTTCTGCTTTTTACATTTTAAAAACTGCATTATTTATAGCCCGACACTCTAAATTATTTTTTATTTGTAATAAGACATATCATCAGATGAAATCGGATGGAAAAATTGTCTGTCCGGATATTTTGTCCGTTCGGAAAATGCGTTTTTAGATATGTAAATCCGTAACTTTTAAATCGATTTTCAAAATTCTTTTTAAATTTTAAAAGTGTAAAGCAATACTTTCACATCTAAAATATTAGTAAGGATTTCTCCATATTGGCCAACAAAACGTATGGCAGAGCATAAACACAAATGCAAAAAATTAAAATATTTTGAATTGATTAAATTTAATAAACCGCCATAACTAAAAAATGTCTGTCGAAAAAAATTAGGTTTAATTTTTGAATTAAGTAATATACTTTTTAGTATAAACATAATGATATTAGTAAATTCACATTTTTCTGACCGTAATATACAAAATGTTCCCAAGTGTAAAAATAAAAAGCGAGTACTCAAATATCACTAAATATCACTACTAAAACTTGCAAATTTTGGCTGGTAAAGTGTTCATTTACTTTTTAGTATTTTTGAGAGTAATTTTGTGCAATTCTTTCTTACTCTCTCGTTGCAAATTTCTGCTAGAAAAGTAAATGAACAAACCTAATATATCACGTACACAAAATATATCAAGAAAAAGAGAACTTAAAAGAGAATTAGAGAATAGAATTGCTGCAAACAATCGCCGCCTACTCTCACTGAAAACAAAAAGCGATTCTGGTATGTATTACATGATGTAGCTATTTTCTAGTTAAAGTTAAAATCTGTCTTTCGCCAAGAAGGATTTCTATTTTTTAATTACAACAATAATTGCCGCAAAATAAATAAAAATAACTGGTAGTTTAGTGGCAAGCAACTGCTATTCAAATAACAGTGATGATAACAAATTGCATATGTGATCAGCAAGCGACAAATATAGACAAAAAAATAAATAAGTGCTCGATGGTGAAGTAGATTGAGCAGCCGTATTAAAAATCCATCACCGATACATGATACCGAGCTCGAGTCCTAATGGGTGCTTATGAGTAGTGTAGCGACTACGAAATAGCTAGTCGTTTCCCAGCTTTAGAATGCAATTATTTTTTGCTGTTTTCTTTGATAAAAAGTAATTGATCGCGGGAATTATGGTTATAATAAATCAATAAAAATCCTTTTTGGCGAAGGCTAAATTTGAACTTTAATCAAAAAACCATTACAACATGTAATGCATATCAGAAATATTTAATAAGAAAAGCTTACATACATACACACATACATAAAAACTGATTCAGTTGTGTTTGCACAAATTATTTTTGCGTCGTTTGAGTGCAAATAGAAAGCGATTTCTGCAATTGCAAAATTGACATTTTTAGGTATATTTTGTTTGTGTAAAGTTAAAATATACTCCCATATTTGGCAAACGCAATTATGCAAGGCCATTTGCACAATATGGTGAATAGGTCTAATATGTTTGATGGTCTAATATGTCGGCTTTTCAATGTAGGGATGTTAATAAGAGCTAGTCGGCTGCGGTATGATAGCAAATTTACTATTGGGTTCCAATGGTGATGATTAAGACAAAGCAGCAGAAATTTCTTTTGGACTGACTCCACCTTTTTATATAAAAGCTATACTGCGGATTCCAAATTACGGAGCAGTATTCCAGAATGGGTCGCACCAGTGTAGTAAATAGATTTTTGGTGATATAAGGATCTTTAAATTTCTTTGCCCAGCGTTTAATAAAATATTTGTTGAAAGCAAAAGTGACGTGAGAGCTAAAATTAGCTCTCTCAATTAAAATTGAGTTTAGACTCAACAGTTGTAAGGTCTGTACCATAAATGAAATACCTAGTTTAAAGAGGTGAATATCGTGTGAAAGTCATCGATTTGCATTTACTTAGATTTATTTCCATGAGGTTTACTTTGCAACAATTAAATAATCTATTTAAATCAGCTTGTAGAAAAGAGGCATCGCTTCCATTTGCTATGCTGGAGAAAAGTTTTACATCATCAGTAAACATTAGATTGTTCCCAAATTCAATAGCGTTTGGAAGACCGTTAATGAAAATAAGGAATAAAAGGGGGCCAAGATGACTCCCCTGATGAACATCAGAACTAGCATCAATGTATTTTGATTTT
This sequence comes from Thecocarcelia acutangulata, assembly GCA_914767995.1. NCBI lineage: Eukaryota > Metazoa > Arthropoda > Insecta > Diptera > Tachinidae > Thecocarcelia > Thecocarcelia acutangulata. The sequence goes on along the minus strand of OU612097.1, from coordinate 84,997,815 downwards.
GAGTTTTTAGCGAGTATTGCTTACGGCCTTTCAAATAAGATTCTACTCAACGAAGGAAGCTTACAGTAAATCCCATTGCATTAAGCTTCTTAGCCAATAGTTTGCGGTTTACCTTGTCAAAGGCTTTGCTGAAATCCATATATATTACATCGGTTTGCTGGCTAATATAAAAACTATCATTGAAGTAAGATTTTAATTCTATTAAGTTAGTTACTTTCGATTTACCTCTACAAAAATCATGCTGTTTTACAGAAGTTATTGGTAATATTTGTCCAGTTTAAACATATTTGTTAGGATTTTTTCAAATAATTTAGGAATGTCACTTAATTTTGCAATGGCTCTATAATTTATTGCATTACTGCGGCTACCAGATTTATGTAGGGGAATACATAATAAATGATTTTTTGAATATTCCGGGAATAATCCGATCTTCAATGAAACATTAAATAAATAAGTCAAGGGATTGGCTAATGTTTCGGCACAATTTCTTAAAATAGTGCTCGGAATACCATCAGGTCCGGGTTTGTATGAATTTTTTATCAGTTTAAGATTTTGCAACACAACTGATGTATCTAATGATGAAAGGCAAATTGGCGACGCTGTTGAAATTTCATACGGATATTTTTTTTTTTTTTAAGCATTTTTTTATTTATTGAATCTTCAAAATGAACTAACAATAAGTATTCAAATCTTAATACTAAATTTAAAATTAAAAAATATGATTCTAAAGTCCGGCCAATGCTAGACAAAAAGTTTTATTATGCGGGAGCTATTTCGGTAAAATCACCTATTGAGCAATCTGATGGTGGCAGCGGTATCCCTTCTTTTAAGCCGAGTGTGGCCGCCAAAATTAAGTATATTGCGAGCAAGAGGGTTTGGATGAAGTTCCAGTTTACTGATATACCTTGTCGCGTACTTAGAAAATTCCTCTTTTACCAGCGGAACACTCAGATCGTTATGAATTCGTGAATTTTTGACGTACCATGGAGCTGCAGTAATCGTTCGTAGAATTTTGTTTTGTCGCCTTTGGATTTTTTCAATGTTTGACGCTGAGGCGGTGCCCCATAACTGAATTCCGTAGCACCATATAGGTTTTAGTATTGAGTTGTATAACAAAAGTTTGCAATCTAATTTCAGTGTCGAATTTCTGCCCATAAGCCAATTTAGCTGCGCTGCTTTTAGTTTTAACTGAGTGACCTTTGCTTCAATGTGAGACTTCCATGTTAGCCTACGGTCCAGGTGAACACCAAGGTACTTGACTTCGTTGTGCTGCGGAATAGGTGAGTTGTTAATATGGATAGGCGGACATGTTTGCCTACACAGTGTGAATGTAATATGAGTACATTTCTGTTCATTAAGTTTGATTTTCCAAAGTTTTAGCCATTTCTCTAATATTGAAGTATATTCCTGTAAATTTCGTGATGCTAAATGGTGGTTTTCATGAACACTCAAAAACGCTGTGTCATCTGCAAAGGTAGAAGTGTGGATTCCAGATGTCGTTGGCATGTCAGAGGCGTAAATCAAATATAAAGTAGGCCCCAGTATGCTGCCTTGGGGAACTCCTGCCTTGATTGGCTGAGTTGGGCTAATAAAGTTGCCTTCTCTGATAACAAACTTCCGCCCGTATAAGTAGCTTTCCAGAAGCTTGTGTGTATTTGCAGGCAAGTTTAGCTTTATTTTGTGCATCAAGCCGTCGTGCCACACTTTATCAAAAGCTTGAGAAAGTTCAATGAAAAGAGCTGAGCAATACTTCTTCTCCTCAAAGGTTTGTCTTATGACATTGACTAATCTATGCGTTTGTTCTATGGTGCTGTGCTTAGCCCGAAAGCCAAATTGATGATCAGGGATACATCCCACTTTGTTCAATGTTGGACTCAACTTTGCCATTAACAATTTTTCGAATAGTTTTGAAATTGTTGGTAAAAGACTTATTGGTCTATATGATTCTACCTTAGTCGCATCCTTCCCTGGCTTGGGTATCATAGTAATCATTGAGACCTTCCACTCTGCAGGATAATACTCAAGACGTAAAATGGCGTTAAAAATAAAAAGTAGAACCCTTCTAGCTACACGAGGTAACTGTTCCAGCATTTTACCAGTAATTTGATCTATACCTGGAGCTTTCCTGGGGTTTATGTTATTGATAACCTTTTCGACATCTTGAAAGTTAAGTCTCAAAGACACAGGCTGTCTAAGAGCATACGGCGGAAATTCTGCTGCAGCATCCGCTGAATCATTTGTCGTAAAAACATTTCTCAAATGATCAACGTACACCATCCCCTTTTCGGAATCGCTTCGTGCCCAGTCGCCAGTTGAAGTTCGCAAAGGTGTCTTACCTATTACGGGTCTTTTCAGACCTTTTGTCGCCTTCCACAACGAATAATCAGATTGAGGGGTACCATCAAGGCTTTCCAAATATGTTTTAAGGGAAGCCATTCTATGGATTTCAAGCAGATTTCTTAGCTGAGTTATGCATTCCCGTAGCCTAGTTTTAAGCTGGGGCGACCTGCGAAGTTGCCACTCTCTTGTGACTTTTCTTTTTTCTGACAGTAGTTGCTCAACTTCAGATGAATAAGTTCTATTGCTCTCATTTCTAGGTCTTAAATGACTAGTGGTAGCATGCTGTACGGCCAGTTTGAGGTTTTCAGAAAATTTGTTAATTGACACATCAATATCCTCAGGCGTTCTCAAGGCGATATTTTCAGTACAATGTGTGCTCAAAAATTTTTTGTACTTTAACCAATTAACTCTATTGACAGTCAACGGTGAGCCAATCTCTTGGGGGAACGAAACAGAGATTATAGTGGGAGAGTGATCTGATGACAAATCTAATGAAGGCTCCACTTGCATCCACTCTAAAGGAAAATTTTTCGCAACTCCAAAATCTACAACGTCTGGGATCTTTCGTCGGTCTGTCGGCCAATAAGTGGGGTGTCCGCTTGAAACCACATCTAAGCCCATTTTGGAAACGGTGTCAAAAAGCACACGGCCTTTCGAGGTAATTAAGCGTGATCCCCAAAAAGTGTGTTTAGCGTTATAGTCGCCAGCCGCTAAAAATCGAGGCCCAAGTGATTTGAAAAAATTTGAATATTGGCTTTCTGTTATTGAAAATCGGGGCGGTGAGTAAATCGAGGATATAACGATTTTTTCATGAAAATGTTCAATACATATGTTTGTTGCTTGGATATACTCCTCACGTGTCTCGTTCATTAAATAGTGCTTAATTCTGGATTTTATTAGAACTGCCGATCCTCCGCAAGATCTTCCACGGGGATCTTTTGTGTCGTACAGTATGTAGCCATTAATTTTGAAAAAACTGTTGGTTGTCAAATGAGTTTCAGCAATCAACATTATATCGATTTGCTTTTCCATAAGGAAGTGCTCAAGTTCATTTTTGTGATGGCAGATGCCGTTTGCGTTCCAGAAACATATTTTTAACCAATTCATTTGTTTAAAATCGCCTGCAAAATAGTGGATTGCATTTTTAGCATTTCCTGCATCATGTTTGTCATAGAAACGGTAAAAGTGTTTATGGACTGAACAAGAGTCTGCAGAGTTGCCTCAAGATTGCTAAAATTTGGATCGGATTTTGGAGGCTTGGGCTCCTGATCCAAGTTTGGTATATCGGATTTTACCACATTTGCATAAGAAATTTGTTTGGGGTTTTGCAAGTTTACATGGCTGGTTGACTGGCGTACCTGGGGAAAATTGTTTGTAGAAGTGGTGGTGCTGGGGTGGCATATTTGAAATTGGTGACCTATTTGTCATTGACCTCTTGAAGTGAGTGTAGACAGGGCAACCCCTGTAGTTTGCAGTATGGTTACCTCCACAGTTACTGCATTTCTTAACGCTCGCGTCAGTCTTAGGTTTTTTGCACAGTGATGTACCGTGAAGTTCACCACACACAACGCAAACTGCGGGCAGCTTACAATAGGCCTTAGTATGGCCAAATTCTTGGCAGTTTAGGCATTGATCATACGGATATGATGAACAATTAAACGTTTTTTCAGAAAATGTAGAAGCAACAAATTTAGCAAAAGTGCTAGGTATAGCATCATCATTAGAATACGTATGATCATTGAATTTTATAGTTGAAGGATAAGATGATATTCGACGTTTAGCATTTACAAAGTTGAAAAACAATTTTGGATTGCTTTTAATGTTGTTTTTCACATTGCTCATATTCCTTTCATAGCAGTTTTTGTTTTCAATATGAAAGTGACTACTTGCAACTACTCGTACATAAGAGCTGCGGTCCTCTAAACTATTACATTTTTTAAACTTCTTATGAAGTCGATTATGTTTATTTTTTTTTTAAATGGTGCTTAAAAGCATTATCGGTCTGAGAGAAAAGTTTTAGTTTTATGGGAAGGCAATTGCAAGTTCTTGTGATAAGTGATTATTATTTAAAAATAATAATCACCTTTATTAGAATAGTAAGTCTAAAAAATCTGAGTTTTGAGAAAAAGATCTTCAAATCTTATTTTATTTGCAAAATTTAAAATATTAAGGTAACATTTTCATTCTGGAAACACTGCTGGCCACCATTTATATCGACATATTTTTGTATGCTTTGCATTAGAGAATAATTTACTTGTGATAGTTTCTTTTTTTCCATCAATTACCTTAAGATGGCTTATAATCCAGTAACTAGACGTTCTTATATAATTAATCTTACAATGTATTTGTCAATAATCTATACTTGTTAAAACAGAAGTAAGTACACTTAAGCTCACCAATCCTTTACTTCAAGCCCATTTAAACATAATTCCTCTTAAGAGGTATTTTAATTAACTCATAACATCACAAAACAAAGTTAAAGAACCAAAAGAATTGCAAAGCCGAAATACCACTGTTCGAAAATTAAATTGCAATTTTACCATTGTAATTAAAAAATTTTGTTTCGTTTTGTTTTGAGTATTATTCTTTTTCTCTGTTTTCAGTTGTAAAACATTTTTTTTTTCTTTTGTCTTTTCTGGGACAGTGTAGTGAGAGAGTGAGAGCAAACAAACAGCAAGAAAAAAGTGCAAAAACTGTTGCCTGTATTTAGGCTAAGGCTGCTGTATGTATCGTTGTTTGTCTGTTGATTTTTGTGCAAAATTGTTATTGTTTTCTAAAAAAGAAAACGAATATTGTTCGAAGTGATGATTTTGATTCAAATGCTGATGACGATTGTTTTGATGTTTGGGGCGTTAAAAAGTAATGATACGATTTACATAGAAATTCTACTGCATTTGAATTTACTTGCTTGCATATTCACATGAAGATCCAAATAAATAAAGGGTGATTTCTTTTTTGTTTTCTGGTAAAAAAAAAGAAATGTATTTTTTTCAGGAAAAATGTGGATTAAGGAGAAGCAAACTGATAACGAAACCCACAATCTGTGTGAACTAAATTTATATTTGAGTGGCTTAGGCAAATATACACTTTACTTTTTAACATCCCAATCATTGAAAATATCACCCCTCCGTTAGAAATTTGCACGAGTATCGTTTTGTCAGTATACAAACACATACACGTGCATAAATGGTTGTATGTGTAGTGTAGTGTCTTTTGACAAATGACAATTATAATTTGCAAATTGCTTTTTTTCCACTCACTATCATTTTGCCCCCTCTTTCTTTGCGTCTAACATGCTCTAAATATTGTAAATTCTTTCCCTTCTTTCTATTTTTGTGCAATTTCATTGTTGTAAAAAATGTTTTACTAACATTGCAATTAGTAAGAGGAAATTAAAGGGAAAATGAAAGAAATGTTATGAATCATTTCATAAAAAAAATCACATTAAATTTCAAACAAGCGTGAATCGTTCGTGTCTGTCTACTCCAACAACGAAAATAATAAAAAAAAAATTTTGTAGAAAAAAAACGAAATTAAAACTAAAGCTAAATACAGTTCAAAACTCATGAATTTTTGATTTATTGAATAAATTTAAAATTTTGCTTTGTTTTCTTTATTAGAAATTCCGCGATAGTTCGTTATTTTCAATTTAAACAATATTTTATTAATTAGCTGAATATTTATGTAATTTATTTAACTGGAAGTGTTTAAACAATAATAGTTCACTGAATTTTCTTTTTATGCAAAAATGGAGATTAAAACTGTTCTATAAACTGGTGCACAACACAGCAAGAAAAAAAAATACTGTTTCGCCTGAAGCAAGAAGTTTTGATGCAAGCATTGTGGTTTCTGTGCTTCGAAAAGCGCTTGGGGGAGGCATGACATTGTTCGGCCTATCTCACTTATGAGTTTATAATTTTTATCTACAGATTTTCAATTTTACAGCAGGTGTGGTGGTTTGAAAAAAAATGTAATGGTTCGCTAGAATCTTTGACAGTCGGAACAAATCTTATTAAATTTATTGCTCACAAAATGCTATAAAAGCCTAATTATCATTATTGTAATGGGCTAAAAATGTCAAGAAACCGAACTAGCACCTTCATTGTGAGTGATGTCAAGTCTTGTTCACTCAACGTATGTGCTTGTAGCAACCTGTATCTGCTGTGTTTTTATGCTCCACAGTGATTCCTTAAGTACTCCATTGGCTCCTCCTTATTACAAAATCTGCAAGTGTCTATGTTGGAAATGCCCGTCCTTTACAAATGTTTAAAGGCAAGTATAATGATCTGTAAGCGCACCTATCAGTGTTCTGAGGTTTTTCCTAACCATTATGAGCTTGTAGCCAGCTGTATTTCCTATATCTTTATACCCGACAGTGGCTGATCAGAAGCTCCTTCTCCTCCTCACCAATATATATGAAAATGTGTGTATTCAAAATAGCCATCCTGTACAGGTTCTTAAGGCAGTGCACCTATCATTGGTCTGAGGCTTTTTATAACCATTATGCGCTTGTAACAGCCTATATCTCCTGTACCCCAATGCTTCACATCGCAGAATCTGCAAATGTCTGTGTTGGAAATGCCCATCCTCTACAGGTACTTAAATTAGGTATAATGAACTGTAAGTGCACCTGTCAGACGCTTTTCCCATCCAGTCTTAGAGCACATTCGATCCTTTTTGCATCAAAGCTTAAAAACTTCTAGCAATGTTCAAGACCTCTTAAGAAGACTCTTGTTAAATCAAAATGTTGGAGAGGAGCTATTAAAAGTCTCCTAGATTCCCTTTTTGACACAGATGTCCTCAATCTCATTGCCCTTACACTCCAAACCAGAGTTATCTCATTTTGGCTCGTCAATTGGAAATAGTGTTTTCAATCTCGGATCTTGGGGTTCTCCTTGATCCTAAGCTCAATTTAATTAGCCATATTTCATTAACTGTTGGCAAAGCACGTAGTATCCTTGGTTTCATAAAACGTTGGGCTAAGGAGCTTAGAGACCCTTATGTTACGGAAGTTGTATGCTTCCCTGGTCAGACCCGTCTTGGAATATGCATCTGTAGTCTATCTTATAAGACACATGTTGACAGTGCAGAAGCAATTTTTGCTTTTCTGTCTTCGCACTCTTCATTGGAATCCGCTTGACCTCCCATCGTACGCCAGTCGCCTTGCACTTATTAAGCTGATAGCTGTTAAAAATCGTAGGACTATGTTGAATATATCATTTATTTTAAATTTGATTAACGGTGACATTTGTTCAGTGTTCCTATTCAATAATATTGCGTTGATGGTTCCTAATCGTCCATCTAGACATTAGGAGTTGCTAAATATTAAATACTTTAGATCTAATTATGCAAATGCTGATCCATTTAAAAGGATTTGCAGTCAATTTAACAAATATTATAAATTTATAGACTTTTCTTTAGATAAAAATGCTGTAAAATGGAAAATTATTGCCTTTCTAAATGCTCTTTAAAGACTCCTGTTTGCAATGTACTTTGTTGAATGTAATAATTAATTGATAGCAATATCTGTCTGTAAGGATATTATATCCATAGACATGAATAAATAAATAAATAAATAAATAAATAAATTAGGAGAGATAATAAACTTGTAATTGATTAGTACCAAAAACCAACTGCATCAGGGAGATTAATTAACTATTTTTCAAAGCATAGCAGAAATATAATAATAAACACAGCTAAAAATTTTGTAGAAAGGGTTCTTACAATAAGTGATGAGGAGTTCCATAGAAAGAACATTATAAAGACTAAAAGCATATTGGAAGACAACAGTTTTCCAGCTGAATTTGCTTCTAGATTTGTAAGTCAGTTTAAAAATAGAAATGTACAGAATTTAGGTACCTCATCAGAACCCAAAATGTATAAATCTTTAACATATATTCCAGGTTTATCAGAAAGATTAGCAAGGTCTAATATATATAATAAAGAAGGATATAGAATGGCTCATAGAAGCTATAATACGTTAGGTAAATTATTTAGTAAGACTAAAGATAGACTTAATAAATGGGACATTTCAAATTCGGTTTATAGAATTCCTTGTCAGGGTAATGACCAAGAAAATTGTAGTAAAGTTTACGTCGGAACTACAAAAAACAAATTGAGAACGAGAATTGCAGGACATAAGTCAGATCAAAGATATAGGGATATTAATTCACAAAAAACTGCTTTATCTTCTCATTGTTCAAAATTTAATCACTCTCCAAACTTTGAAAATGTTTCAATTTTAAGAACAGAAAATAATTATAAGAAGGGTTACATGTTAGAAATGTTAGAGATTATAAACACACCAACAACACAGAGAATTAACTTCAAGGTAGACACAGAAAAATTAGCACAGAATTATAGATATTTAGTTAATAAGAAATTCTAGATTTGAATTGTTGTTAGGAGAATGAATGTTAGGATAAAAAAATTTTTAAATTATGTTAATAATATTTCCATGTTATTCTGTAAACAACATTTGTTTTGCTAGTTGAAAAACAACATGTTGCAAAACATGTGTTGGTTGTAGAATTAGGTTATTTTGGTTCTTATGTTATTTTTTATGTTTGTCATTATTGTTATTAATATTATATTTTTTCTTTTTTGAATTTTTAATAACCCAAAAATGTTTCTGTCAGTATATTAAATATTTATTAGATATTTTTTAAGTTTTCAATTTAAAATTTTTCAATTTGATAATATTGTTAAGAATTTTTTCTTTGTGTATGAATTAATAATTTTTCTTGGTGTATAGATTTTTTGTATATAGAAATTTTTTGACAATAATTTTTCAAATTGAAAATTTTTTGAATAACATATTAATTTTCCTGACGATGATAACAAATTGTTATCGAAATATTGAAAATAAATACTGTTAAATTTTTTATATAACGTAAAACGATCTTTTGCTGCAAAAATAAGAAATATTTACCAAAACAAGATCAAATAATTAAATATTAAAAATAAATAAATAAAAATTCATTTAGCCTATTGTGACATTCCAGTACTAACCTGGACGTAAAACCACATCTGTTCTTTAAGAACAGACTGGCTATCAGAGAGTATTTTTTATCACATCCTTGCGTTCCCTATCGGCAAGTATATTCACCGCTTTCCTTATTGCGAATAATTCCGTTTGGAAGATTGAGGTGTCCGTAATAAGAGTAATTTTTTGCGCTCTCTAAACCCCACTATTCCCATTCTCATACCTTGAAGCGTTTTAGAACCATCCCGCAGCCTTCTTGGGTTTTTACCACATTCTTTCCTTGTAGGAAAGATTGTCTTACACTACCTGGTAAAGGAATAAGTTGGATCTTCGAGGCCACTCGCCTAAATAAAAGCGTTATATAATTTGTATTACAGTTTAAACGCCCTCTAAGAATCCATCCAGTGACCAGTATTGTATTAGTGTTTTGTGTCTCCCAACGTTTTCATTCACGAGTATATCCGATATATAGATGTACTAGGAAGTCCTTTCTTTTAATTTATTTACTGCCTTATGCTGCTTCCAAAGTTTGTGAAATTTTCTATAAACTTAAAGAAGAGCAAATTTAATATAAACAACATTTTCATGAGCAACAATTTTAATCTTTAAATAATATATTAAACCAATAGCATAAAATTGAAGGAAAAAGAAAATTCCAGCGCTTTTAACAGCAGGTATTAAAAGTAATAAGAACTAAAAAACAAATAATGATGCGAAAAAATGTTCTTTAAACATTACGCATAGTTTCATAAATGTTCAACATTTTGCCTTCAACATTATCTTTATCTAGAGTAAAAAAGCAAAATGCTTACAAAACAATACGAGTACGTTTAAGGACAACAGATATTTGCCTCAAAGTGGCAGTGGATGTTGTGTAGTATTTGCTTTGTCAGCGGAAGTGTAACGCTGTAGTAATGGCCAGCATCTTGTTCTTAGAGTTTGTGCCACAATTTTTATTTCTAATAATATTGAAGCCCATCAGCCGCTCTGCTCACTTGTTTTTGTAAACAATCTTAGGAAGTTTCATAATAGTAGGAGTATTCAGCTACTACGAAGTTATTAAACCAATAACAAGTTGATGGAGAAGTTTAATAAAATCAATGATTATGAAGATTTAAACTACATTATTCTTAAGCTAGATGAGTTCGCAGAGTTGCCCGCCCGGAGTTAATTTCTGACTGGGTATAAGAGTAAAAGTAAAAATTAAGATACAACTTTTTTAGAACAATCTAATTTGATTTGTTAAAGCAGACACAGATCATTTTATTTTTTAAGCTTCATCGGTTGCACAATTTCGGAGAGAGACTGCCCATCATCATCCAGACAATTGTAGTGCCATCCCTGCTCTAAGTACTACTAATAAATACTACTCTGTAATATATTGGAATACTAGAATAAATATCCCTAAATTTCCCATGTATTTAGTATACATATACTAATAATTGTGACGAAAAACGAATAAGAAATAAAGTCAGTTTAGTTTGAGCATTGGACATGAATGGTTGTTTAAATTATAAAAATAACGATAAGAACATTAAATGGCGATCCATAGTAGTGAAAAAGTATTATATAAAGTGTTTAAGTTCTTTTAGACATAATCATATTTATATTTGAAACTTCATCCAAACGACCGTAGGTTGGATTGTTTAGAAGAAGTAAAAATTGTTTCCCCAAGTACACTTCGTCCTAGGTTTCAAATAATATAAAGCCTGATGTACCTTTAATTTGAATTTTATAAAAACCAGATAAAAAGAAGAGCACTTAACATTCCCCATAGTTTGCCATAATATAAAACTGTTGCGTTCCTTAGTACGCAGATCATTGTGCAGCGAAGCGTACATTTTTATGCAATATTTCTAATTTATAATGAAGATCAACTAAGCGCCATGATTAATATGTATAAAAACTAACACAGATAGAGAAAATACAACAACACTCACAGAAGATAATTATTGTTGTAAAATGGTTTGAAGTTAAGCGTAGTTAATAATAATTCTCATTCAGTTCTTGCGCTAAGGAGTATAAGAGGGCAAAGAAGAAACTCAAGGGGAGATAAGTCAATGATCATCGAAGGGTAGGCATTAAGAGATATTTACACTACGAATAAGCTAGTTTTATTTGAACAAATTTCTTCTTAAGGGCATACATATTAACCATCAGCTTCTGTTGACTTTTTCTTCAGCGGTCTTCGGATTAGAATTTTCACCCTGTAGTTTCCGCTGACTGTTCCTCCAGCAGTCTTTGGACTAGACTATTTGCTTAGCAACTTCAACTCACTGTACCCCAGCGGTCTTCGGATTAGACTGTATACCTAGCAGTTTAAGCTGACTGTTCCTCCAGTGGCCTTCGGACTAGACTGTTCGCCCAGGAGATTCGGCTGACCTGTTGTGAGTTATTTGAACAATATCAACAAGAACAACAACATGTAGAAATAACTCAACCAATTAGGTCAACAGCACAATTAGTTGATATTGCAAAATATCAACTAATTGTGCAGCAGCAGCAGCAAAATAATTGTATAAAATAATAAATGTATATAAGCTAGAAGCTAGTGAACAAGATTAGATCATAATTAATAATCAATAAACAATATTAATTAAAATTAACTTCTATCGTGTTTTTATTTCAATAAATAAAGTATTTCCTGCGACTCTTAAGGGAGCCTCCAGGAAATACTATAATAATAAAGAATTTCCTGCGAATCCTAAGGGACCCTCCAGAAAATACCATAACAGACCGTTGCCCCAGCGGTCTTCGAACTAGACTTCTTGCACAGCAGCTTTGGCTGACTGTTCCTCCAGCGGCCTTCGGACTAGACTGTTCGCTTATTAACTTCGGCCGACTACTCTCTATTTTGCAGGTATCCAGACTGCGGTTAGATTCTCCCAGGAAACAGGGTTTGCCTTGGCGTAGACCAAACCAGGGCACCTTATTTTCTGGTGCATATAGGGGAGGGAGCCCTTTGTTTGTTATAGAAAACAAAACTCTAGTAAGCCGCATGACATATGTTGTGTTGGATTTCCGCACCCTGTACCACTGGTTAAAATTGGCAAAGCGGGAAGCAGCAAGGCCTACGGATGATTCTGTTTTGCAGATTTCTCGGTGGTAATGATGGTTAAGGTGCCTGCCTTGGCTGAAACGTTCTGGCTGTGATTTAAACCTCAAATCACAGGGTGCTGACGCACCATAGGGTGCGTACGGGTTTGCGGGGCTAACAACTCCCCAAGGTGCTGTTCTTTTGCAATTGGACGAGTGAGTTGGTCTAAGGGCTGATGCGCCAAGTAGGCTTCGGGCTACTAACTCATTAAGTTTTGTCTTCCATTGACAGTTGGGAAAATGCTTACAGGAGGGATCAGAAGACCCGAACTCTTAAGCAAGGAGTTTGTCTATAGGGCTACAAACTTATAGGCAATAGTTGCGACCTGTGTGAGCCTTGCTAGACACACGAGGGCGCTGATTTATCGTGAATAATTCACTCCGTGAAGTTGTTCTTTTATCATATTAGGCCGTAAAGTCAGATGCTGATGTAAAGCAATTTGACAACTGTGGCTAAAGTACCATTGCTGTATTGTACCCGGCTTCCTGGAATACCCGTTTCTGTTGCATACCCAGTTCGACTCCTAATTACCACAAGCGGGATCTGTCTGTTCGCAAAGATACACCCGATTTCTCATAAGAAGAATTTTCCGCAGCAAACGTGGCTATACCGAATCAGAGAAATTTCCTGCAATATCCGATTCCAACGTGTGCAAATACAAAGCAAACCCGATGAAAACCGTGCGAAGATTGTGAGCTTTGTGAGCATAAAGCTATCATTTTTATTTTTTTTTTAATACTGAATGAAAAGAATTTTGGATTATTGTAAGCTTTAAATATGAAAATCCTGTCTTTTTATTTATTTAATGTTTGTGGATTCGTAATAGGCTTTAGACATCGCTTTGCGAGCTCAGCCAAAAAAACCACTTTACAATTGTGTGCTTCAAAAATTTTATCAAAATCGGCTAAATAGTTTTGGAAAGCCAAAATTTTTTCTTCTTGTATGCATGTTTATACATACATATATGGCCGCGGATTGATGTTGAACTTGCCTAAGTAGAAAAAACATATTCTTTTAAACCATTAATTTCTCAAAATAGTCTTCATTTAGCGCAATACACTTGGTGCCAATTTCACGATAACGAAGCTGTTCATTCGTTCGCACAATTACATTTAAAACAAAAACAATTATTCACAATTTTGTTATTGTTTTAAATGTAATTGTGCAAACGAACTAACAGCTTTTGTTATCGTGAAATTGGCACTTAGTAAGACGATATTCCAACTTTTTTATACCATCTGATTAATACATTTTTGGGAGCCCTTCAGAATACCCGTTAATTTCGGTAATCATTTCTTCGTTTGAGATGAATCTTTTTCCTGCAAACCATTATTCCAAATTTGGAGACAAGAAAAAGTCACTAGGAGCTAAATCTGGACAAAGTGAACGATCAACCAATTCGAAGTGTATTTCACATAATTTTAGCAACGTATCTAATGCTGTGTGAACTGATGCGTTGTCTAGAAGAAAGAGCACTTTTTTTCTTCTTTAAAAGTAGTCGTTTTTTCTTGATTGCATCAATCAATTGATCCAATAATACAGAGTAATATTTTCCTGTAATTGTGGGTACTTTTTCCAGATAATCGATGAGCAATATTCCGTGTGCATCCCAAAATCAAGTGGCTATAACCTTGCCAGCCGATTTTACTGTCTTTGTCTTATTCGGAGGACTTCCACCGATTTTTTTGATTGATTTTTGGTTTCAGGTGTGTAGTGGTGGGCTCACTTTTCATCAACAATTATTCATCGACAAAAATCATTAGGATTACGCTTTATCATGTGCAAACATCACTGTGAAGTGGTCTGTCGACCGCATTTTTATTCGACACTGAGCAAACGCGGCACCCATCTTGGCGATAACTTTTTCATATGCCAATGTTCATGTAAAACGTTGAACGCACGTTCATATGATATACGTATTTATCATTTCAACAATCTCACGTAACTTGACTCGGCGGACATTCATAATGATATCGAGGATTTTCTTGATATTTTCTTCAGTAACCACCTCTTTTAGCCTTCCTGCCGATGGTATTGTTGCAGTGCTTGGTTGGTAGCGTTTAAATTCAACAATCCAATATTTTACCATGTAATCTGACGGAGCAGACTCAGCGTAATGTTTATCAAGTTCTTCCTTTGTTTCTTACGCCGTTTTCCCTTTCAAATAATAGTGTTTAATCACTGAACGAAATTCACTTTTCTCCATTTTTCAAGAAACACAAAAGTTGCTTACTTCAAACGACTACAACAAATAAACTAATTGATGAATTTGGGTGAAATTTTAACAGCTGGCGTTTGACAGCTCGCAATTTCAAAAAAAAAAAAAAAAAAAAACTGAAGTGGAGCCCTCATTTGGAGAATTTATTCTACATTGTGTTGAAAAGATTTTTGAAATCGCATCAGTGATTCAGGAGATTATCTCTTACACATAAGCGAATATTGGTATAAGTATTAGTATAGGTATAAGCAAGGCAGCTTTAATACGGTAGTGGTATAAGCACAGCTGTCTTTCGTTTCCTTTAGGTAAATTTGTCAAAAACACATTGACTTCCTTGCTTTTTCAAACAAAATTTTGACAAGTGTTCGTAAATTCTACAAACCAAATACACGTTGATGTTTTTTGTTGTTGTATTTATTGTAGTTCTATTATAAGGCTGCCTTGACTATAAGTATGAGACACGCTTTGAGTTCTCACGTGTCTTCGAAGATGACGTGTTTTTATGCTGTAAATCGGTGACTTCAAATGCAGTTTGCTTTGATCAAATCCACCCTAAATTCATAAGACTACTACTGCCTAAAATATCACGTTACATTACACACATATTTAACACCGTTATCAACACCAGTCACTTCCCCAGATGTTGGAAACATGCCAAGGTCATTCCCGTGCCCAAGTCTTCAAATGAGTATCGCCCTATATCAATACTTCCATTTTTATCTAAAGTATTTGAACGACTGTTACACAACCAAATTAGAATATATTTAAATAACCATCAGCTCCTATTCAGTAAACAATCTGGATTTAGAACAGGTCATAGCTGTGTTACCTCGTTGTTAAGTGTATCTGAAGATATAAGATGCAACATCGATAATGGTGGAACTACACTCTTGGTACTTCTAGACCGCTCTAAAGCGTTTGACTCTGTAAACCATGATATACTTTGTAAAAAGATATACGACTATTTTCATTTTTCTTCAAGTGCAACATCGCTAATGAAAACCTACCTTGCTGATCGATACCAGTCTGTTTCAGCTGGCGAAACGGTATCAACTCCCTTGTTTGTGTCTAAAGGTGTGCCGCAGGGCTCTATTCTTGGACCACTACTGTTCACTTTGTACATAAATGATTTACCAAATTGTCTCTCACACAGTGATATCCACATTTACGCAGATGATGTACAAGTATATATTAATTTTAAAAAGGACTCAATTAATGATTGTTGTGGTAAACTTAACGAGGACCTTAACAAAATATATTATTGGGCGTCGTCTAATGGCCTATACCTGAATCCTGCAAAGTCAAAATGCTTAGTTATAGCCCAAAGGATTGTGATTGACATTCCGATAACTTTGGGATATCAAAACATTTCAATTGTTGAATCAGCTAAAAATCTTGGTATAATTTTCAACAAATCTCTTCAATGGAATACCCATATAAATTCCGTTTCAGGAAAAATTTTTGCTATGCTTCGAATGCTATATCCGCTACAACACATTACACCTATTGATATCCGTGTGCTACTTGCGAAAACGTTTCTAGTGCCCAAGTTGTTATATGGAAGCGAAATTTTTGCTTACTGTGATTCAACAAGTAAAACTAGATTAACTTAGCATATAATGCGATTCTCCGATACGTCTACGGCATAAAAAGATATGATAGTACTTCTTAGTATTCCAAATCATTATATGGTGTTGAAATTATGGACTTACTAAGAATCACAGCATTAATCTTATTACACAAAATTATCTACAATCAAGAGCCATCTTATTTATTTGATCGCACTCAATTTGCAAGATCCAACAGAGGAAAACAAGTCATTCAGTTAAAATATCGAACTTTAATATCTGAGTGGCAGCTCTTCATAAATACAATACGGCTGTGGAACTCGTTACCAAACCCACTGCAAAACAATGGCAACGCTTTACAATTTAAAAAAATTCTATTTTCAAAATTTTAATGTTGTATATGTTATATATGTACGTATATACATATATTTCTATTTTTTGATATTGTTTCTTTTTGATATTATTTCTTTTCTTTTTTTTTTACTTTTCATTGTACAATTTCTTTATACTCACAAATTTTTGTTTGTTTTTGTAATCACTATAGTATCGCGTACTATAATTTAAAAGATTAATTTCTTGTTGTATGCGATATTCAATAAATAAATAAATAAATAAGTATGAGTAAATCTAGAAATATGTATAAAATAAAACAAGCACTTAAAATTTTCTTTGAACTGAACCCCCCTAGTACTTTTGATACTTAATTTATTTTCAAAAACGTGTTACTTTTGATACCTTTCGGTTAGAAAATGTTATTCTGTCAACCCGGCAAAGAAAAATCAAGCTGAACAGACTGCAAAGCAAAAAATTATGCATTATAAAAATATTTTACATATTTAGACTGGAATTTTCGAGCACATAGTTTGCAAACAATCATGTCCAAAAGCAAAAGACAAAAGAAAGATGACTAATAAAATTACAGAAGCAGCCGACACAATAAGCTGGTAAAACTTTTTTCATGTATTTTGTAGTTTTATGTTTTTTTTTTTATCAATTTTGGTTTCTGCTCCCTTTATGTTCTGTGCACATGAAAAAAAAAAATATGTAAACCATACTTGTTTTATTTCTCCATGTTTCCTCGGTGTTTGGCTGCAGCCAAGCTTATAGACTACGCCAACAGATGTTTGGAAAGCAAAATATTGATGACGTTGTAAAGTCATATTTATGGAACCGTCAGCGCAGTAATTTATTATAAAAAATTATATTTCTGTTCGTGGTCCTTTAGAGCTTAAAAAGTAAACAAACTAAAGAGGATCTAAGAAGAGAATATTTACAATAAAATTATGCAAAATGTAAATATTTCGTTTAGATGCCAAATTAAAAATACTTAAGAAGGTTTTGCTCTTACCAAAGCAAACACATTAAGCAAAATTTGTAAATGGCCAGACATTTTTTTTTCATAATTTTAAATTATAAGCGTTTATTTCTACACGAACGCAAAATGAAATGAATTATGTTTATAAATGTGTTTTAAGTAGCTTTTAAAACAGCAATTTTTCTCTTGAGTTTTTTGCCTCTTTACTCTTAATAGGCACATTCTTCAAGAGATGCTCGCTTCAGTGTAGGTAAAAATAAATGTCAACAGGTACAGTTTCTTGAGAAACATTTCATAATATATATGTATGTAACAGAGAACAACTTTGAGTGATTGCAAAAAAAAAATCATACTTGCTTAAGGGCACTTCAGACTATGACACTTTGTATTAAGACTTGTCAAAAAATCAAATAATACGTTCAAGTGTGATAGTGTGAATGTAAAGCGTTATGAAAATGAGAAAAAATACGGTAAAAGATTTGACATCCCATAACACTTCACCATTTTTAGAAATTTGTTTAAACGATAAGATTTTTCATTGGATCAGGGTTGCATTTTTTGCAAAAGCAAATAATAAAAATATTAAAACCAGACGTTAAGCAAATTGGCTGTTTATTTTCAAGTCATACTCCTTCTTTTACTTTAGGTGTGATAGTGTGAAAACAAAATGTAATGGTACGTTAGATTTTTTGACAGTCGCAACAAATATCTTTAGATTTTTTTCCCACAAAATCCAATCAAAATCTTAAGACTTGTATGATAGTCTGAAACGCCCTTTAACAACATGAAAACCATTTCATTTCGTTTAATGATTTTGTATTCAGCCGCACAAATGCGTAGCTGATTTTTTTTAATCAGTAAACACAATAGGTGTGTTTCTTTACTCTACTTTGGGATCCCGCGGGATCCCAATTTGCACGAAAAGCGTTCCCGTACTTTAAAATTGGGCAAATGAGAGCGCTTTTGAGAGAATAGTATGCTTCCTCTTCTTGCACTAAACAGCCCGTACTTTTTCTTCGGGCTAGTTTGGGCAAGTAATTAAGCAATCAGCTGTTCGAAAAATAAACAATAGCAAAGAAACAAAGTTCATTTGAATCAACTCGTATACAAATCATTTCAGTGTTTTTATATAAAAATTAAATACACAGGAATGTACAAAAGACCTTAAAAGCTAAAAAGTGAAAAATATCACAGTATTTTTTCGTAAAACTAAGTGACAATTTTTTTTGCCATATCAAAACACAGCATATGTTTCTTTTTGGGCTAGAAATTTGGCTTTTTGCGTTCCCGTACTTTAGGTAAATTTTATCTGTATTTGAGAGTAACTCATGCATGCTCTCTTTTGCCCGAAACTTGCCCGGAAAGTAAAGAAACACACCTAATGAGCGACAACTGCGCTATGTGAGTGAAATCATCGTTAAGGTTCGCCCTTGGATATAAATGAATGCACATATAGTTCGGCAATCATTTCTTGTGTTTAATTTTTTGTTTTGGAAGAAAAAACAAATTTACACAAATCAACGTAGTGATCAGCGTTGTCAACTTTGAAATTTCAAAACGCACCAAAATGGAGAAAAAAACGCGTTATTTCAACAAAAACGCACCGAATTTTCAATTTTTCTTTCCATTTTTAAAACCGCTTTTTATTATTTTTATTGTAAAAGTTATAATATTTTTAAACTAAAAACTGGGTCTGGCACCACCGCCTGATGGTATGCCATCAAATTCGTTCAATAGCTAGAATTCAAACTTGGCCACTAGTTCGATTTTATAACTTTCATTGCATCTTTTCAATAATAATAACGATATTTTATTATTCAGCAATATTATTTAATTATCTTCGCTGTCGACCGTATAAGCTGTTACTTTTAGCTTCTACAAAGCTACAGCTGCTTACCGTCATTAAAATCGAAGAAATTTACGATTATCTGATCATTAAAAGTTACAGAATCGCACTACAAGCCATCAAACTCTATTTAATAGTCTTTCTGTCAAATACAGAGTAAATTTCATTTGCTTTCTCTTAAGCGAACGGCGGAAATCAGTATTGTGTCTTTAAA
This sequence comes from Thecocarcelia acutangulata, assembly GCA_914767995.1. Classification (NCBI taxonomy): domain Eukaryota; kingdom Metazoa; phylum Arthropoda; class Insecta; order Diptera; family Tachinidae; genus Thecocarcelia; species Thecocarcelia acutangulata. Next base: position 84,978,232 of record OU612097.1, on the reverse strand, counting down.
AGAATTTGCCAGAATTATAACAAAAAAAAGATGAAGTTTACCAGAATCAATATTTAATGCAAACGTTTTGGTAAAACTTTATAATTATATATCAATTACCAAAACAGTAACGACTTTACGTGCCATCATAAATACGAACTTCAGTTCAGAGACTGCATTTATTGTAATATTTGACAAACTAGGGTTGATCGCATAATAGCAAAACACACTCTAAAACCAAAAAATTTTATAAGATGAAATGCTTATTTCTCTTTCGAAAATATTTATAATTTAGCAAGATTATTTTACTTTGCGCATATAATATGGTGCGTTTTTCATATTATAGCTCCGTCTCCTGATTGTGCTCTGCAAAATGTTACCTAAAAATATTCTTATATTAAAACAAAAAGTTCAGTTGAAATTGATTGAGTGCCACCGAAATTTAAAAATCGCACCGAAAATTAAAAAAAAGCGCACCACGCACCTACTAAAGAATTTTTCGCACAAATAATTGTAAAAAGCACCAAAAACGGTGCGAAACGCACCGAGTTGACAACGCTGGTAGTGATGTATTCAACAATTTTTCTGTATGTTTCTGTTGAAAAAAAATATACATACATAGAAACAAAAGGTTTTCATAGAAAAAAGCATATGTATTTATTTTTGAACATTTGTTAAAAAACACAATGGTATACATATAAATTAAATTAATTAAATTATAATTATATTATAAATTGCCCTTTAAACTAACATACAAAATATGTATGCATGTATGTTTCAAATTTGTTTATACAACAAAGCAACATATAATATTTAGCCGATTTTATTCAGTACTAAAACGAACGCGCAATATTTACAAGACGAATTGATTTTATTCAGCATTGAGCTTTGTTGCTAGATTTTTGTTGATTACAAATTCAGATTGTTTACAAGGCGAGTTGGTTTCACTCAACGTTGAACTTTGTTGCTTGATTTTTGCTGATTACAAATTTAGAATGTTTACAAGACGAGTTGATTTTACTCAGCGTTGAACTTTGTTGCCTGATTGTTGTTGATTACAAATTTTAGTGTATGAGTTAAACAAGCAAAAAACATGATTTTTGGTGACCACTGGTATGTAAGTATGTACACGAGTATATGTATGTGGTAGAAAGCATTTTTTGCAAGATATTTTATTGTAGCGAAAATTTCTCAGCACGTATTTTGTGTTTGCAATGTACTCGTACTCTTTTAAAAAGTTTGTTATATTAAAAGTTGTTTTTACAAGCAGCTTTCTAGCGCCACTTTGTAAATAGTCTTCCTATTTAACTATTTGCCTTTTTTTTAGGTGCTTGTCAATATTAAGTGGTATTCTTATAAAGTGTGAAAGCATAACTCTTTCACAATTTTCTTTTGAACCTGCTTTTATGGTGTACTTTTTTTATAGCAATTTTTGTGTTTTCCCTAGCTTTTATTTCTTGAAATTTGCATATGCAGATACATATATGACAGAAGAGTATAACATTTTTGAAATCCGACAATAATATTTAATCCCCTCTCCAAAGTCTTAAATAAGGTAAAATATGGCCCAACTAATCTGGCCTGCCAATAAAAGCTAATTTTCTTAAAAAGTGTTTAAAAGAATATGTGTCTAAAAAATAGCAAATTATAAATAGCTCTTTTCTATGTTTCCCAGCTATCTTTATGTCGACATTTCATAGGAGCTACCCTAATCATCAGTAGTTTTTGGACATTTTTGAAAGATATTCTCAAACATTCAACTTTATATCCCAACAATCGAAATAAATTGTTGAAAATTTAAAAGGAAAAATGCTCTAATAATTCCTGCCAAAACAGAAAAAATAAGCCTTTTCATTTATACACGTCTCTAAAATTTCTTTACACCTTTTACACAAATGAACAACCGTTGGTTGCTGCGATTTGCTTTTTGAAAGTATCGAAAAGCAGAGAACAAAAATTCAAACAATTGAGTTTTTTATTCACTATTTTAGCAAAAAAATGAAATAAAATAAAATAAAATAAAATGAAATGAAATGAAATGAAATAACTCCTAAATGAAATAATTCCCAACAAAAATGAAATAACTCCCAATAAAAATTATATTTGCACCCGGGCACTATTAAGCTGTTTTAACCTTTATGGTATAACCGGTAACTCTCGGTGAAAGAGATCCTTTACTTTGATATCATAGATATACGAGTATGATCAAAGGCTGGCTATACAGAGAATATTTTGTTAGCGAAGCCGGTATTCCGTATATCATAAAGAGACTAATAAATAATCCCGGATTGTGTAGCCAGCCTTCGGCCAGTTGGAAGGGTTTAACCTCTATAATAAAACAAAACCCGGCTCTGCTCATCAAAAGTTTCCTGCATATGCTGCCTTCGGCCGGGCGGAAGGATTTTATTCTCTATGACATAACAAACGCCGGCTACGCTGACTAAACATTTTCTCTGTAGCCAGAATAATGGAATAAGTCCTGCTTAAATAGCTTCCATTAAGTGACTCCTAATAATACCTCGTTAATTAATTAAAATAAAATAACTTCTGTCAGAAAAAAAGAAGTGTCAGAAGAGGGCGGCAACTTCGCAGATCTCCCCATCTTAAAAATAGGAAACAGGAATGCGTAACTCGATTAAGAAATCTGCTTGAAATCCACAGAATGGTTTCCCTTGAAACATTATTCCTTGTGGAAAGCGACAAAAGGTTTCAAAAGACCCGTAATAGGTAAGCCACCTTTGCGAACTTCAACTGGCGACTGGGCAAGAAGCGATTCTGAAAAGGGGATGTTGTATATCGATCATTTAAGAAACGTTTTTATTACAAATGATATAGCAAATGATGCAACTGAGTTACTATTATACGCAGTTAGAACGCCTGTGTCTTTTATATTCATATTTCAAGACGTAGAACACGGCATCTGTAACATAAACCAAACGAAACTTCCAAGCATTGATCAAATTAATGGTAAAGTGCTTGAGCAGTTACCTCGTGTAGCTAGAAGAGTTCTACTTTTCATTTTTAACGCTATTTTACGCCTTGCATATTATCCTGCAGAGTGGAAGGTGTCCATGATTACTATGATACCCACCAAACCAGGGAAGGATCCCACTAAAGTAGAATCATACAGACCAATTTCGTTAATGGCGAAGTTGACTCCAATATTAAACAACATGGGATGCATCCCTGATCATTAATTTGGCTTTCGGGCTAAACATAGCACTATAAAACAAACGCACAGACTAGTCAACGTCATAAGACAGACTTTTGAAGGCAAAAAGTATTGTTCAGCTTTATTCATTGACATTTCCCAAGCTTTTGATTAAGTGTGGCACGACGGATTGATGCATAAAATAAAGTTAAACTTGCCTGAAACACTCAGGAGCTTATGGAAAGCTCCCAATTAAAAATTATGAAAAAACCTTCAATCCAATTTGTATGGGATTTTTGAATTTTTTTTTAATTATTTTTTACTTATATTATATGATGGTATCATTCGTCTGTCTCAAGTTCAATCCTGGCTAAAACCAAGAATATTTTTATTTTTAATTATAACAATAATTGCCGCGATCAATAACTCTTGATCAAAGAAGACAGCAAAAAATAATTGAATACACTAAAGCTGGGGGACAACTAGCTGTTTCGCAGACGCTACACTGCTCATCAGCACCCACTAGGATTCGAACTCAGTACCATGTAAAGATGATGTATTTTCAATACGGCCGCTTATTTTTTACTTGATTTGTATTTAGATTTAATACAAGCTTTCTCTTTCTGTGTACTGTTACTTTTTTCCTAATAATAATAACAAATATATTTATATAATAAATTCTAAAGAATTTACATTTATTTTTCTGGTTGTCACAAAAACACTAGTTTTTTTTTTTAAATTTGTTATTTTTTTCAGTTTGTTTTGAGTTAATTTGGTATTTTAACTTTCAACGCCCTTCAAGATGGTTCTTGATTGTGTTCAACAAGCACACGCAGCGGGAGATTGCTAGTTGAAGGAGTCTCATTCTTACCTTTGACAATAATTAGGATGCTGCCTGAAAATGTTTCATGCACAATATATTTGTCTTTGCTAAAGACATTCTCACGGCTAAAGTTGCTGCTCCCCGAAATGACACTCGACGTTATTTCTAGCGTTAAAATGTTGCTTTATGTAATTTTTTTATTTTCAGTTTTTATTCAGAGTTGTTTTTTTTTTTCTGCGGTAAATATTTGCGGCAGACATTTTTTAGAGTGCACTGCAAGTAAAAGTTTGTTTCTTTATAAAAAGACGAGTAAATACATGTTGAGGAAAGAAACTATTCTTGTCAAAGAAATTTTTCATTTGTGTATTTAATAAAGAGGCTTCGAGGGAAAGGAAGCCTTTATATTTAAACTTTCCATTATTACATCGTATTTAAATTACTGCGGAATAAGTTTTGTTTCATAAAAGCATATACAGTTTATCAAAAAAGTCTTTTCAAAACAAATATTTTTGAAGAATTTCAATTTAGATTTGGAATAATACTAACGAAATCATTTACTTTGTACGAGTATTTTTCATTTTCTCTTGCTATAATCTGGTTTGTTCTTCTCCTTTGCTATTGCAATAGTATACAAAAATCACTATCTACGTAATAGTCTACAGCTCAATGATGTAAAAAAAATATGTCCAACTTCATTGGACACTAATTATTATAAGTTTTGTATTTAAAAAATCATTGAAAAAATCTTTAAAATGTGAATTAATTGCTAACGTAAAAATATGTTATCAACATTGAAGTACTTGCGTTGCAAGTAAAGTATGTGGTAGCTTTTAGTTAATTATATTTTTTAAACTACTTTTTGTACTACCCTTTTTTTTACTTGCTTTTTAACTTCATTGCTGTTAAGTTTACATTAATAAATCCCATTGAATTCAACCAAACCAAAGGTATTATCCCTTTTAAGTGTTTTACAAAGGGTAAGCATATCCACCCAGTCAAACCTGAAGAAGCTAATAATTTCCTTCTTTTGGTTTCCCATAACCCCTACTAAATATAATCACTATCGAGTGATTATAATTAGCCATCCACATTAGTTCGGCATTAACCCATCTCTCATTTCTCATTGCCAACCTATGTGGATATTTACAAATAAAACCTCAATTTATTTCAAAATATATTCAAATGCTTTTTATTCGCGCAAACCTTTGTAGTTTTTTTTAGATTTTTTCTGATAGTTACAATCAATCCAGTCACCCTGCTAGGACAGGACGTTGAGTTCTGGAATATCATGTATAGTTGTTGTCTGGTAGGATGACGAAAAGAAGGCGCCAAAACGTTGGAAAATAAATACTCACATTACAACAACAATGCTGAAAATAGTTTTACTTGCTCTGAATCATCATATGGTTTACATCAGTGAGCTGTATACTGTGACGTAGATGGTGATTTTTGCATACTATTGCAATAGTAAAGGAGAATGAACAAACAATAGATTAAAGCAAGATAAAGAATAAAGAAGCAACAGATTGTAATCCCTTATCACGTGAGGTGCAGAAGAAAATTATTTTGCCAACTTTTCGGTGTCATATTAGTTATTTGCTAATCCCACTGGGATTCGAACTATAACCCGTTGTGCAAATGTACAAACCAAAAATTTAATTTAATAAATTATAAAAGTTCATCAAAAATTCAATAAATGTATATTTACATCTCTGGGTACGGAGAATATTAAAATACAAAATATATGTATGTTAATAAATAAAAATAAATACCGCTAGTTTAGAGACAGCAAACGCTGTACAAACAATGTGGGCAATTAACAAAATGCATATGTGATTCAATATGAGATGAATATAGATAGAAAATAATTAAATGCTCGGTGGCTTAGTGGTTAAAGCAGTAGATCATGATACGTCATGTCCCGAGTTCGAATCCCAGTGGGTGCTGATGAGTAGTGTAGCGACTACGAAACAGCTAGTTGTCCCCCAGCTAAAGATTTGATTATTATTTTTCTTGTCTTCTTCAATCAAAATTATTGATCACAGCAGATTTGTATTGTAAAAAAATCTTTCTAAAGAAAAAAACTTAAGAAAGAAAAAACCTGAACTATAACCCGTTGTACAAATGTACAAACCAAAAATTTAATTTAAAAAAAAAAGAAATTATTTTCAAATTGAGAAATTCATTTATTCTCAACTTGGTCTCAAATGTAATTTTCAAATGTTTTTCAAATGTGAAGTGGAAAACAAATAAAAACAAATTATTGCTTTGCAAATTAATTTTTCTTTTGATTTATGTCCGGTTTTTAATTTGAATTTTCCATTATTATTATTTATTTTATTATTTTCTTTAGTCTTGAAACTTTTGTAAAGACGAAATAGTTGGTTCCTTTTGGCTTTAAATCGCGGTCAAATCAGACAATCTCATTATTTCTTATTATTTCACTTTTTATGTTTTATTTTATGCGTTTTAACTTATTAAAACAAATTTTTCTGACATTTAATTACATATTGGTCACAAACAAATCACATTTATTAATTTTTCCGGAATTCTTAATTTTTTTTTTTTTAAATAAATTTCAAATGTTGATATTTTTCAGTAATTGCTGACACATTTGTTTGATGATTAATTTATGATTCAAAATCAAATTGACAAAACAATGAATGGCAAATGTTTATATATGTATTTGAATGATTTTTAATTTAAGTGTTAAAATCAAACCATTGGAAAAGGTTTGAAAACTATGTTTGATATCAAATGATAACGTCAATAACGTTTTATATCAAATGTTTGATTTGGTGTTTGTTGGGTAGTTACCAAACACATTAACAGCTTGTTCATGGAACACAATGTGCTCAAAAAACGCGACGAAATCTTGACGTTTTTCGCGTTCATGCAACGCGAAAAAAAACTTTTTGGACGAAAAACGTAACAATTGACATCTGCTTTCTGTCTGTGTATCGCGTTTTTGCATGCCAAACAGGTGAATGCTGCGCGAATGGAAATTTTTATTCGTTGAGCAAGAAAAAAGAAGAAGCTTGAACAAAAATAAAGATTCAAATATATAAAAATGGAAATAACAGCAAAAACAAGTATGCATACATATCTATGTTAAAACGTACATATATATACATATATGTATATGCAAACAATTTCCCTTTTTGCTAATTATTTAAAGAAAGGAAATAATTTAAAAAATGAAAGAATAAATTAGGATCAATCCATAAAGGCATTTGTCTGATCATCAACAGAATTTGTATGACCAGCAAATATTCTATAATTTTTTTTCCAGCATAAAGATGTTTTGTTTACATGAATATTTATCACCGGTTTCTTTTTTTCAATTGAAATAGGGTTACCGTTATTCACGATGCAAAAATATATTTTACACGAAAAAAGTAAACATGATACATATAACTTGTATAGTGGCAATACTGGGGATTGAAAATATGTATACTAATACGTGTATAACGCAACAGAACGCGAACAATGAGAAGCGCGTTACACAGACCCAATTTCTTACGTAGTCATAAACGTGTCGCTGGTTTTCGCTTTACTTAAAACGCGATCCATGAACAGGCTGTAACACTACCATACAATTATTAAAAAAGTTTATGCAAAAACAGTACGCTAACTATTAAATGTAGTAAGAAATTTAATTGTTTTATTCTGGCAATGCCGTTATGCTGTAATTTTGAATGTAATTTTTTGAATAGTGATGTATGAAAACTAATATTCGAAAATCGAAAAACAAATTTAAAAAATAAATAATTTTTATTATTACATAAAATAACACATTTTCGACAAACATTTCCTGCATTAAAGCGCATGGTAAGCTAACAATTATTTTTGCATAAAACATTAGGAAATGTTTCTTAACAATTGCTTGCCAAGCTTTGTTAAGTTTTTTTTTGCATATGGCCGTAAGTATTAGCTGGCAAAAAAATATATATATTTTTCTATTTTGAAAAATTTTTTTTAAACTTAACACAATTTATAAAACATTTATTTTATAGCATTCCAACTGAACTATTTTTTCAGGTTACGATATTACTTCGTTATTTTTTTTTGACAATGTTCTTAAACATTTCTATTTATATAAATATACAAGTTAAATTCAACCAAGCAGGTTATATTATAAAATTTGCCTGATTTACTTAAATATAAGAGCTTTTGGTTTTCTTTAGCGATGAAAAGGTTTTTTCGACAAACTGTATTTGATGATTGCTCAAGACTTAATTTTAAATTTGATTTAATACTGTTGAAATTACCTGAATAAGCTTAAGTTAAAATTACGTATAAATATATTTATTATTTTCTGCTATTTATAGTTGTATGAAAGTAGGATATAATAAATTATTTAGTTTGAATTTTGTCAATGGCTTAAGACATCTGTAGTAATAAATCTTCTTTTGGCACTCAAAGGTGCAGTGCATAGACACGTGTAAGAGAACTAACGAGAGAAAACGGGAAATTATTTAGGAAAAAATCAACTCAAACAAAATTTTGACACACTGCAGTCATATGACGTTGCGAATGAGTGTGACAAGAAATAACAATTATTTTGTTAAATGTCGTGAATCCTAGAGCCAATGAGTGTGATAGGAAATAACACGATCGCAATCATATGATGGTGCCATAGTTGCCATATTTGACGATTTACCGTCATTTTGACGATTTTGGGTGCTCAAAATAGTACTTTGACGATTTGACGATTTAAGGCCTGTTTTGAGATTTTTATAGATCACATTTACAACTACATACATACTTAATTTTTAGTTAATTTATGTAGGAAATGAATATAATATTGGGAGTTAGAAAAAAATATAGTAAAATAACCCTGTACTTAAATATGTATTTAAAATTTAAATGATACACGATATTTATTTTGGAGTATACATTTAATGTATAGGTTAGAGATGTATTTAAAGGACCATATGTGAATAGTACTAGAAAATAATATAAGCTAAAATGTGTACAAGTTTTCATGTTTTACATTGTGTGCTTATATATTCAGGAGACTTAAATATGGAAAAAATATGAAGATAAATTCAAAACTTTAACTTTTATAAATCCTTACAGAAAAAAGTGTCTTTTTTTCTGATATAATCAAAAATGGTTCATATTTTATAATAGATCAACGATAGCCTATTAGAGCAACGTAGCCTATTAATCTTGGAAAATTTGTTTTACGATTTAGATATGACACTACTAGAGTTTTGGAATCACTTATCAAAAATGATTCTTCGGTAATTTTTCTTTCTATGGGTAAGTTTATAGGAAACATATTAGTTAGCAAATGTGAGAGTTTGCATCTCGGTAAATGAAGCAAAATAAGTATTTTCAGAAGAAATGTTATATTCCTACTAAAGAACACTTAAGACTTTGCAACTATGGTTGTTTTGACTTAGCCATGTCCTATTTAATAGAAGTGTTTATTAAATATAGTATATGAAAGGAAATTTCAAAATGCCTTTAAATTAAATGAAATCTATTTAAATAAATGCGTTATGTACAAAAATTAGTGAATGTGTTCCTATGATATTAACTTCAGTTTATTCAAGTATATATTTTTATATAAAATCAGTAGTTTTTTTTGTAGTTTTTTATTAAAGGCAACCACGGATTGTTTTGCTATATTTTAACCTATTGAAATATATATTTTATGCAAAAACGACTTATTTTACTAGGTGACGATTTGCTATAATCATATTGACGATTTTGACGATTTTTTCCGCCAAATTTGACGATTTTAAACCAGATTTATTTGCCGTCTATTGATGTTGCCAATGAGTGTCACAAGATATAATAAAAATATTGTTAAATGCCCTGGATCTCAATCCTACACGATCGCAATCATATGATCTTGCCAATGAGTGTTACAAGATATTACAAAAATAATGTTAAATGCCCTGCATCACTAACCCACACGATCGCAATCGTATAATGTTGCCAATGAGTGTCACAAGATATAGCAAAAGTATTTTTAAATGCCCGGAGCCGCCATCCCACACGATCGCAATGATATAATGTTGCTAATGAGTGTGACAAGATGTAACAAAAATATTGGTAAATGCGCTGAATGACTATCCTATACGATCGTATGATTCATTCACAGGAAAATGTTATAAAAATCTAACCGACTTCATAAAATAGTTTCTTTGTAGTACCAAACTATTAAGCAAGAACGATTCTGTAGCATGATCACGACATAAATTCATTCTTTTAGCCACAACATGAATGCATCCTATTAAAGGCATGTTCAAGAAATAACTAAAAGAATATTAAGTTTCTTTTAAATTCATAACCCTCGTCACTTGCCACCTTTTCTGTTACTGACCTGTATCGCGACAGTGTGCCTACTAAGTGCAATCATTTGAAGATACACTTGGGGTAGAAATGATATGGGTTTATGAAAGTACGTATACATGTGTGCTGCACTGTTATAGTTATATCTAAACACTTGAATCGCGCCACACATGCACATATGTATGGCGTTGAACCATATATATACGTATTTCCATATGTAAAGTCTGATCATCTTACCTCTAAGCCGTGGGAACCAAATTGGTTTCCCAGACATTAATTATAATAATATGAGTCGTCTAGAACTTCTCATAAGTAGTATATAAGTAGACGTAATTTTAGTTTTAAGAACAATTATAATTTTTACTGACTTGAGCAACAATCGGGTTGCTTGTTGCTATTAAATAAAAATAAACCAACAACTAAAAAGAAATCTCTCTTTTTAATTTAAAACATATTTTATCGGTTTTAATTGTAATAATTTATAAACTTAGTAAAATAGTTAAAAACTATTATTACCATAATAATTTTACATACCTATTTTAAATGTATTTCTCAAAGTGCCAAAAATATAGAAACTATTATTTTATGAAAGTTTTCTTGAAATTTATGAAATCGTTAAAAAATCTACTACACAGTTACATTTTTAGTACTTTTTTTAGCGCACATGTTATATTTGGCAGATCACACGATTATGTACAATAGTGAATCACAGCTTTATTGTCAAGAACCTATTTAATTTAGATATGTATATATTCAAACAAAAAAATTTCTGTATTCTTAATGCTGCCTTCGTTGGATTATTTCCTCTCTCATGTCTGTATATAATATAGTAAGCCATTAATATTTTTTCGACAGTTCGAATGAAAGCTTGTTGACATTAAATGTTAAAGATTTCATACAATATTTGTCGCTGATGCTGCTGCTGCTACTGCTGTACAATACGATTGTGTCTTAGGGTTAAATGCTTGTGTAGTCGGGGCAATTAATTTAGCAAATTAATTATAATATTGGCGGGAAAGTATGTGCTGTCAGGATTTCCTTCCACAATAAAAAGAAAACGTATTTATTACGATTATTGTAACGGATAATTGTCTATTATTTACAAATTGGTTTATAATTTGTCATCTTTTTCTACGCCGCAGGAATATTTTATTATCTCTGTTACTTACAAATATTTGTGACCCAATTTGCCATTAAATTTATGAATGTTTATCTAAGCTGTTGCTTAAATTAAAATTATTCAGTTAATACATACACAACAGAAACAACATTGTTTCTTCACAGAAAGCCAAAACATACCGAATATCGATTTAAAAAATATTTGAAAATATTATCTTTAATAAATAATTTACTGTTGTTTGTTTAAAGCAGCTACTCTAGGTACATTTTGTTGTTGCTGCTTTCATCTAGCTGGTAGATTTGAGCTAAAAACTTTCTGAAAATATCTAAAGTCTGTCATTCAATCGAAATTAGTGTCAATTTCTATACTCCCATAGAAAACTCGTCATAGCTCTGATGTACATCACATTGATAAACGTCAATAAAATAACAAGTGTCTTCATTTTTTAACACTCTTATTTTAGTTTCTCTTGCTTGCCTGTTTGTATGTTTGCAGCATTCGAAAACCATATGAGTGATTCTTACATATGTACGTATATAAAACTGTATATACAGTGTTGCTGCTTTAGTGCGAATATTGAAGCTGCCGTATTGCTTCTGAGGAAGTAGGGGAACTTTGACGTTTCCTAAATCCGACTTTAAGAATTCCCAAAAAACTTGTAGCCGCTTCACTAATCAAATCTTAATTTTTAGTTTGATATCGAAACGTGGTTTTTAGATTTTTACATTATATTTATTACACCATGACATGATAATTTGATAACAACTCTGTTTTTTTTTGCTTAAACTCTTAATAAAATATCGAATACATCTAATAGAAATACAGATCTCAAAATATGTTTAAATCAATTCCAGGAGCAGTATTGTCACTAGGCTAAAATATGATAAAATATAAATTTTTATGCAAACCTTTTTAAACGGAAAATAAGACAAATTGGTATTCAAAGCCAATCAGTTATAATATTGCTCAAATCAATATTACGACCTCTTTGCCTGATTTACAAAATAAATGAAAAATAAAATTACTTACACTGAAAGAATTATGCGTCATATATTTAATGAAACTGTTTCATTAAATATTTTTCATTAATCCAATGAAAACTTTTCACAATATGCATGAAACTTCATATATATTATGAAATAGTTCCATCAGAATGGTTTCATTAAGATTTATAGTTTCATTAAAGAAAAGTCATTGTATTTATGACTACAACAAAATGTATTTTTTTTTTAATTCTTTCAATTTTGGTAAGATATATTATATATTGGCCATTTATTAATCTTAAGGTACAGTTTAAAAAATATCAAGTTTATTTTATTAAAATGTAAGTTTTATGAGTTTCATAATTCCAATGAAATAGAGTTCATTAGATCAATGAGAAATAAATTTCTGGCTACTGAACTTGGGTATGTATGTACATATGTGTATGTACTCAAATCAGCGTAATAATAGTTTAAAAAATTTAAATACCAGTGTATTGAAGTCATTTGAATTACTAAAATCTGTTTTATTTGGTGAATACTTGTTCAACATTTTCTTTTATCATAATTATGTACAATTTCACAAAAGCAAGGAATAGTATTGTTTGTGTAATGAAATAAAGTATCAATGAATAAATGAAATAATTCCATTGATCTTATTACGTACATTTGTGAACATATTTTATTAATGTGTGTTATGATATAATTTCATTAAACAAATGTAACTATTTCATTGATTTAATATAAATTTTTCAGGTGCTCAATGAATAATAAAATTGGATACATGAAATAACTTCATTGACCTTATGAAGGAGTTTCATATTTTTAATGAATATATTACATTAGTACAAAGAAGTTATTTCATTTAATAAATGTTACTTTTTCATTAATTTAAAGTACAGTTTTCATGTGCTTTATGAAGTTGATTCTGTGATCTAGAGAAATTATTTCATTAATCATATGAATTTTCTTTCATACTTTTATTGAAAATAAGTCATGTTTCTTATTAAAATGTTTCACTACTTTTATGAAGGTTTTCATTAAAATAATCAAATGAAATTTGTTTCATTATTTCTATGAAAAGTTACAATGGTTGAAAAATAATGAAAAACTTCATAAAGTTCGTTGTACAAATGTACAAAACCAAAAATTTAATTTAAAAAATTATAAAAGACTTCATAAAAGTAATGTCAAAATTCAGAGAATTTCTGAACAAAATTTTTTCAATGTAATATCATTATTATTTGATTAGAATGAGACCATGGTTGATCTAATGTGCTCCCCCCCCCCCCCCCCCCTCACGGGTGAAGTACGTCAAGAAAGCGGACTAACTCCTTCATTGGGAGTAATGGTCCTGTTCACTCAACACATGCACTTATAGCATCCTCTATCTCCATGTCCCAATGCCCACAGTAGCTGATAAAGTGTTCCATTGACTCTTCTTCCTTCTCTTCCTGACCTCAAAAGCTGCAAATGTCTGTATTGGATGTACCCATCTTGTGCAGATGCTTAAGACTCGTCAGTACCAGTGCTTTGAGGCTTTTCCCATCCAGCCTTAGAGCACGTTCTTTGCATCAAAGCTTAGATTTTTCTTGGAATGTTCAAGACTGTTTGTCTCGTTGCAACATTTCTGCACGATGGCCTCCGTTCATTTTTGCACTTCTCTCTTAAGCAGATTCCTGTTGAAGGCAAATGTTGGTGTGGGACCAATAAAAGTCTCCTAGGTTCCTATTTTGGCACAGATGTTTACCATCTTATTGCCAAATGTCCCTAGACCACAATAATATGGTTCTGGCTAGCCGGTTAATATAGCCTGTTGTGACATTCCAATACTGACCTAGATGTAAAAATACAACTGCTCAGGCTTTTAAGGGCTGATTGATTAAAGAGCATTTAAGAGCTATTTTCTTCCATGCCTTTGGATCCACTATTACCGTACCCACTCCTTAGAGTGTTTTGGATCCATTTGTGACCCATCCCGTAGCAATCTTTCTATACCATTCTTCGCTTGTTGGGAATATGATTTTGAACTTTCACTTCCACCTGCTGTCCCATTCTCCCCATGTTAGCAAGAAGGTTGTAAACTTCGTGGTAAAGGAGTGAATTGGATATATATGATCCCCCGCCTGAGATTAATGTAAAATATTTGTGACCCATCACACAACCAGTTTTCTGTTCTATTCTGCGCTAGTTGGGAAGATAATTTTAAACATCGTGGTAAAAGAATGAGTTAAATCTGTGAGATCACTCGGCTGAGGCAAATCAACTACTTCTCTGACACCTAGTAAGATTGCAAGATGAGTAATAAGGTTTTAGAACCTTCTTTTGAACAGTCACATTAAGCGTTATTAGGATGGATCCCATCACCCCTGTCGCCTGTTTGAGACATAGACATGCAAGTCTCTATACCCTGCCAAGTCTTGATATGCCAGTTACCTGTTAGATTTTTCCCCACTATACTAGAGTTCCGTGTAGTTTGAGTATTTAACCAGTATGTCATCCTAGGGCTTAGTCCCCAGTATTTAACCAGTAGTGCAATTCATTAACCTGTTTTAACTTTAATAAAATTCGTTTAGAGAAATTAACACTAGTATTGGTGTTTTCGCGATTCTGTAACAGTTGTTAACACTATTCGCCTTCGTTTTAAATCAGCTGTTTTTTTAGCTTGACTGATCAGCGCTAACTGAGCACCAATTATTTTGTTTATTTTAACAGCAGTGTCGTTAAAATTTCTATTAGACTAATTTCAGAGTATTCGGCATACAGGTTGTCGGAAGATCAGCCGGTCGGCGTGTTCTCCGTGAGGAGAGCTTTATTTTTCTTATCAACAAATATTTTAAATAATAAATTTATAACTAATTGAACATGGAATTATTTGCTACTTTGTTTGTTTTTTTCTGTTCCTCTTTGTAGATTTCTTTATTTTTAATAAAGTTGCCGCATTATTTCAAATTTTTTTAGCAGAAGATTTAAAAATAAGTTAGTGAATCACATAAGCGTTAAAGCAAACCACAATATCTCGCGTTAAGTTATGCTCTTTTAAAATCGTTAAAAGTTAGTGAGTCGCACTACACTAGCCTTTTTTATAACCAATGAAAACTTACTTGAAATACAAACACGAAATTTGGAGTTCATTTGTAAATGATGGAAAGTGTTTTATAAACTTAACCTGTAAGCAAATATTTATGTAGAAATGCTATTATATGACGGACAGGCACTTTGTCGGCAAAATTTCAATTCGTCAATTAATTAAAAAAAAGTTGTTTCTTATCTGGCAATGTGGCGCTGAAGATTGATGCTCGTTTCATATAAATTAGCCGAGTCCAAATAGAAATGAAAAACGTGCCGGAGCGGATGAGGATAGTCAATGAAAAAATTAGGCTTTACTAACACACACATGCACAGTTACACTGAAATCACAACAAACTTCTGAAATCTCAGCTAGTTCTTATTATATGTGAGTCTTTGAATATTTTTCATGCGGATTGTTATTCTCAGTTTTTTGTAAACATTGAATCTCAATATTTGATTAGAGTAAGAAATTTGATTTACTTTTTCTCAGAAGAAAATCTCAAAACCATTTTACTGCCAGAGATGATTAGTATTTTGGCAAAAACACCAATGAGACTTACACACGAGAACTATATGTGCATGTGTGTATGCAATGATTTATGCCTTCGTGCGATTAATACTTCACAACGAGTTGTAATGATGATCACAATGTATGTACTCGTATTTTGCTTATAAAATAAGCAGAGAAGAGTCTTCTTGTATGAAAAAACAACAACATTATTTTCTTTGCTTAATTGAGTGTGTTAGTCAGACTAAAGCTGAAGGTCCATACACGTGTTGTACTATATGCACTGCGCTTATTACGCGTTCCAAACTTTCTACGCTTTCTACACTTTTCCAAACTCAAGTTATATGTAACGCTATTCATACGATAAGGTTTTTGTTGTGTTTGAAGTATTTTTTATAAAAAAAACGGGTTTCTTTAGCACAAAAATATAAAATAAACTATACACGGCATAAGTATTATTGGCGATAACATTGAAAAAATAAAATGAATTGTGATCTGCGGCTGTCAATACCAACTGACAGTTTTTATTACGTTTATGACGCGTGCAAAAGTAGAAAGTAAACCTACTTTTTGCGTGTATGCGTCCTGTGCTTTGTGATGTCTAATTTGTCTCATGCAGTTGCACTGATTCAACTTTTTTTACAGACGGGTGGTAGACTTTTTTTAACGGGTGGTATGGATCTCCCTGCAGCTAAAGGTCAATTAAGAGCATACAACTTAACTTTCTCATTTATATTATCTTGATCCTAATTGTTTGAACTTTTTTTTATAAATTAAATTGAAATATTTTTTAAGCATTGAGGTCAGTTTTGTTTTTTTATATAAAAAATGTTTTAATTATACTCGATATTTCGTCTTCCTTCGGAAGACTTCTTCAGGAAAAATTTTTTTTCAGTTTCGTTTACCAAATCAAAAATATTTGAAAACAATTTTAACATACATAAAAACATTCAACATACATTGTAGCAAAAAGTTAAAGTACATAAAAAGATTAGTAACATAGTAATTAAGTTTTTTATTCGCTATTTAAGCTTCTAAAATTTATACCAGTAAAAAATTATAAATAGCTTGTTTTCTATGTTTCCCAGCTATCTATATGTCGACATTTCATAGGAACTACCCTAACCATCAGTAGACTTTGGAAATTTTTGAAAGATATTCTCAAACATTCAACTTTATATCCCAACAATCCAAATAAATTGCTGAGAATTTAAAAAGAAAAATGCTCTAATAATATCCGTCAAAACACAAAAAACATACTTTTCTATTTATAAACGTCTCTAACATTTGAATGTTTGAGAATATCTTTCAAAAATTTCCAAAGTCTACTGATGATTAGGGTAGTTCCTATGAAATGTCGACATATAGATAGCTGGGAAACATAGAAAACAAGCTATTTATAATTTTTTACTGGTATTAGTAACATAGTGTTATGTACATAATTCTAGATATCTTAATTAGCTTATTTATTACTATATTCTTATAAATTAAATGCCTATAGTTCTGAGCTAAACTTTTTGTATCTTTTCTAAAATTAATTCTATTAGCTATTGGTACATCAATTATCTGCAACATCTCCAACATATACCGTTTTCCATAACTAGTTTCTGTATTTAATATGGAAACCTTATTAAAATTGGGATTGTGATTTAAATCACGACAATCTATCGACAAATTAATATTCCTATTTAATTAAAGGTTATAGCTGTTAAAAAAAATTGTTAGAATCCGCGACATATACTAACAGGAGATGATGGGTAAGACCTGTTAACGTTCATTCGTTTACCAAACCGTTTAGCTCTGGCTGTCGATTATAACTTACCTTGCTGTAAGTAGAAGTGATAATGTATAATGTTAAGTTTGCAATATGTTTAGAAATATGACTAAAAACTTTTTGTTTCACCATCTCCAAATCTAATTTTTTTGTAACTTATCATTAAGCTACCGTGCGCACTCGTACAGTATGCAATTTTTTGATTTATGAAACATGCGAAGTAATATGGAATGAATTGTATGAAGTCTGTGTGGCTAATCCTAATATAAACGATTGGTCCAAAATATTATCTTCCTTTTATCAAAAAAATGGTTTCTTCATTGTTTTGGGGGTCATAGATGGCAAACACAGCAATATTACATACAAATTTTCTGTATACTGAAAGTTTTTGTAACTTCCCGACTGCCAATTTTTTCCTTATTGTCCATTTTTTTTTCTTGCTTCATTAATATATTTTTTAAACTCTTATATTTCACGACAACAATTTATAAACTTCAAAATCATACTTTTTGTTTACAAAATTTTAATTTAAATCGCAGCACGGAGCGGTATTAAATTTAAATCTATTTTATTTCTAATATTATATGATGATGATGGGTTAGTATCATTCGTCTAGCTCGAGTTCAATCCTGGCCAAAGCCAGGAAATATTTTTATTTATAATTATAACAATAATTGCCGCGATCAATAACTCTTGATCAAAGAAGACAGGAAAAAATAATTGAATACTCTAAAGCTGGGGGACAACTAGCTGTTTCACAGTCGCTACACTGCTCATCAGCACGCACTAGGATTCGAACTCAGTACCATGTAAACATGATATATTTTTAATACGGCTGCTAATATATAAGAGCTCAGTGGCTGAGTTGGTTAAGCAAGCAGCCGTATTAAGAAAACATCATGTTTACATGGTACTGAGTTCGAATCCTAGTGGGTGCTGATGAGTAGTGTAGCGACTGTGAAACAGCTAGTTGTCCCCCAGCTTTAGTGTATTCAATTATTTTTTCCTGTCTTCTTTGATGAAGAGTTATTGATCACGGCAATTATTGTTATAATTATAAATAAAAATATTCCTTGGCTTTGGCCAGAATTGAACTCGAGCTAGATGAATGATACCAACCCATCATCATCATATAATATTAGAAATATTAAAATAAAGTTCGACTATTTAACATATTAATACATAAATCTATTTTCATTGCAGACCTTTTATTCTGTAAATTTTTGACTTTCTTTCTCTTTCCGATATTGCCATCATACTTTTGTATGGTTTAAATTTAAATTTTTTGTTTTTTGGGTGAAGTTTCAATTTACTGATATATCAATTATTCAAAAACTATGGCAACATCGAAAAGAGAAAGAGAGTCAAAAATTTACAGAATAAAAAGTCTGCAATGAAAATAAAATAGATTTAAATTTAATACCGCTCCGTGCTGCGGTTTTATACTTCAAAGTCGTATGAAAAACCGCACCGCAATAAATTATCGTTACACTGTGTTCAGACTCTTTATCATAAACATTGAATCTCGTGCAGTCGCGGTTAACAAGTACAAATCATTTGAAAATAATCATTCCGCATAGCTTAAATAGATTTCTTAGAGCGACAGTCAAGTTCTAAATATAGAGTCCTTCGTATATTCTTAAAACTCGCTTAATCATGTTTTGTGGTCAGCGTGGTGATTCAAATATGAAAAAACAAAATGTAAGTAAATTATTTAGTTTCATAATATCTTTCAACTGCACTCAACGTTTTCGCTAGCGAGCAACACCGAAATAAAAAACTTAAAGATCACAATGCAGCCCACACAATTTTGCACAATGGCACTTTTTATTTTGGCCTGCTGTCGTTTCAAGCATTTGAGTAATAATATACTCGTATTTTTTAAAATATTATTTTATTTAATAAAAGTCAATACCTTTGGAATTACTTTTTAGATGGTATTGACATATCAGCATTAAGTTCTTTTGTCAGCCCAAAATCTCTATCGTGCTACAAGTGCAACACTCTGACAAGCTCTACCTGTTTAAATATTTCACAGGCCGAAAACCATGAAAACTTGATTGAGGAGTGTGGACCGAAAGCAAAAGGCTGTGTCAAACAAGTTGTGGTGAAATGTAAGGAAAAACGTATTTAAACATAGAAATGGTGAACTGGTTTCTAAGAAAATATAATTCTGTTTTACAGTTGACGGCACTAAAGTCACTTTTCGGGAATGCTATTATGCCAAAATAAGTACTTTCTTGTTCAAGGATCTCGTGTGCGAAAATATAGCTCGAACCGCATCATATGAGGATTCTGCCTGCTATAAGTGCAGTGGAAATAACTGCAACAGCGGCAACAATTTATCTCTTGCTTTCAACAGTTGGTTAAATCTAATTGTCTTACTTTTAATAGCTTTTGTATTAAGAATGTGAGATTCTGTTTACATTAAAAAAAAAAAGATGATTTTTGGAGGAAACATTAAACTATGGAGAAAGTTGAAGGAAAAAAGAAAAGTTATTATGCAAACAATCTTATTTTTTTGAATTCTATAGGTTTTACTGACTTTGTTTGGATTCCATAAACAGGACTGTAGTTGGTGAAGCCGGTACGAGTATATGTTATTTAATTAAATTTTAATTACACTTCTCTTTGAATGAGAAAAATATTTGTACCTAGTGCACTTCCATAACATTTTGATGTAAAATTTTGTTAAAAATTTATTAGGGTCATTATTAAAACCTAACGATATAGTTATTGATAGTTAACCTTAACATTAGTTAACGTGAACGATAAAGTCACCATTAAGTCTTTCCAACCCTATCTACTTTTTCGCAGATGACAGCAGCGTTTGCCATTCGTACTCTTTCAGTTATAGGCCCAGCCCATCCGAAATCGTTGCCAAATCGCAAAATATGAATGCGTCCCTGACTAGTGTTCTTCTATTAATCTCCGAATGGGGTCGCAAAAACAGGGTCGCCTTTAACGCTGGTAAGACCTAATGTTGATTATTAACACACTAACATATGACCGCAAGTGCTGCTTCATCTGTACTCATGGATGGTGGAAATATTGAGGAATCGGATGCTCTTGATGTTCTGGGGTACAGTGTTACGTTCGCTGGATTGAACACATTCAAGTGCCTCGGTTTTTTGAAATGGTGTAAGATGCACTTCACTCCATCCGACCTCCTTACTATTTATACCACCTACATTTGAACGAATATGGAATGCAACTCTCATGATTGGGCCGGTGCTTCAAAGTCCATTTTGGGGTTACTCGACCGGAGAGGGCGAAGAAGCTCATCAGAGATAGTAGGGTATCCAACTCTATTGATTCACTGGAGCATCGACGCAGTGTGGGGTGCGTTACTTTGTTCTATCGTTACTACAATGGCTTTTGCTCTGACGAGATTAGGGATCTTGTTCCCGAAACGCGCACATTTTTACGTAGCATGCGTTCATCGTCCAGAGATCATCCATTTCTGGTTGATTGCCAGGGGAATCGTACAGAGAGAATTCGTTTTTCAGCCGTACGCTTCGGCTGTAGAAATAGTTGCCTGCAGACGTGTTTCCTGTCTGTTACAACGTTGGACAGTTCAAGTCAAATGTTCACAAACACTACTCCCTCTATCCCCCTCCTCACAACCTATTTTCCTAGTTCTGGTACAATGCACTGCATATGTAGGAGTCATCCCCTGAGTACTGGTCCAAGTTTCCAAAAAAAAAAAAGTTTTTCCCATTCTTTGCTTGAAGCGGAGTTTTTCTAATACTTCTATCGTTCTTTGAGTCACGGCATCCGGTTGTAATGGAACCTCACGTCAAGTTCAAATGAACGCTCCGCGCAGTGCGTGTGTCTAAAACACAACCACCACGATGCTCCCAAAGGGCTGCACCATAACCGGGCAGGCAAGTGCCTGGGGCTCTGGATTTCCTTGGTACTAAACTTAAGAGAATTTATTGGACCCACTCCAACTTTTGGCTTCAATAAGGGTCTCCTTAATGAGGAAAGAAAGAAGAGGACGGAGTTCATCATTAAGCAACATTGCAAGGAGACAGCTGGTCTTGAACACTCTAAGAAATTTCTAAACTTTGATACAAAGAGGGCCGAATGTGCTCTAAACCTGAACAGGAAAAGTCTCAGAACATTGACAGGTGCATTTACAGGTCATTTTATCTGCCTTAAGCACCTGCACAGGATGGGCATTTTCAACACAGACATTTGTAGACTCTGCAGTGATGAAGACACAGAAGATATAGGCTACTAAAAGCTCATATGTTAAGTGAATGTGACTCAATATCACTCCCAATGAAGGAGCTTGTCAGTCTTCTTGTGCCAAGGGGACGCAAAATAGATCAACACTGGCTGCTGTGCAAATGGCTGATGAGGGCCATATCCCATCCAATAATAATAATAAGTCTCTGGTCAGACTTCTTAACCCAAGGACTACTATCAGTAGAGCCTCTCGGGGACTGGCGAACTACCACTATCGACAACACAGTGTGAAATTGAGTTAAATCAGCCCCTGCCTTGTCGGCCTAATGTATTGATGGGCCAACTCCATAGGGTGAACTATTTACGATTCACCAGCGCCCCAAAGTTGCTTTCTAGGCTCACACAGATCGTAACTTTTTGCTATAACAAATTCCTTACTTAAGAGTTTGAGACTTCTAATCCCTGCTGTATGCAATTTCCATACAGTCAATGAAAGACAAAGCTTAATCAGTTAGTAGGCTGAAGTCCATTTACAACGTCAGACCTTAACCATCTCATCTGTCTAACCATCACTTCTAGTGCGATCTGTTGCAAGACAACAACACCTCGGGGAGTTGTTAACCAGGCCCGAAGCCCATTAAGAACATAAGCATTTAACAGACTTACTCGTCCAACCATCATCTCTTGTTCCTTAGGTATCTGTTAAAAGACAACAGTTCCTCAAAGGGTTATTAGCCCCTTTCTGCGAATATGAGTTTAAACCACAGCCAGAACATTTCAGTCAAGACAGGCGCCTCAACCATGATCAGAACCGATTGATCTGCAAAGCAGAAATTCTCGGGGGCTTTGGTAATCACTGTTCAGTGATTAGCAGACAGCTAGAAATATCATAATGTAGCCGTTGAAATAATCTGTTTCGTAACAAAGTTTTTCTTGCGAATTCATTTTCGCTTTCCGCGAGTTTGTTCTGAAACTATTCACCCACTGCGAACGTTTGTTTTGGACAAAAACATCTACCAAATAAAATAACTATGTAAACGAGACATTTTACTGGTACGAAGTGGTAGCTTTTACATTTCGGAAATAAGTTTCAGTGCAATCGATGCGTTCATAACAAAAAGTTTTAAATTTCTTTACTTTTATTTTTTATAATAATAAAAATATTAAGTATACACATTATTTTATTATAAATACATATATACAATATGATGTGAATTAGTCCCAATTTTCACGAGGCAACTTTAGTTGCGCAATTCTTGAGTTTGTGGACAAATAAGTGAGGAAAGAGCGGGGAGTGTAAAAATGAGTACAGACTTGCTTGTACTCGGAAAGTCGTTATGTGCTATCATTCGTAATGTCAGAAATTTTACAATTTCTTTCATTTGTGTTTCTTTTATGTAATGATATGTTGCCTGTGATGAAAGTAATATTGCCGCGAAATTGCGATATTTTAATTCATTTGAAAAAAAAAAATTTGTAAATATTGTGGATAAATTAAAAAATAGACAGCAGTATTAATTTAGAAGAAGTGAAAATTAAATGGAAAAATTTGAGAATGCAGTACATGCAACATTAAGAAAGTGTAAGCAATAGAAATCGAAAATTGCTCAAGTAAAATTGCTGTGTCTGAACATAAAAGCAAATTGAAAAAATAATTGGATAAGAATTGCGCAACTAAAATTGCCTCGTGAAAATTGGGACTTATCCCGAAGGAATCTAACTCTTCTTTATTCTCTCTGTCTCTCTCTCTCTCTCGAAAAAAAAGAAACTTTAAACTACGTATAAAAATCGTGTTTCAGAACAAAAATTTTGTTACGAAACGGTGCTTTGCAGTAGTTTTGAGTACAACTACAAATTTAGAGAGTAATTTGCTTTTGCTCTTTTGTCAGGACTTGTCTAAGATCTTGTGAAACATACCTGGTGTGGAACGTGTAGAGCAGTTGTTTGTTATTTGATGAATATAAACTTTTTTAAAGAATTTTGTTTTAAATTTTTAGTGAGTGTATATCATTCAATGTTATATTATTATGTTGAACAAGCAATTCTATTATATATACCGCTCCTTTACTACAAGAAAGTCATATCTCGAGAAAGATGTTTTTCGAACTAACAATGCAAAACTGTTAAGAATTCAAATTGCTTTTAAACTGGCTTCTTTAGGAGATATTTTCTAAAAAAATTATCAGACTAAAATTGTAAATGCGTTTTTCTTGAAACAAACTTTTCTGAGTTATGACGTTGTTGCTTTAAAGGCTCGATATCTCAACGCCATTAAAACTGATATTATGGTAATAAGTAAGGAGTTTGCTTTCAGCAAATTTACTGTTCCGCTTGTTGGCGGAATAATAGCTGCAATTTTCTTCGGCACAATTTCAATTGCAGTATTGCAGCCGTCAGTGCTGCAGGTTTCACATTTAAATCTCTTATCGTTGCATCTCCAACTGGGCGGCACACATATTCTTGTAATGAAGGGATCAGTAGCTAAAAAATGCTTAAAACTCTAGTATCTAGAAAATAATTTTCACGCAATATTCTCGCTTACTTCGTTCCTTTAACACGGCACATTCTTTTTGCTCATCGTTACAGTCCTGAAGAAACTTTCCATTGGCTTTTTCCACCTCATAGCACTGAGGATCAAGCGAATTCTGGCAGATATGACACTTTAGTGACAACACTAAAAAAAACAGAGATATATTGTTGTATGACGTTTGGAATATTTAGCTGCGTGTTTCTTACCTCTTGAAATTTCCAGTAAAAAAATTAAAATTTTCCACATTTTGCTTTTATATAATTTTTATCGCACTAACTGACAAGTCGTATTAAAAAGACTGAACTGTTAGATAAATAGGAAAAGCTCTGTTATGCTGATTTCATTGTGCTGTTGAAAATAAAATCGATTTTAATAGTTCAAGAGTATAATATACTGAAGAATGCAAATAATGTTGAATCATAATAATTTATAGGGTGATCGAATATTAAACTTTTTTTAAAACCGGTTTTCATCAAGCATTTTCTTTTAAGGATCGTGGCCACACATCAAACTGGTTGATCAAATATGCGTGTTTGATCATGTATGCGTGTGTAAAATTAGTTTGATTAAGCACAGCAACATATTTGTTTTGAAAAGGAAAGACTCCGCAATTTGTTAGGCAAAAAACGTTTCATTGTTTACCAAATTATTTTTTGTCTGTAGATAAATGATTTTTTAGCTTGTGTATATCTGCAGAAACTTAAAATTAATTTTTACGCAAAAATTTTTAATACACCGCAACAAATTTCAAAAAAAAAATATTATTTATTTCATTTTTGAATTGATTTATGCCACCAAAAATATTGATATTGTCACTACCAAGATCATAAAAAAAATTAAATTTCATGTAGGTACGCACACACACATCAAATCAGCTTCAAACTTCTGCTGCGACGTATTAAAACTCTAAATTATTTTGATATGCTTTATTAATTGAGTGTGTTTGATCAAACCATAGGTGTGAGTTTATTCTCACTAGCACAATAAAAAAAATTCTAGTTTGAAGAAGCAGTTTGATGTGTATATTTACATATGCTTTTACTGTTCTTAACAACTTTGATACAAAAGAACTATCGTTTGTTGCTGCAATTTTTATATAAAGGGTGTTTTTTTAAGCCCGATAGAACTTGAAATTGTAAAAAATAACACAAAAAATTAAATTGTAATCAAAATTTTTTTTTATTCGAAAGATCAATACGTGACATTAACATTTGAAAATGATTTCGGGCATATGGGCACCGCGGCTGTTCTTGACGAAGCGCATTCTGGACGTCCAATTTTGGTCCACTTTTTCGAGCACTGCTGGCCGTATGTCACGAACAACACGAACAATGCTGGCCTCCAAGGCGTCAATTGTTGCTGGTTTATCAGCATAAACCAGTGACTTCACGTAGCCCCACAGGAAATAATCGAGAGGTGTCAAATCGCACGACCTTGGAGGCCAATTGACAGGTCCATTTCTCGAAATCAACTTATCGCCAAATTTTGATTTCAGTAAGTCGATGGTTGCGTTCGCCGTATGGCACGTAGCGCCATCCTGTTGAAACCACATCTCCTCCGGATCAATGTCATCCATATTTTCAAACAAAAAATCATTGATCATGGTGCGGTAACGATCTCCATTGACCGTAACGCGAGCTCCGGCCTCATTTTTGAAGAAATAAGGTCCGATGATGCCACCAGCATGAAAACCGCACCAAACAGTGCATTTTTCTGGATGTAATGGAGTCTGTAGGGTCTCTTGTGGATTGGTCTCACTCCATATGCGGCAATTTTGCTTATTAACAAACCCGTTAAGCCAAAAATGCGCCTCATCGCTGAACACAATTTTGCGATAAAACAACGGGTCAGTTGCCAACTGCTCTAGAGCCCAATCGGCGAAAGAACGACGCATACAATAGTCTCGTGGCTTCAATTCCTGCACCAGCTGGATCTTATACGGGTGTAGGCCGAGATCTTTGCGCAAAATTTTCCACGTAGTGGACGGACAGAGCCCCAATTCATGCGCCCGACGACGAATCGATAAATTTGGATCTTCTTCCACACTTTCGTTTACAGGGGCGATATTCTCTTCAGTACGCACATTCCTTCGAAGTGCTGGTGTTATTGCATCCTCTAGAGAGTATGTGGTACGAAATCTATCCACAGTTCGACGAATGGCTTGTTCAGATGGACGATTATGTACGCCATACAAATGACGAAGTCGTCTATAAGTTGCGCGAATCGGCGACTGATTTTCAAAGTAAATTTGGATAATTTCGTAGCGTTGTTCAAGCGTGAGTCTATTCATGATGATTTGTCAGAGTATACTGAAACAAATAAAAAAAATGTTTCATCAAAATTTAATTTTTTGTGTTACTTTTTACAATTTAAAGTTCTATCTAGCTTAAAAAAACACCCTTTACTATGGAATATCAAAAAAAAAAAAAAACGTTCAAACAATTGAGTTTATAATTATCTACTTTATTAGCAACTAGTATCTATACCAATCAATAAATATACTGCCTGGCTCACGATGTCGTTTCGTAAACGTTTGTCATAATATTTAAGGTGAAAGAACATCGGACCTTTGCAAGCTTTTTTTTCCTTGATCTTGTATCATTTACGTCGTCTACCTCCGATATATTCGTTAGTTAAATAAAAGTTGACTATAAGTCACTTATTTTTAATATAAAACTTTAGCGAACGTTAGCGAAACAACTTCGTTAGCCAGGCAGAAAGTGGAAAAATTACTAAAAAACACGCTTCGATATATATCGAACTAAAGAAATTATAAAATGAAAATGCCAGGATTTTTTTCAAGCTTGGGGTCCAATTTTTAATTTTTATTTTTAAATTTTCAATATTTCGGTATACCACTGGGTAGCATCATCAAGGATTTAGATATTCTTTTTCCACGAAAAAACACTACATAGACAAAATAAGAATCTTGTTAACTTAGGTATTATTACCGTACTCAATACGGTAATAATACTGGAGAAAAAATAACATTTAAATCCTCGATAATGCTACCCAGTGGTGTAGCGAAATGTTGGAAATTTTTAAAATAAAAACTAACAGCCTGTTCATGGATCGCGTTTTAAATAAAGCGAAAACCAGCGACACGTTTATGACTACGTAAGAAATTGGGTCTGTGTAACGCGCTTCTCATTGTTCGCGTTCTGTTATGTTATACACGTATTAGTATACATATTTTCAATCCCCAGTATTGCCACTACACAAGTTATATGTATCTTGTTTACTCTTTTCGTGTAAAATATATTTTTGCATCGTGAATAGCGGTAACCCTATTTCAATAGAAAATAAAAAAAAAACCGGTGATAAATATTTATGTAAACAAAACATCTTTATGCTGGAAAAAAATTATAGAATATTTGCTGGTCATACAAATTCTGTTGATGATCAGACAAATGCCTTTATGGATTGATCCTAATTTATTCTTTTATTTTTTAAATTATTTCCTTTATTTAAATAATTAGCAAAACAAGAAATTGTTTGCATATACATACGTTTTTTTATGTATATATGTATGTGTGAACATGTATGCATAATTGTTTTTGCTGTTATTTCCATTTTTATATATTTGAATCTTTATTTTTGGTCAAGCTTCTTCTTTTTTCTTGCTCAACGAATAAAAATTTCCATTCGCGCAGCATTCGCCTGTTTGGCACGTAAAAACGCGATACACAGACAGAAAGCAGATGTCAATTGTTAGGTTTTTCGTCCAAAGAGTTTTTTTTCGCGTTGCATGAACGCAAATAAGAAAAACGTCAAGATTTCTTCGCGTTTTTTGAGCACATTGTGTTCCATGAACAGGCTGTAAAAATTGGACCTCAAACTCGAAAGAATTCCTGACATTTTCATTTTACAATTGTAAAGGCTGAAAAATCTATCATTACTTTTAAATAAGAACTTACTGTTTTCTTCTAAAAGTAAACTTAAGACAATAGTGAAGGAAAAAAATTCTAGTACTTTTGTGAAAAAAGCATCGGGTGCTCGGTTTACGTAACATACGGCACAAAGCGCATTGCATAGTGCTAGTGAGTTGCACAAAATGAAAAAAAAAAAAAAAAAAAAAAAAAAAAAAACAGCAAGAAGTGGCAAAAACCGGTAAAAACCGGAGAAAACGTTAAAAACCGGATTACCCGTATAATCATGTCCAAAATGACCGTTAAAAGTTCAGATACACGTTTCACGGCAAGATAAAATTGTACCATTACCTGGAGAAATAAATGTTGCCACTGCTGATAAATATCGACCGATTGCCGTTCTATCTTCAATTGATAAAATTTTTAAAAAAATATTGCGTGAAAGACTGCTAACTAACATGGAGACGAATAAATTTTTGTATGATTTTCAATTCGGGTTTAGACGTAGATGTGGTACTGAAGATGCTGTTCTTAATGTTGTTAAAAGTATTTGTAGGGGTTTTCTGGAGCTGCTGGAGTCTTTTTTGATTTTACTAAGGCTTAGTAGATCATCGAATATTTCTACAAAAGTTACAGTATTATGGTGTTAGGGATCGTGAACTGTTGTTATTTGAGAGTTATCTTAAAGACAAGAAACAATTTGTTAGTATAAAAAATGCAAAAAGTTTTCTTGGCTCTGTTGAATACGGCGTACAACAGGGCAGTGGATTGGGGCCACTATTATTCTCGATTTATATAAATGATATAAAGAATCTAGATTTAAATGACATAAAAGCATTAAAAATTGTTTACAATTTATCGTCGTTGTATTCAACTATTTCACTGTATAAAGAAGTAAGCAAAATTATGTTGCCAATCTGTGAATACCAAGTTCTGATGTTTGTTTTTAAATGTGTTAATAAAATTTTTCGTTTACGTAAAATCAAATAAATTTCAATATTCGAAATAGAACAAATTTTAGAATTCCCAGATGTAGGTTAGAGATAACCAAACAACGAATTGATTATATTGGCGGTATTAAATTTAATAATTTACCGTCATCTGTAAAATAAATTGATCGAATTTCCATTTTTAAATCTAGTTGCAAGGAATACTTATTTAATACAATTGAAACGCTATTAATGTAAATTTATAAAAAAAAATACCTTTTTAAGTATATTATACAGCCATGTTCCGAGAACGCGCGTTCTGAAATCGCAATGCGCTTTGAAAAACGCTTAATTGATTTTTAGGTGTTCTGAGGAACGCGCGTTTTACTGACGTTTAGGAGTTTTTTTTTTTTTCAAAGAAAAATATACCATATATTTTATTTACATATACATATATGTATGTGGTAGTAATACAAAACGAAAAAAAAATTGACAACAAATAGAAAAATTTTCTTTTTTTAGTTTTCTTAATGAAAATGTGTAAAATTCTTTAAACTTTTTATTGAAATAAAAAGAAAACATATTAAATTTTAATATTTTAATAATTTTAAAAAGTTCAGTCTTAGCAAATTCAATCAGTTCGCTTAAAACTGGCGAGTTGAAGTCGCCAGTTTTAAGCGATATGCGTTTTCTAGAACACCTATTTGGCGATTTCAAATCGTTTCTCAGAACACCTATTTGGCGTTTTCAAATAGAAAACGCTAAATTTAAGCGATTTGCGTTTCTTAGAACATGCATGATAATCAAATTTTTTATAATATGTATATTTTGTTTGTACATTTGTTTTTTTTTTTTTTTGCCAACTTGCCTCAAAAATGCCTTTATGGCGCTGAGGCTAAATTTAAAATTGTAAAATGAATTTTGTTGAAATGAAATAGCAGCTATATTGTGTATAGTTGAAAAAAAAACTTGCAACGAATATAAAAACCGGTTCCGAACTGGTTCCAAATTTTTTGGGAGTTCCCAAAATCGTCTGTAGGAATCGCCATCTATAGATGATTTGTATAAAAGTTGTTAAGAAAAGTAAATATCTTGCAAAAGCTTCCAAATCAACTGATGACCAAGATTACCAATATTACTATGAAAGGTTGGCTAGGAAACAAAAAAACAACCTGTCGCATAATGTAGTTTCGATATATTCCCATTTTAATTGAACTTTCCTTCGAGTACTTGTTTGCTATGAATCTCTATATTCTCCTATTAAAATCAAGTTTAACAGATTCTTAAAGCAAATGTTTAAAAACTTATACGTCAGTTCAAAAGATTTTACTTCTTTTATACTAATAATATAATTCTGATTAGTATTAGTATTAGCAGCTAATAAAGCAACTAAGAATAAATTCAAATAATTATAATGATTCAACATTATTTGCATTCTTTCAGTATACTCGTGTTATATTCTTGAGCTATTAAAATCTGTTTTATTTTTAAAAGTACAATAAGATCAGTCAGTGTATCAGTTCTTATCATATCTATCTAGCCGTTAATTAATTCAGTCTTTTTACATTAATATGATTTGTGAGCTGGTGCGATAAGAATTATATAAAAGCAAAATGTGGAAAATTTTAATTTTCGTACTGGAAGTTTCAAGAGGTGGAAAGCGTGCAGCAAAATATTTCAGCTGTCATATAAAAACATTTCTCTCTTTTTTTTCTAGTATTCTCGCTAAAATGTCATATCTGCCAGAACTCGTTTGATCCTCAGTGCTATGAGGTAGAAAAAGCCAATGGAAAGTTTCTTCAGGACTGTAACGATGAGCAAAAAGAATGTGCCGTGTTAAAGGAAAGAAGTAAGCAAGAAAATTGTACGGAAATTATTTGCTAGATGCTAAACTTTTAAGCATTTTGTAGCTGCTGATCCCTTCATTACCAGAATTTGTGTGGCACCCGGTTGGAGATGCAACGATGAGAAATTTAAATGTGAAACATGCAGCACCGACGGCTGCAATATTGCAATCGAAATTAAGCCGAAGAAAAATACAAATGTTATGCCACAAACAACCCAAATAGGAGATTTGCTGAAAGCAAACTCCGCAGCCGTTTGCATAATAGCGGGCTTAGTAGCGCTGGCATTTGTTTGGGGTTTCATACGCTGCTGTTCAAGGAAAAAGAAGGTTGTCGAAGAAGATGACTGTGATGAGTATTATGAAAATGAGGTATGTTTCGAACAACAAAAGGACTTGGAACAAAGTTAACTGATTTCTTTTTCGCAGACACATATAGAATTGGAATAAATACAAACAGGAACGAATATGCACAAGTAAATTAAAGCAAACACTATTTGTAAATTAAGCTTAAATTATTATTAAAATAAGTTTTAATACTTAATAAGAGACTTAAAACGGTGTTTTGTGTGGTGTTTATGGCACGCGAATGAGTGATATGTCTAGAAAATTTGCAAATCTTCAAGACGTATCACTCATTCGTGTCCCATAAACACCACATTAAAGTGGAGTTCATAGAACACGAACGAGCGGCTCGTTTAACAAATTTTGTATAGAACGCACTCTAAAAATTTAGTGGTTTTCATACAAATTTTCTTAACCAGTCGCTCGTGCGTGTTCTATGAACAGCATATAAACTCATTTTTTTAATAAATCATAAACGAGTAAGAGTATTGTACCTCAAATATACTAAAATTTTACAGGATCTTTTGTACTAGTATAGTGTCAAAAACATTTTATTGTACGAAAACACACGGGTGACCAATATTATAGGTTTCTCGTGACTAAACTCAATTTATAACCGCTTACAAATATTAAGGTAAAATAAACGAGGTCATTACGACTTAACCCAATTTAAGCAGAGCATAAGTGATATCACAATATTACTATGTAGAATTCCTCAGGGATAGGAATATACTTTGGTTTCTCGATAGCTGCTTGACTATTTAAATTACTTTTTTTTTCCGGCAAATAACAAATAATTTCAACATAACCCAATTTTTTAATTCATTCCAAATAATCAGTTATTCTAAAAAGCCTCAAAATAGAAGCTTGTTTTGGAAATGGCATCTTCATTCGACGAAATTCATTGCTCTCTAGCTATTTTTTCAGTTTGGGAAAAAGGCAGTGAGATCTGGAGAATACGCTGGCGTAAGTAGCAGTTCTATGACGATTAGGACAGCTTCTATGAAATGTCGACTTATAGACAGCTTGAAAACATAGAAAATAAGCTGTTGAGAGGGCTACAGGCCGAGCCAGAAATTTCCCTGGGGATTTTGAACAAAGTACAAAGCGTAATAAAAGACTTGATTTATTATGCGGTGTATTTTTATTAAAATTCCTTGTAAACAAATAAAAATAATAATTATACATATTAATAATATAAAATTATAAATTGCTTGTTTTCTATGTTTCCCAGCTATCTATATGTCGACATTTCATAGGAACTACCCTAATCATCAGTAGACTTTGGAAATTTTTTAAAGATATTCTCAAACATTCAACTTTATATCCCAACAATCCAAATAAATTGCTGAGAATTTAAAAAGAAAAATGCTCTAATAATATCCGTCAAAACACAAAAAACAAGCTTTTCTATTTATAAACGTCTCTAACATTTCTTTACACCTTTCAAACAAATGAACAACCGTTGTTCCATATTAAAATGGTATTACTATCGCAATTTCAACGAAGTGCTTAAAACTATTTTTAATTTATTAAAGCTAATAGATAATTTAACATTAAGGAGGGCATTTCGCCTTTTATCTCATCAAAAAACAATCCGGATAATTTTTCGAAATTATTTCTAATTGTTTTATATCACAAAAATATAAATTTATATGTTAGCTTTAATTTATTACCATATGTATATTAAATTACAACAAAAAATTGGGTTCTATTGAAATAAAGTTATTTGCAACATCAGTGTAGTTCTTTAATGAAAGTCATATGGTCATATATCACAAAAATATGGTTGCTTAGTATCACAATATGGTTGAGTATGAAGAAGTCTTCCGAAGGAAGACGAAATATCGAATATGATTAAAGCATTTTTTATACAAAAAACTAAACTGACCTCAAGCTTAAAGAACATTTCAATTTAATTAAAAAAAGGTCAAATAATTAGAATCAAGTTAAAAAAATAGTTATTTATAAATTTTTTTCTTTTTTTGCAATACTATGGAGAGCCATATCAATGGCCTTTTAAATTAACAATATAGTATTATTAGGTACAACCATATTATTCAACAATACTATGTTACCCTTTTAATATTGTCATATAAACTATATATTTTTTCTACCTGTAGAAGCTGATATAGTAAATAAAACTCAATTGTTTGAATTTTTGTTCT
Organism: Thecocarcelia acutangulata; assembly: GCA_914767995.1. NCBI lineage: Eukaryota > Metazoa > Arthropoda > Insecta > Diptera > Tachinidae > Thecocarcelia > Thecocarcelia acutangulata. Next base: position 84,944,638 of record OU612097.1, on the reverse strand, counting down.
CTGGTTTTTGATACTATCAGAAAAAACAAATCGTAGCAACCAACGGCGGTTGTTCATTTGTTTGAAAGGTGTAAAGTAGAGACATATGTAGAAGAAAAAACTGGTTTTTTTGTGTTTTAGCAGGTATTATTAACACATTTTTCTTTTTAAATTCTCAATAATTTATTTAGATTATTGGGATATAAATTTGAGTGTTTGAAAATATATTCTATCTTTTTATATTTTATTATCGGCATATAACTAAATGTATTAATATTTTAAAAACTTTTCCTTGAAATACACCCATTAAAATCAAAAAAGAATATCTATGGGCAACACGATTTGTTGCTGTTTACGTGCAAGTAAAAAAATCACAATCTAAATCTCTTGTAAGTGGGCCCACTACTTACAGATGTATGAATGTGTTAGTAAAAAAACTGACAATGTATTGGGGTTTTTGCACTTTCACTTGCGTGTGTAAACACAGAGCTACTCAGGCAATCCACGTGCACACCAATAAACTATTGCCATGAGTGTTGGCTACCTGACCCCCTTGCTTTTTTCTTAGTACGTTCCTTCACTGTTTTAGTAGTTCCTTGATCTCTGATATACTATGATGGATGTGCAAATCACCGTACTGTTAGCGCAAATGTCTGAAAGATTTTATGCCGTGAGTCATTAAACTAATGTCGTCGCACAATAAATTACTTAACCGCAAATATATTTTATTCATTAATGGTCACGTAAGTTTCTTTTAAATATAAAAACATTTTTATGTAGAAATTATTTATAACACTTTTATTTAGAAATGCTATGCCGGCAGATAAACAAAATTTACTACTAATTAAAATCCCCAATGTATGTCGTATATAAAGGCACTTATCATGACTTTGAACACATTTAGACGATGATCTTTTTATGAAGATGTTGCAAATTTTTCTGATAATTTTGTAAATATGACTTTTCCTTCAGTTAAAAACAAAAAATATTTTTTTTCTTTATTTTTATTAGTATCGATATAATTGCTTTGCCAGACTAATGAAAATAAATTAGCGCAGAGCAACAAATAACAACAAAAGGGAAATAGAAAGAAGTTTTTGCTGTTGTCACAATTTTCCGGTATAAAAAGTTTATGATGATCATGATTGTCACTAAAAATCATCATATAAATCTGTAGTGCGATTCTGTAACTTATATAACGATAATCGAATCATTAAAATAATTATAACGATATATTATCGAATTTGCTATTCTGTAACATTTTCTTAACAATATTCGTAGTCGATCAAAATCAGCTGTTAATTTTACTGCCGATTGTCGATTTCTTAAAGACAAAAATTTTCTTGCTGTTTATTCAATCGTTAAAATATATTCTTTTTCTAACTGTGCATCCATGAAATAAAGTGCTTACAATCTGATTTTAAGACATAAAAATATTTATTATATATTAAATGCATAAATAAATACATAAAATATTTATTAAATAAATTTTCAAAAACAAAAATTTCAGTATAATTTTTTCAAGGGATGAAAAAATTTTGAACGCTTCAAAGGATAATCAGTGTGTTTATTGGGAGTTGGACAATTCCTTTGAGTTAACTGTTAGTGAATTTAAAAAGTTATATTGATTCTCACCAGTCTTAGTTGTGGTCATTCTCAACATATAGAAATTAGTACATATAAAAAAATAAATGAAACATATGGACACTTATTTTATTTTACTTACCTTATTACAAATTAAATAATATTTATTGTCACTTACAAATAAAAATCAATATGTATACATATTGTTATGGAAAAATTTATTGTATTTTCATTTCATCTTTGTGGTTTTCGCTTTTTTCTTTCAGAGATGCCACGTAATGCTTTTATGAATGAACATAAAAATACAGCTGTTTACCATCGTTAGAATTAAGTTACAGAATCACTCAATCGTTAGTGCAAGCGACGAAATTTGATGACAAAAGTTGCGATTATCGAATCGTTAAAAGATAGAGAATCGCACTACTGGTCTCTTAAATCATAATATGAATATAAATTGGCCAATAGATGTAGTGGCCATCTAATAATGGAGTCCATCAGCCACAAACCGAACACTCATAGAAAAAAGCATTTTCATATTGATGACAACGGGTCATCAGAAATGTGACACCAATATTATATAAAGAGCCATTAGTATTGTAAAACTGACATGACAATCAATGACAAAAGTCATGACAGCATTTTGTCATATATTGAGTATTATCAATGCTACAACTATGGTGACATCAATTCAATGACATATTTTTTCTTACTCTCTTTTTTACCGTTGTTCGTATTTTTTATTTACATACATATGTTCATTATTAATTTCGAACATTTCCAACATTTCCAACATTTTAAATGCTGCAATAGAGTTTGTTTTAGTCTTTCGTGTTGTTATTGTTCATCATAACCTATTTTCCTAGTTCCAGTACAATGCACTGCATATGTAGGGGTCATCCCCTGAGTACTGGTCCTAGATAAAAAAAAAAAAATATTTTATCAATAATTACTAGTATAATGCAACTAATCTGCCAAAATTGATTTAAAAAACCGATAAATAGTATTATAATATTTTTTTATTTATTATTGAAAAGAAATTTTGTTGGTGAAATTATTATTTTTAAATTAATTTAATTTTTAAGAAGTAAGTAGAAATGAATTATATTGACAGCAAGTATTGTTTAAGCAAAGACAAATGAGAATAACTATAAAGCGAATATATAAATGAACGATAATATGACAACATGAGTATATCAAAATATTAAAGAGCGATGTGTCCCTTTTATTTTTTGCGGCAGTGTATAATTGTATGAATACTTTTAATAGGTTTAAGTCTATAACATCAACTACTAATTATTCTAACCACTTAAGAGCATGTCACAATATGGACACAATGAGTTTAACTTATAAAAAACATCGTATTTGACAAAAAAAAAAAAATCGTTATCAACATCACTTGAAAAAATAACAGTTTTTTTTAAGTCTTTGTGAAATGTATTGCATAGACCTTCAGCCTTTCAGCACAGTTGCACGTACAAGAAAAAATATGGTTAAGGGCAAAATACTATTGTTGAATTATTTGGTTGAACACAACAACATAAATGGTTTCAACCCGAAATTTATGTACAAAATTAATTTTTTATTTTTTTTTTTTTTAACTTGGACCAGTACTCAGGGGATGACCCCTACATATGCCGTGCATTGTACCAGACCTAGGAAAATAGGTTGTGAGGAGGGGGAAAGAGGAAAACTGTCAAAAACCAAAATTACACCATATAACCATATATTTGGTAAAAGTTTTTATTTTTGCATCATGCCTAATACTTTTATTGTTGAAATAAAAATTTGCCTGTCATGTCTCAGCATATGCTATTATCACTCCTGCCAATATTTTTGAAAAGTTTTGAAAAGTGACTATATATAACAAATAGCTATAAATATAAAAACACACATAACATCTTGAATTAAAACAACACTTTTGTAATTTATTTAGTATACTTAGTCCAATTCATATTTAAAAAAATGGATTACAAATTTGTGAAGTTGTCCAAATTTCGTGCTTCTGGAAGATTGATGTACATTGCATTTTTCTTCTGGTCAAATAAATCTGTAAAAATACACATACATACATGCATTTGTCTATGTACATAAATTCGTATACAAACCGTCTCTAATATTATGATCATTTTATTCAATAAATTATTTATATAGTCTTCAATATTCTTAATATTGTTAACATAAAAAAACGCACAATAATAACACTCAAATAATTTTATTGCTTTAAAATTGAAAAAATAAAATAAAAATATGTATGCATATGCTTAGTCCCAATTTTCACGAGGCAATTTTAGTTGCGCAATTCTTATCAAATTTTCTTTTAAACTTGCTTTTATGTTCAGACACAGCAATTTTACTTGAGCAACTTTCGTTTTCTATTGCTTACACTTTCTTAATCTTGCATGTACTGCATTCTCAAATTTTTCCATTTAATTTTCACTTCTTCTAAATTAATACTTCTGTCTATTTTTCGAGGTTGTCCACAATATTTATTTTTTTTTTTAATGAATTAAAATATCACAATTTCGCGCCAATATTACTTTCATCACGGACAACATAACAATACATAAAAGAAACATAAATGAAAGGAAATGTAAAATTTCTGACATTACGAATGATAGCAGAAAACGGCTTTCCGAGTACCAGCAAGTCTGTACTCATTTTTACACTCCACACTTTTCCCTCACTTATTTGTCCTTAAACTCAAGAATTGCGCAACTAAAGTTGCCTCGTAAAAATTGGGACTAATATTGAACGTATGTATATAAAAGCTAGCGTATGATAAACATTGAAAAACTCACAAGTATAGGGTGTTTTTTTAAGCCCGATAGAACTTGAAATTGTAAAAAATAACACAAAAAATTAAATTGTAATCAAAATTTTTTTTTATTCGAAAGATCAATACGTGACATTAACATTTGAATATGATTTCGGGCATATGGGCACCGAGGCTGTTCTTGACGAAGCGCATTCTGGACGTCCAATTTTGGGCCACTTTTTCGAGCACTGCTGGCCGTACGTCACGAACAACACGAACAATGCTGGCCTCCAAGGCGTCAATTGTTGCTGGTTTATCAGCATAAACCAGTGACTTCACGTAGCCCCACAGGAAATAATCGAGAGGTGTCAAATCGCACGACCTTGGAGGCCAATTGACAGGTCCATTTCTCGAAATCAACTTATCGCCAAATTTTGATTTCAGTAAGTCGATGGTTGCGTTCGCCGTATGGCACGTAGCGCCATCCTGTTGAAACCACATCTCCTCCGGATCAATGTCATCCATATTTTCAAACAAAAAATCATTGATCATGGTGCGGTAACGATCTCCATTGACCGTAACGCGAGCTCCGGCCTCATTTTTTAAGAAATAAGGTCCGATGATGCCACCAGCATGAAAACCGCACCAAACAGTGCATTTTTCTGGATGTAATGGAGTCTGTAGGGTCTCTTGTGGATTGGTCTCACTCCATATGCGGCAATTTTGCTTATTAACAAACCCGTTAAGCCAAAAATTCTCCTCATCGCTGAACACAATTTTGCGATAAAACAACGGGTCTGATTTTCAAAGTAAATTTGGATAATTTCGTAGCGTTGTTCAAGCGTGAGTCTATTCATGATGATTTGTCAGAGTATACTGAAACAAATAAAAAAAATGTTTCATCAAAATTTAATTTTTTGTGTTACTTTTTACAATTTAAAGTTCTATCTAGCTTAAAAAAACACCCTATATAAGTAGCTGAGATTTCAGAAATTTTGTGATTTGAATTGGGACTTAACAACAATGTTAGTTTAAGGGATATGTGCTATAGATACATATATTGCATATAAAAATAGTGCATTATTGTACATAACAAAAGCTATTGTTGCGTTCAAATGATTTTTTTTAAACGTTATTACTGCATATAAACATATTTTAAAATTATAGAAATATTTGATATTTAATTATTTGATCTCGTTTATATAAATATTTCTTATTTTTGAAGCTAAAGATCGTTTTTTATTTCTTTTTTTATAAAAAATTCAACAGCATTTATTTTCAATATTTCGATAACAATTTGTTATCATCGGCAGGAAAATTAATATGTTTTTAAAAAATAATAATAATGTTAAGGATAGAATAAAAGGTCAAAATATAGATAGTGATGAAAGATTAATTTCTTTTGATGTAGTTTCTTTGTTTCCTAGTATACCAATTGATTTAGTAATGAACACAATAGAGGATAAGTGGGATGTAATAACCCAACATACAAGAATAGAGAAAAGTCTATTTTTGCGCATTTTAAAATTTTGTATAGAAGATAATAGGTATTTTCAGTATGATGGTAAGATATATTCACAGATAAATGGACTTCCTATGGGATCTCCAGCTTCTCCAATTATTGCTGATATAGTAATGGAAAGACTATTGGATAGTACAATAGAGAGATTAGATATAAAACCAACACTAATGACAAAATATGTAGATGATTTATTTTGTATTATTCCGGACTTAGCAATTGATAAGATGTTTTCAACTTTGAATAGCTTTAACTCAAGCATCAAGTTTCCTATTGAAAAGGAATATAGTTCAAGATAACCATATTTGGATACTTTGATAATTAGGAGAGATAGCAACCTTGTAATTGATTGGTACCAAAACTAACTGCATCAGGGAGATTAATTAACTATTTTGCAAAGCATAGCAGAAATATAATAATAAAAACAGCTAAAAATTTTGTGGAAAGGGTTCTTACAATAAGTGATGGGGAGTTCCATAGAAAGAGCATTATAAAGATTAAAAACATATTAGAAGATAACAGTTTTCCAGCTGAATTTGCTTCTAGATTTGTAAGTCAGTTTAAAAATAGAAATGTACAGGATTTAATTAACTCATCAGAACCCAAAATGTATAAATCTCTATCATATATACCAGGTTTATCAGAAAGATTAGCAAGGTCTAATATATATAGTAAAGAAGGATATAGAATGGCTCATAGAAGCTATAATACGTTATGTAAATTATTTACTAAGACTAAAGATAGACTTAATAAATGGGACATTTCAAATTCGGTTTATAGAATTCCTTGTCAGGGTAATGACCAAGAAAATTGTAGTAAAGTTTACGTCTGAACTACCAAAAACAAATTAAAAACTAGAATTGCAGGACATAAGTCAGATCAAAGATATAGGGGTATTATTTCATAGAAAACAGCTTTATCTTCTCATTGTTTAAAATTTAATCCCTCTCCAAACTCTAAAAATGTTGCAACTTTAAGCTTTAAACACATAGACGACAGCAGACAGCAAGCAGCAATCTGTCAAAAATAAAATACATGTGTTTAAATGCACACGATTATTTTAACGACACCACAGCAGCACGACTGCACAACAGCATTTGCTGCTGCTGCCAACTTAGATTGATTTCTATTTTCGTAAGCAGCAAAAAGTAAATGCAGTGCTGCCACTATAAATATAAATTGGCAGCAATAAAAACTAAAATTTGTTTGAAATATTTAATAGAAATAAACATCATATAAATAAAATAAACAAATAAATTGATGAGTTTTTACAGCTTTACGTGATATTATTACGTTTTCACTCAGTAATTTTAATTTTATTCATGTAAAATATATGACGAGACGGCAGCATTTGAAGCTAACTTCATTTGTAGCCGTGAAGTTGTGAAGTCTGCTGTCGTCTAACTGTTTAGAGCTTTAAGCCTAGTATTGTGATTGAATGTGCGAAAATTTTTCAGCAACATTACATATTTCGTACGAAAAAATTGAGATATACTCAGTGTTGTCTATTTTTTCTCTTATTCATGTTTCATTTTTAATTTATGTATACATGTATGTATTTCGTGCAAAAAAAGCTTTGCTTATGTTATTTCGCAGCTGAAAAAACAAATAGTCTCAGAAACAATTTTAAATTAAAACATGTTGCAGATACATTTTGTGTGTTTTTTGCTTTAAAAACTCAGTACTACATTTCTAAACTTATTTAGCAAATATTTCATATGAAACACTTTTGTATGCAATCTGAAAGAGTTTCGCACGAAATAATGAACTCAATATTAGCCTTTAAGAACAGAAAATAATTATAAGAAGCGTTACATGTTAGAAATTTTAGAGAACATAAAAACACCAACAACACAGAGAATTAACTTTAAGGTATACACAGAAAAATTAGCACAGAATTATAGATATTTAGTTAATAAGAAATTCTAGATTTGAATTGTTTAGGAATTAATGTTAGGATAATTTTTTAAATTATGTTAATAATTTTTTCCATGTAAAGCCTAATATTGAGTTCATTATTTCGTGCGAAATTCGTTCATATTGCGTATTTAGTATGAAATATCTGCAAAATAAATTTAGATATGTAGTGCTGAGTTTTTAAAGTGAAAAACACACAATATGTATCTGCAACATGTTTTCAATTAAAATTGTTTCTGGGAATATTTGTTTTTTCAGCTGGTGTTTGCGAAATTAAAAGAACTGCTTTCGTTGGTTGATTTTCAAAGACTGCCTCTTTACTTTTATTTACACGTTTGTGGTGCCATAATTTGGTACATAAGTAAAACAACAATAACAAGCAAGACGTTTATGTATAAAGCGGTGAATTCCAATAAAATGCATCGTATGATTTAACGGTTAATTTTCGTTATGCATACAGAATAAAAATAATAAGTAAATTAAGTAAACATTAGGGTGGCTCAGATATTTAAATTATGAAGAAATATAATAACTATAAATTTACATGAATTAGTAGTTAAAGTTGACTTTAAATATAAAGTAATGCACTTCTTCGTCAACATTCCGCCAGCCTTGAACAGAATTTATGAAGTTCAATCATCTTTGGGCAATGGATATAATTTAGTCACAGGTCTTCGAAAAGTGGACGTGGCAGTTTTTATAGTTGCCACTCTAACTCGTCCATCAGAACCAGCGTGGGTTTCGATTACTCGACCAAGTTTCCAGCACGAGGGTGGTAATTTTTCTTCTCTCAAGAGAACTACGTCATCTATTTGTAGATTTGGTTTTTCATTTAGCCATTTTGCTTTTGGTTGAAGAGACTGTAAATAGTCGTTTAACCAGCGTGACCAAAAGTGTTGAGCTAGTTGTTGGATTAGTTTCCATCTGGAAATAGCGGACGTCTTTAAATGAGTCACATCAACCTCAGGCAAAGCATTAAGAGGTCTGCCAATTAAAAAATGGCCCGGGTTGATATATGGCAGATCATCTGAGTCAGCTTGGACTAAAGGTCGTGAATTCAGAATAGCTTCGATTCTTGCTAACAGCGTAGTTAGTTCTTCATACTTAAGGGTGGCTTGACCAATGGTTCTCCGAAGGTGATGTTTTATACTTTTAACCACAGACTCCCATGCACCACCAAAGTGAGGTGCCGCAGGTGGTATAAAGTGCCATTGAATGCCTTTAGTGGATAGAAAATTTGAGACATTATTGTTAAATTTAAAACTTGTTACCGCTTTGTAGATTTCTCCCAATTTCTTAGCAGCGCCTTGAAAATTAGTACCATTGTCGCTGTGTATGTGACCGCATAGTCCTCTTCGGGCAACAAATCTGTCAAGAGCAGCTAAAAAGGCATCACAGCTTAAGTCCGTAACAAGTTCGAGATGCACGGCTTTGGTGACAAGACAGATAAATACAGCGATGTATGATTTGAGAATAGGAGACTTTCGACCATTATGTTGTCTGTACATGATGGGACCTGCATAGTCGCAACCAACTTCGTAAAAAGGATAATTAGCATTAACTCTAAACTTTGGAAGATCACCCATTAGTTGATCGTTAGATTTAGCTTTATATCGTTGACAAACTGGACATTTATCACATACTCGTTTACATAATTCACGTGCACCCACAATCCAAAACCTTTGACGCAGTGTAGCGATGAGAAGGCTTATTCCAGCATGTAAATTTTTCAGATGTAAATCATGAGCAATTTTATATGAAATCGGGCTATTTTTGTGGAGTATTATTTGATGTTGACTTTCATAAGGCAAATTAGCGTTGTTGAGTCTGCCACCTACTCGTAAAATACCATCCTTATCTAAAAATGGGGATAGTCTTTTAAGCTTTTTACTTCTTATTGATGCCTTTTTTTAATGGATGTTATAACATCAGCAAATTCAGATTCCTGATAATACTTAAATAATTCATTTTCAGCGTCTCTGATCTCGTTCACTAGTAGCGGCGATTTATTTTTAGATTTAAAACGAAAGCTGTTGTATGCTCTATAGAAATAAGAAAGTGCTCGAACCATACGAGTAAAACGCGAAATTCGAATGTTAAGTTCTTCAATAACGTTGTGAGAAACTATTGTAGTTAAAACCACATGCTCTTCTAAACGCAATTCTTCATTCGTTTTCACATCTTTAATAGCCGTTGGCCACTCAGTTTCCTCCTTTAGTAGAAAGGATGGCCCTTGAAACCATATTTGATGAGTAATTAAATAGCTTGATTTAACTCCCCTGCTAGCGCAGTCCGCTGGATTCAATTTGGTTGGAATGTACCTCCATCTAACATCAGGAAGGGTTTCTAGAATATACCCAGTGCGATGAGCAACAAAAATTTTCCATTTAGAAGGATGTGATGAGAGCCACGCCAATACGGTCTTACTATCTGACCAACATACAATCTTATTTTCCTCTATACCTAACACGGGTATCAAATACTCAAACAACTGCGCTAACAGGTAGGCAGCACACAATTCCAGCCGAGGAATTGACACCATATTTATTGGAGCTACCTTAGTTTTCGCCATTACTATGTTAGAAGATATCTCACCATCTGATGATGTTTTACAACAATAAACTACGGCTGCATAGGCTGTACTAGATGCATCACAAAACCCATGGTACGTTACGTTGGTTTCTGTGGAATAGATAATTCTAGGAATATTAATATTATTTAATAAATGAAATTCCGAGAACAGATTTCCAGACATGGTTTTAATGTCACTAGGAAGCTGATCGTCCCAATCTAAACTGATTAACCATAGTTTTTGCATAAGTATTTTAACAGATATGATGACTGGTGAGATCCATCCAAGAGGATCAAAGATTTTCGAAATTTCTGATAGCAGCTTTCTCTTAGTATCAATGCAATAGCATTTAGATTTAACATTATAAGAAAAGCAGTCAGCAGCAGGGCTCCATATAACACCTAAAAGACATACAGTCATGTCCACAGGAATATTGACTATACTCTCAACTTTATAATTATCCGGAATATTGATCAAAACGGTTCTCTCGTTAGTTGCCCATTTCCTTAATTGAAAGCCACCAGCCGTAAGAAGTTGGTTTAGCTCTTCTGCTAATTTTTGGGCATCTGTTATTGTGTTGGAGCCTGCCATACAGTCATCAACGTAAAAACAGGTTTTTAGTGCTTCGCAAGCTAGCGGAAAGCGTTTACTCTCCTCTTCACTCAGTTGTAAAAGTGTACGTATTGCTAGATATGGCGCAGATGTGGTACCGTATGTCACTGTAGTGAGCCTATAGTGCCTTATTTCTTCATTGGGATTATCTCTCCACAAAACTCTCTGATAATCGCGATCACAATCTTGAACCTCGATCATGCGAAACATTTGCTTAATATCAGCAGAAAAACAAAATTTCTTACACCTATATCGCAGCAAGACTGCTATGAGATCTTGCTGTAATACAGGACCTCTGAGCAAATTATCATTTAGAGATTGCCCATTGGACGATTTGCTGGAACCATCGAAGACCACTCGAAGCTTTGTGGTAAGGCTCGTATCCTTTAACACGGCGTGGTGTGGCAAATAGTATACCTTGGCAGCGGGGCGATTAATTTCATTCGGTGGCACAAGTTCCATGTGTCCCAGTAAAATGTATTCACTCATAAATTCACAATAAGCCATTTTTAAATTATTATTAGATTTAAACTTACGTTCCATAGAATTTAGTCTTTTTAAGGCTCCAATATAGGAATCTCCCAGATCTTTCAGATCGAATCGTGGTAGAACAGTACAAATCCTCTGCCCTTTGGTCATCTGCATCTAATGATGGCTTTTTTAAATTAAGATTCTCCACTTCCCAAAATAATCGTAAGGCTTGATTAAGATCTTCTTCTTCTTCTTTAATTTGGCTCGTGACATTACAAACTGTTATGGATTCCCCTATGGTACAACCACTGCACACGACCCAACCAAATGCAGTGTTTTGAGCTAATAAGTTGCCGTCCTTTAAAATCCTACCCTCTCTCATTAACGGAAAGAAATAGTCAAACCCAATCAGAATATCTATATCTTTAGGAGAATAAAATTTATTATCCGCTAGGGGGAGAGTTTTTATCTCGTCCCAATAATCAATTTTCAATGTTGTACAAGGTAATTTCGATGTTAAGCAAGAAAAGATATGCGCAAGTATATAAATGATTTCATTTCCATGTATGGATTTAATTTCTAATTGGACAGTTCCTCGAGTAGCTCCAGCTTTACTGTTACCCAGTCCGCTCACAAATATTTTTATTGGCTTCCGCACTAGCTTTAATCTTTGAGCACATTTTTCTGAAATGAGAGTATTTTGACAACCAGAGTCTAATAGTAGATTACAAGTTTGATAATATCCCATATTATCTTTTACTAGAACCCTGGCCGTTGGCAATAACATATTAAACTTATTTACCTCTGAAGTATCAGCTGAATTCACCTTAGTGTTACCAGTAATAGAAAATGTTTGATTCAAGACGTTAGACTTATTTGAACGAGTAGCACTTTGAAATTTGCTCTCTGGCTCATTTGACATTGATGGTGATTTCTCCAACCTTGTTGCCAGCTTTCGGTCCATATGGATTAAGGAATGATGCTTTCCTTTGCATGATTCGCAAACATGGTTTGAAGGGCAGACATGTACAGTATGGCTAGGCTTTAAGCAGTTAAAACATAGCCGTTTTTCCTTTATAAATTCTACCCGTTTAGTTATGTCAAAACGGCTGAAAATCGGACAGTAGGATAGATGATGATTTTGTCCACAAGCAGCGCAGCCTCTTTTTATTGTGGCAGTATACGCACGAGTTGATTTAATAGCCTTTATCGCCGATTTGCCAACCTTCTCATCATGAAGTGGTAAACGCTCCAATACATCACATCGTCCATTTAAAAAGGAACAAAAGTTTTCCAGCGAAGGGAAAGATATCTGACTACATTGTTCAGCCCAAGCTTGTAGAGTCGATCGGTCTATTTTTTTACACAATATGTGAATCAGCCAAGCATCTCTTTTCACTGCATCTGAGCCTTGAGCTCTAAGGCCTCGAATCACTTCTTCAGCAACGTTAGAAAGTTTTCGTAATTCTTGAGGATCATTAGCTTTCGGAATTTGTAGAAAAGTCTCAATAAGGGACTCAACAATCAATGAGGGCTTATCATACCTTTCCCGCAATTGTTTCAACGCTTCCTCATAATTTTGGTCAGATACTGGTAAATGGCGTATAAGGTTGGCAGCGTCACCTCTTAACAAGCCCTTTAAGTATTGAAACTTTTGAGCGGCAGACAAATAGTTATTGGTATGGATGGAACTGGTGTACAAGTCGAAAAAGGATTTAAATTCGGAATATTGTCCATCAAATACTGGAACATTAATTTTCGGCAATCGTACATCAGTAACATTTGCAGAGGCACTCGTCGTTTGCGACAATGTGGTCGCAGAATTTGTAGATGATGTCAGTTGAAGACTAGCTATCTTTTCTAGCAATGCAGCTTGCGTTTCAAAAAATTTCTGCATTGCATCATGTTGAATAGTTGTTGAATTCATAGGTTGAGAGTTATTGGTATGCAGCCTGGTATCAATAAGTTCTGTGAATTGTGCTCTTACACGATAGTATTTTGCCTCAAATTCCTCACACTCTGCTTCGCGATCAGGAAATTGTTCGCCTTGCTCAGTCATGTTAATATCCAGTGATTGGAATTGATCGTACAACAACTCCAATTTTTCTAAACGAGCACGGATGTCAAACAGCGAGGTTTGGTCATTCACTTGGCTAAGGAAGTTCTCAATTCTCTTAGCTGTACGCTTTATTTGAGAGCGTTTATTTTTGATTGTCTCAATATTATTCATCGCGAATAATCTTTTTAACCTTTTTTTTTAAATATTTAAATTATACGCTAATTAATTGTTCCTTATGTTAAAATGCACCAACGAAACAAACTCAATAAAATGTTCTATTAATTTCTGTGCAGCTACCGGCACTCACAATTATGTATTCGTAATTGAGAATTAGTTTTATCCCAATCACGTCGGGGTCACCAAAAAATGTTTGCGAAATTAAAAGAACTGCTTTCGTTGGTTGATTTTCAAAGACTGCCTCTTTACTTTTATTTACACGTTTGTGGTGCCATAATTTGGTACATAAGTAAAACAACAATAACAAGCAAGACGTTTATGTATAAAGCGGTGAATTCCAATAAAATGCATCGTATGATTTAACGGTTAATTTTCGTTATGCATACAGAATAAAAATAATAAGTAAATTTAGTAAACATTAGGGTGGCTCAGATATTTAAATTATGAAGAAATATAATAACTATAAATTTACATGAATTAGTAGTTAAAGTTGACTTTAAATATAAAGTAATGCACTTCTTCGTCAACAGCTGGGAAATAAGATAATCAAACCTTTTTTCGCACGAAATACAAACATGTACACTTAAAATTAAAAAAGAAACATGAATAAGAGAAAAAATAGACCTCAGTGTTGTCTATTTTTTCTCTCAATTTTTCCGTACGAAATAAGTAATGTTGCTGAAAATTTTTCGCACATTCAATCTCAATACTAGGCTTTACTCTGTAAACAACATTTGTTTTGCTAGTTGAGAAAAAACATGTTGAGAAACAACATGTGCTGGTTGCAGAATTAGGTTTTTTTGGTTTTTATGTTTGTTATTAATATTATTTTCTTTTTTGAATTTTTTAATAACCCAAAAATGTTTCTGTCAGTATATTAACTAGATATTTTTTAAGTTTTATATTGCTAAGAATTTTTCTTTGTGTATGAATTAATAATTTTTCTTGGTGTATAGATTTTTTGTATATAGGAATTTTTTGGCAATAATTTTTCAAATTGAAAAATTTTTTAATAACATATTAATTTTCCTGACGATGAAAACAAATTGTTAATTAATAATATTATTTTAGTTTAATTAAATATATTTTATATATGTTTGACCTTGATTATAAATTGTTTACTAAAATTTTCGATTTTATGCATCAAATAATAATAAGCCGCCGAAATTTGTTATGCGCGCCGCTGCCGCCGTAATTTTTGCCTCGGCTTGTTTCTCTGATATCTACAATATGTAAGTATGTATTTATTCACACGTAAAACACAATGCGATGCGTGCTTCCTTATTTCCCATATCAAGAAATGGGAAAACATTTTTTTAGCCCTGAGTTTTTGTTTTAGTCTTTTTTTTTCTTTTCTTTTAATTACTTACACCATTGTATATTTTATATACAATAAAAGGAAAATATACTATACAATATATTGTACTCGTATATGTAAGTATGTATATGACTTCACTGTTGGAAAGGAAAATAAAAATTGCTCTTGAAATTGAACGGAAGGAAATGCATACAATCAACAAATTTTACAGTTGCATGAGTGCCGCGGGTAATGAAGTGTGCTCTGGTGTGTGCCCATATGGTTTCCCATATATTGATGTGGGGACGTGGATGTATGTGTGTGTGTGCAAAGATATATGTATGTATTTATAAAAACTAAACAACTGAACATGTTGTACAGTCAAAATTAATTGCATGCCACTCAACTCAAGTAGAAAACTACGCTACGGTTGCAGCGCTCACTAACACACGTACAAAAAATTATACAAAAAAATCACAAACTGAGCGAAAAAGGAGCATCATCATTATCATTTGGCAGAATGAAAACCAAAAATTAAAGAAACACAAGGTTGAACCTGCCAGACCTTATGATTCCCTACACTGAAAGTACACGTAAAGAAAACGCAGTTTGGAGTATTGTTGTGGCAACGTTAGTATTTATTTCAACAAAATTTGTATTGTTTCCACTAGCAGTTTAATATCGATAATAATATACGGCTATATGCAAAAAAACTTAACAAAGATTGTTAAGCAATTGTTAAGAAAAATTTCCTAAACGATTGTTAGCTTACCATTCGTTTGGAAGGCTAACGTTAGCCTTAAATATTTTAACGTTGAAATGGGCACACTTTACCTGTATGTTAAAATAACGTTTGATTTACTAACTTCCAGCTCTGTGGAAAATCACAATATTGTGCAAATTTTTAACAGAAGCAATGTTTTATGTTTATTATTATAAATAGCTTGTTTTCTATGTTTCACAGCTATCTATATGTCGACATTTCATATGAGCTACCCCAATCATCAGTAGACTTTGGAAATTTTTGAAAGATACCCTCAAACATTCAATCCTAACAATCTAAATAAATTGTGGATAATTTAAAAAGAGAAATGCTCTAATAATATCTGTCAAGACACAAAAAACAAACTTTTTCATTTATACACCTCTCTAACACACCAAGTGTGTGTTCACATGTAATCATATAATATTGTGGCGTTCAACACTAGTAAAGGAAGTATCTAGGAATTTTCTTTTTTTCAAATTAATGTGTAGTCAGGATTTTTATATAAACGTTTTCCAACTCGTTTATTCAATAAAAGTTTTCAATAGACTGAAGTGGTTTACAAAAGTGCCCATGTTGAAATTATAAAATTTTTAAACAGTAAATAAACATGTAGATATTTATAATGTAGAGCCAGAGGTTCCTAACACTAGTATGATTGATTGTGACAATAGAATTTAAAATTTTCCAATAAAATTGGTGGGAATGACAATATTATGATATTGGATATGACAGTTAAATTTTAATTTTTACTACAACAATATTTGTCATGATATATCGTTATATGGTATACTTGTGGTTCTTGACTCGACTTAGTGTTGTAAGTAAATTTCAGATTGAAACCATATTAAGTGGTTGTGTTCAACTATACAACTCAATATACCATAAGCAAAATACTATTGCCCTTGAAATATTGTTATATCCACCGTATATTTTCTTCTACGTGTAGAGATACTTGTGGTTTATTTTTGTCATACATTTTTTTAAACAAGTTATTGAGATTATTCTGACTGCCGCTTAATTGTTTTTCGCTTAGAATACTTTAAGAGCTCTAGTGGTGCTTCAAGTCTGTTCTATACTTGCATTTATGATATTACAATAATTTTCTTTATTATTTTGTATTCATGTGGGTTTAAGTTATACATAACTTAAGTACGTGGCACATGTTATCCATCTCCTTTTTCAACTGACATTAACGTAAGCGAAGAGTGAAGTTGGCAAAATCGGTATTTTGTTAACGGATATAAAATCAACTGTTTTTTATTTGACGAGTAATTTTATTAAAATCGGTTGATGCATTTTTCAGACACAGAACAGAAAATCAAATACAATTCGTTCGTTTAATTAATTTTATTTTTCAACGAAAAAATTAATTACGATACAAGTATACAAAAAATATAAACTGATACTTGTCAAAGTTCTCAACGTACGTTAAAAGTTACTCAACTTTAATACTTTACGTTGACGGAGAAGTACAATATATGACAAAGCTCATAAGGTTACATGTATTTCATTTTAGTTGTCAGTTGAAAAAGGCAACGTATAAGGTAGGACAGATTCTATGTGTCCCGGTCTTTAACATCAAGATGAAACGAGGTGACAGGATTGATTGTAATCACCAGGAGCTTATGTTGATTTAGTACTGACAACCTTGGCTTCTCTTTTTGTATTGGATTTTTCTGAATTGGTCTTGTTCATACATATCGGCAACTTTGGCTTCTCTCTTTTATAACTGGACTTTTGTGTTGGCATACTTGTTATCTACCATGCCTACGCGCTATACCTACTTCACAAGAATATACGAACATGCATCTTATTATGGGGAATGCGGATGCAATGCCAGTGCCGCCACTAAACTTTATCGTGAAAGATATCCGAATTTAGAGCGCTATCCGGATCACCGTGTGCTTGTTAATATATACCGTTCAACCACTAAGGGTGGCCATTTACCGAATCACACACGGTCTGGAGGAAGAGCACGCTTTCCTTACGAAACAGAAGTATTGCAAGAGACCGCAGATGGCCCAAGTATTTCCGTTCATGGAATTGAAGAAAGAACGGCAATACCCAAAAGCACAACACATCGTATTTTACAAAGAGCCAAAATGCATTCGTCTCACGTACAACTGTGAAAATGTTTTACATCAGTACCTGCCTTGACGGCCTAACCTGATGGTGGACCAATTTCACGGAGTGAATTTTTCACCCCCGTGTGGCTGACTAGGCTCACACAGGTAGCAATTCTTGTCATATGATTGCGGTCATATGAACAATTTCTTGTTGAGGAGTTCGGGCTTTCTAATCCCACATGTATGCAATTTCCCAGGAATCAACGGAAGACAAGGCTTAATGAGTTGGTAGGCCGAAGCCCACTAAGAGCATCAGCCCTTAAACCAACTCACCCGTCAAACCGTCACCACTGGTTTCTTACAGTATACGTATCTGTTGTATAGGCAACAGCTCCTCGGGAAATTGTTAGTCCTCGAAAAAAGCCATCACCAAACAATTATCAAGGATACTAACACTCCCTTCCTGCGATTTAGGTTTAAACCACAGCCAGAACGTTTCAGCCAAGGTAGGCACCTCAACCATGATCAGCCCGGGTCGAACCGCAAGCAGAACTTTCCGGGGGACATGCTGATCCCCGTTCTGCCAATTTATACCCTTGGTAAGGGTTTCGGAAGCCAACACAACATAAGTCAAGTGGCTTCCTAGAGTTTTGTTTTCCGCACCAAACGGAACCAAAGGGACCCCTTCCCTTCTTTTCCCCGAAAAACAGAGCGCCCAAGTTAGGAATACACCAAGGCAAAACCTGTTCCCCGGAGGGCCGTCTCACGTACAACCAATTCAAAGTCTTCTTCGTCCAGATTATCCTGAAAGGATTTCACTTTGTAGAACAATGCTACAGAGGAATAACGAAAATCACCAAGTCATTTAAAAAAATTTTCTGATCAGATGCATCTACATCAGTGGTGGACAAATTTGTTTTGCTCTGGTGTGTGAGACAATTTGACAGTAATTTTTTTTATCTTGAACCAGTACTCAGGGGATGACCCGTACGTATGCAGTGCATTGTGCCAGAACTAGGAAAATAGGTTGTGAGGAGGAGGAAAGAGGGAGTAGTATTTGTGAACATTTGACATGAACTTTCCAACGTTATAACAGACAGGAAACACGTCTGCAGGCAACTTATTTCACAGACCATCGTCTGCGTGCGGCTGAAAAACGAATTCTCTCTGTAGTGCGTAGTACGATTCCCTGGGCAAACGACCACTTATGGATGGGCTGTGGGTGATGAACGCGTGCTATGTAAAAATGTGCGAGTTTCGGGAACAACATCCCTAATTTCGTCTGAGCAAAGTCCATTGTAGTAGCGATAGAACAGAGTAACGCACCCCACACTGCGTCGATGCTCCAGTGGGTCAATAGAGTTGGATACCCTACTGTCACTGATGAGCTTCTTCGCCCTCTCCTGCACACGGTCGAGTAACCCCAAAATAGACTTTGAGGTACCGGCGCAAACATGAGAGTTCCATTCCATGTTCGGTCGGATGTAGGTGGTATAAATAGTAAGGAGGTCGGATGGAGTGAAGTACATCTTACACCGTTTCAAAAATCCGGGGCACTTGAATGCTTCTTTAGAGATTTGAAAAATGTGTTCAGTCCAGCGAACATCACACTGTATCTTCATTCCAAGAACATCTAGAGCATCCTTCCTCAATATTAATACCATCCATAATCCTTAATATTACAATAACACCATCCATAATCCTCAATATTAATATCATCCATGAGCACAGATGTAGCAGAGTTTGCGGTCGTTTGTTTGTGTTAATAAACAACACTGGGTCTGACGAGCGTTAAAGGCGACCCTGTTTTTACGACCCCACTCAGAGATTAATAGAGAATCATTATTCAGTGAATCATTCATATTTAGCCTCTTAACAGCGACCTCTGATAGGTTGGGTCTATAACTAAAAGAGTACGAGTGGCAAATGCGTCTGTCATTTGCGAACGAGTGGATAGGGTTGGAAGTTTGATAGAGAAAGTACTGTGACGTGCAAAACTAAACGCACAGATTTTCTTATGAAGAATTAAACAAAATCTTTGATGTTATTCCTGTTATACGATTTTTGTATGAGCAATATATGTTTCATGGACGTAGAACTTATTTTATTATGTTGTTTAGTATAAAATAATGTTGGCAAAAAAATGGTTTTTAATCTATTAAAATTAATAAATCATATTAGATCATATTAGAATGGGAAGAATCATAATATCTCCTAATAGCATGTTCTCTATATCTTTTGAATGTTTAATTATATAAAATGCATTAAACATTTCCAAAATTATTGTTTAACATAAGATATTTTTAAGTGTAAGCAACTTATGTTAGCCACTGTAACTAGAAGCCAGTATCTAAACATCTAGCTACCATGCTAACTCTCGTCAAAGTCTGTTGAACTAAAAGCATAAGGAAAAGGTGCGTTGCTTATAAACAATTGTTTGGCCAAATGTCCACCGCTCTCTACATTTATTATTATATTTATTTTACTTACTTTTGTTGAGTTTAGTAAAAGTGGTATCACTGTCTGTCTCGCTCGCTTATGACTTGTCCACTATGTATCTTTCTCATCATTTTGCCGTAAAATTTAGAAACTACCAAGAGCTTGTGTGAATAAAAAATATTTGAATTGAGTAAAATGGGTTAGCAAAATCGGGTTTCCTGAGGTTTTTATTGTATTACTCTTTTTTTTCCATGGACCAGTACTCAGAGGATGACTCCTGCATATGCAGTGCATTGTATTGGAACTAGGGAAAAAAGGTTATGAGGAGGTGGCAAGAGGGAGTAGTGTTTGTGGAGGGTTAACTTTTACAATAACAACACGAAAGACTAAAACAAACTCTATTACAGCATTTAAAAAGTTGATCCGGGCCCAGTGTAGTGCTCAGATTACCAAAATCCTGTCCAGCCCCTTCCACACTACAAAACAATGAAATGCATTCAAAAATATAATAATAAACGGAGAATGATGAAAAAATTTGGTTTCATACGAAATTAATAATGAACAATTAATAATGTCCGCAAAAGGGCTCTATGTCCCGACCCTCTAGGACTGTCCCAATCCCGAAAAATTGTTACATAATTTTCAAACTGCATGGGATAGATTTTTTCTGATTCTTCTCATTATTGTTACACTTCATTCTGTCACCACGTTTCGCCTTGACGTTGAGTTCTAGGACATCCTGTATACTTAATTCCTTTCTTTGGCAGAGCTTTCAGAAATTTTTTATTTGGTCCGTAACGGGTGGGTGCCTTCTTTCTTTAAAACTTTTTGTAATGGCAGAAATTTGATCAGCGGAGATTGATTATCTTGAAGAGAATGTGTAGCAGATCTAAAATTATTTCGCTTATTACAGTTGTATACGTCTATTATAGTTGTCTGGTCTGGGATTTGCAGAACATAAATGATTCGATCTGAACGTTTGAGCGAGTTTATCACATTTTTCTTGTTGAGTATTGTAGTGTTATTATATTTTAATATCGGGATATTTTGTAACGAAGTTTCTCATCGCTACATGCATTTTATGAATTATTTACTTTACATTTTGAATGAATTAATTTATTTACATTTTGAATGAATTATTTACTTTATATTTCACTATGGAAATTTATATTACTTTTATATTCTTATTATTATCTTTATATTCTTATTATTTTTATACTTTATATACTAAATAGCATGCTCTTATGATTTTATATACTTTTTTCGTCTCAATTATTGTAAGAGCAAATGGTTAAGAGAAACGAAACAAGAGAAGTTCATATGTTTAAATGCGCTCTCCCTCTTATACTACTACACATCATTGATCAACTAGTGTGTGTATGTTGTGCTATATGTTGGCGTGACTAGCACTACACCGACAGTTGGCTTTGGTTCGTCTTTGGTGGTCGGACACATGGCCAACTCAGTGTAGTGGTAGAGCGTTCTACTGTTTTTTACAGCCATAGCACCCAGATCAAGTTGTAGTAGTGCAGGGGGAATCTACAGGTTTTTATAGCCTTAGGTCCCAGGCTTAGCATTTACTAAAACACTAACGATTCTTTAGCCAACCGGCAAGCCATACAGTCGTCTCACGGGTAATCCACGACACTGGTGTTCCGGTCATTTTCTTTAAAATTACACGAGGACTAGTTCGTTTTCCTAGACATTTCTCTACTTTGAATCTGCTGAATTTATTTAATTCTAATCAAATAAATTGGAAAAAATATTTCAACGTGTTTTTCTACGCCTGGCCAAACCCGGCAAACTACTCTAGCATTTTTCCCTTATAATTTGTAGACTTCTTTTTGAAAATGTTGAAATGTTCCTAAAAAAAAGCGCCTTTTTCATAGAAAACTTCTATTTAGAAATTTCATCTACGACTCTACCGTCATCATTTACAATAATTACCTTTACAAGTTCCTTTCATTGCAGGGTATTTTTATGCCAAACTTTAACAACTTTTTACTCAAAGTGAATTTTTGCTTTGCTGGTAAATTGCACAACTTTAACACTAAAGCTTGTGTGTAAAAATGCTTTGCCGCTCTTTTGCGGTTACGCATTTTAGAGTAAAGACAAAAACGCATAGTGTGTTCAGAAATATACAAAATAAATTTAGCCTGGAGTTTGCAAACTAAAATTAAAGCAAAGAATAATTTTGGGTTAACCAAAATTAAACAGAGTGTCCCAGAACTCAACGTCAAGCCGAAGCAGGTTGACAGAATTGATTGTAACCATCATGAGAAAAAAAATCTAAAAAAACATTTTATATAGTTCAAATGTTTTTTATTCCTTTAAGCTCTTGTATTTTTCCTTTTTTAGATTTTTATTCTGATTGCCGTTGATCACGATTTTCATAACAGAACATTTATACCAAAGCGAAATCTACGGTATCTACTTAAGGGATTTCGAGTCAAATCTAGCTGATTTTCACGAGATTTCCAATACAAAATGAAATCTACTTTACGTTTAAATTTTGACGACATCTAGTAGATTTTCGTGAGTACTATTAATTTTTCACCAGAAATTTGTATAAAAAAGTTTATCCATCAGAAACATGAGTTGTTGCCGCAAATTTTATTCATTATACCTTTAATGGAAATAAATCTCATTAAATTTCTAGTAATATTTTTGATAAAACCTCATTATTTAAAATAAAAATCAATACCAACTTTCCCAAGCAAACTTTACTTTCAAATTACTACCAAACGCTTAAAATTTAAAGTTGCAAGGAAATAGTTTTCTTCAATGGAAGTTTTAATTGAAAAGAAAACTTTATTAATAAAGCTAAAGTGAAATTTCCAATTGATTTATGGCAAACTACTCGTATTGTAATTACGCACAACCAAAAAGAACAACCCGCACGATAGGGAACCATTTTTGCAGCTGCAATGCACTTGAAACACTATAAATGTAAATTTAATCCAATTAATTGGATTTTTTTTCTATTTTTTTGTTTTTTTGTTTTACTGTGGCAGAAATTTCCTAGTTGGCCGCACACTCGTCAGTACACAAGAAAACGAATGAAGGAATGCATTGACAAAATCTTGTTATACTATTTTTTTTAAATATTTTTTAATTTTCTTAGAAACAATGGTATATAAATAAAGTAATAGGTCAAGTTTTTCTAACACAGGTCTTGAAGCAGTGCTCTTCTACGCTTGCGCGTCCATTAGCACGCCTCTTCAGCATACTTTACCATTTTGGTGAGTTTCCATCGTGCTGGAAGGTTACTAATGTAACACCAATACCCAAAATAACCCTGAAAATTACCGCCCAATTGCAATTTACTCTGCACAAAGTAATGGAAATCATGGTTAACCATCACCTTATGAGGTATCTAGAGTCGCATAAACTACTTTGTGATCGTCAATATGGATTTCGTAAAGGTCGTTCTACTCGCGATCTTATGGCATATCTCTCAGAAAAATGGTGCCACTCAATTCATCATTTCGGTGAACGTAGGGTGGTGGCTCCACATATTTCAAAAGCGTTTGACAGAGTGTGGCATGCTGCATTACTACCAAAACTTACTGCTTTTGGCGTCGGTGATGACTTTTCTCGATTTATATAGAGTTTTCTCAGAGATGGGGTCTCATCAAACGAGTTCAAGATTAACTCAGGGGTACCGCATGGCTCCGTTCTTTCCCCTACTCTATTTCTTATATTCCTCAATGACCTTCTCTAGCAAACTTTCAACCCTATCCACTCTTTCGCGGATGACAGCAGCATTTGTCATTCGTACTCTATTAGGTATAGGCCCAGCCTATCAGAGATCGCTGCCAAGAGGCTAAATATGAATGATTCACTGAATAGTGATCTTCTATTGATCTCCGAATGGGGTCGCCTTTAACGCCCGTAAGACCCAATGCTGTTTATTAACAAACAAACAAACGACCGCAGGTGCTGCTTCATCTGTACTCATGGATGGTATAAATATTAAGGAATCGGATGCTCTTGATGTTCTTGGAATGAAGATACAGTGTTACGTTCGCTAGATTGTGTCAAGCCTTGAAATTCTTCCAACATACCAGTCAATTATATTGAAATCATGCTGAGATACCATGATGATCCTATAGAAGGAGGACATTGCCGAATTTATAGAACACTCGAAAAAATTAAAAGATATTACTATTGGAAAAATATGTCAAAAGACATAACTGAATATGTTAATAGATGTCATAAATGCCAAACGGCTAAAACTACCAAACACTTAAAAACTCCAGTGACCATTACAGAAACGCCTAACAGAGCATTTGATACAGTGTACGTAGAAATCAATTACTGGAAATGAGTACGCAGTCACCATGATATGCGATTTAACTAAATATTTAGTAACAATACCAATACCTGACAAAAGTGCTAGAACAATTACTAAGGCAATATTTGACAATTGTGTACTTACCTATGGTCCACTGAAGACGTTCATTTCGGACATGGGAACAGAATACAAAAATTCAATTTTGACAGAACTCTGTAAACTTCTAAAAATTAAAAAACTAACTTCAACAGCATACCATCATCAAACATTAGGTACAATAGAAAGAAGTCATAGAACTTTCAATGAATATGTACGCTCCTACATATCGGTAGATAAATCCGACTGGGATGAATGGCTAAAGTACTTTACTTACTGTTTCAATACAACGCCATCAACGGTACATAATATTGATAAGAAAACGAATAATAAACAAATAGTACATACAAATAGACTTAAGTTATATCACAATAAATAAAAATGTATATAAATAAAAATGTATATAAATATATATATATATATATATATATATATATATATATATATATATATATATATATATATATATATATATATATATATATATATATATATATATATATATATATATATATATATATATATATATATATATATATATATATATATATATATATATATATATAATATAAAATAATAATACAAATAAACGTAATCAATAAACTTAATTTTTATTTTCACATATATAAATTTTAAGAGAATGTCCATAAAACAAAATGTTATATGAACATTCTTGTAAAAAAGGGAGGTGTAGCATGATCACGACATAAATTCACTATTTTAGCCATAACATAAATGCATCCTATTAAAGGCATGCATAAGAAATAACTAAAAGAATATTAGGTTACATTTTAAACAATTCATAACCCACGTCACTTGACACCTCTTGCTGTCACTGACCGTCGTCAGGCGACAGTGCGCCTATTGAGTGCAATCATTTGAAATTTACTTGAGCTGCGAATGGTATGGGTTGTGAAGGTATGTAAGCATGTGTGTGGCACTGTAATAATTAAAACTAAAAAACACTTGAATCACGCCGCACTCGTACATATGTATGCACATACCAAAGAAACAATTTATGGCCTTGAACCATCTGTGTATGTGCATGTGTGACGTCTGATCAGCTTACCCCTAAAACGTGGGAACCAAATTTGGTTCCAATACATTAACTCTGTTAGTACAACACTTAGTATAGATGAGTCGTCTAGAACTTCTCATAAGTAGTATATAAGCAATTGTAGTTTTAGTTTAAGAAAGAATTATTACAAAGAATTGATTCGAGCAACTTCGAGTTGCTCATCAAAAATAAAATATAAAAACATTTTTTATAAAACTATAAAAAGTTATATTTTTCTTACATCAATTAACCTCCATGGTTTGTGAAAAATAAAAGTATTCATCCTGGCCTTAACTTACCAATGATTAAAGATGAAATTAACAAAACCTGTGAAAGATATTTATTTATTAATAATAATAAAAACAAATCATTCGACTTGTCAGAGAAACACATTAAACAAAACATGGCGTAACACTATTAACATAGTTGTATTTTTTTAATAATGTGTTGCGAATATTGTAAAATATCTTTTTTTTTCGTTATCATAGTCCATGTTTGCATTACATCAGACTACGTTGTAACAACTCCTTTTTATTTAAAACGGATCACGTACTCCAATTATTTTTGCACTAAAGTGGTAACACTCTTTACTATAGCGGAATATCAAATTACACAGAAGTATACGGTGAATCATGGTGCAATTATTAGGTGGCAGAATTAGAGTTGCTAGATACATAATACTAGATACTAGATACATAATATTTTGTTTGTTTAAAAATTCCACCATAATGTCAAAAACATGTTTACAAAACAGAGGAAAATGAACAAAAAAAAATTTATATAAAGAAAGTTAATTGTGTATTATTATTTTCATAAATTGTTTTTAACGCATTTTAAGCAATTAAATTATTTGTGAAGCGAGGAAAGTCGATAAGCAGTAGAATTTTTCTGTTTACAGAAAAACTAAAATATTTTTGAAATCTTTTTTATTGTTTCTTTCGCACATTTCCAAACTGTTTAAAATATTATTTTTTCACTTCACTTTTCATAAACATAAACAGCTTCTACGCAATTAAAATATTTTTGAAAACTTCTTTATTGTTTTTTTTTTGCACTTTTTCACTTTTTCTTTCTTTTTTTGTACGATTAAAATATTATTTACTGTGATATTACATTCAAAAACATTTGTGTCTCGAAATACACAATAAAACGTTTCTGAAGAAGTTGGGATTATCCAACGAAACGTAGAATGGAAAACCAAATAAAACAAAGCTGTAGTTTTATTAAAAAAGGAAAACGACCTAAAAAGCCCACAAAAAATAGCACAACTTAAAATATTATTATCTTTTCACTTCACTTTGTGTAAACTTAAACAACTTTTGACACTACCGGTCGTTTTAAATAAAAAATTGTCACCTGCGCTAGTGATGCCACCTGGTTAATCCACCTTGCGCTGTATATTATATAAAACTGTACCCTACTAATAACTACTCTTACGATAGGGGTTGCGAGAGTTACAAACATAAAAGGAAACACATACCATTGGATCTAATATGAGCATGTTGGGAAAGAAAAATATTGCACATTACGCGATTTTTGTTGAGCACTCGTGTCTTGTTAACACACTGTAAGTGCCCGTGTGAACATGCTATTATTGAACACTAAATATATGGTAACCCCCAGCAAAACGAGCGTTTTTTTCCATTAAGTTGTACTCTCATTGAATGTACAATAGGTGTAATTGACAGCACAGCTGATTACTTCTTTCCCAAAAGTCAATAAATCAAACGTAATAGTTTGGTTTTAGACATTTCGCAATGATTTAACAAAAACAATGCACATACTTGTACATACGTATGTACATACCAGTTTTGTGGTTTTTGTCGGGTTATGCTGTTTGTTGTATTGGCAATTTTACCTGTCAGGAATTCTTTTTGGTTATAACTTCATTCTCTTTACAAACTTTTAAGCCATCAATATCACTTATGCTAATAAAGTTCATGTCATTTTAAAAAATACTCACTCACTTCTTTCTCATCAACTTTCTTAAGATTAACAAATTTCTTTATTCACAATAAAATGGAAATTCTTTCAGAGACAGCAACCGAAAGGAAGTCAATATTTTATGAAGAAAATTGGAAATTGAATTGTTAAGAATAAACATATTTACTAACATATCGTCGAGTAAAATGCAAAAGAGCACAAAATTTTACAGAAAAGACAAAAAAAAAAACTAAGAACTATTTGATGAAAAAAACGACCAATTTTTTAACACGCTTGCGAGGTCTAACCAAAAGAAAGCATTATTTTAAAATCTTGTGGGTTACGTATGTTCGAGTTTCGCATATTTTTTTTGTTATCTAAATATGTATGTTATGTGTATCAAACACATGTCTGTTATATATGTTGGCCATTTTGGATTGCCAGTTTGTTTTTGACAATTAAAAAAGTTAGTCTTGTTTTGGTGTGTCCTTCTATTTTTGACTATTCGAAAAAACGGATCACAGAAACTGTATCAAGTTTTGTGCAAAATATGAAATTAAATGCACAAGGACATTTGAAATGTTGACTGTGGCGTTTGGTGAGAGTACTATGAGAACTCTCGCGAAACGCCGCAGTCAAATGAGATACTTGTAGAGTACTCGAGAGTACTATGAGTACTCTCGCTGAGAACACAAGTTCAATTATGGTGTAAGCGGTTTCAGGAATGCTGAGAAGATGTCAATGATGATGTTCGTGCTTGTCCGCCGACCAGTATGACGACGAGTATGTCAACAACCGACAAAAACATTGAAGCAGTGAAGAAAATTATTTTGGATGATGTTGGCATACTGTTCGGCTGATGCGAATCATTATGTTTTAGGCATGCAACGTGCGGCAGTGAAGATTGTTCCAAAATTGCAAAATTTTGAACAAAAACAACGTCGTATGGGATATCGCTTAGGAGCTGTTGAACATCGTCAATGACGATCCAGATTTTTTCAAAAAGGTCATAACTGGTGACGAATCATGAGTGTATGGCTATGACATTGAAACCAAACCACCAATCATCCAGATGGAAGTTCGGTCAAATGTCAAGGTTTTGTTTACTGTTTTCTTCGACTGCAATGGCGTGGTGCACCATGAATTCTTGCCACAAGGTCGTATGGTCATTAAGGAATACTGCCTTAAAGTTATGCGCTGTTTGCGCGAAGCAATTCGTCAGAAACGCACAGAATTGTGGAAAAAACCATCATGGGTTTTGCACCATGATAAAGCAGCAGCTCACACATCGATGCTAGTGCGCGAATTTTTGGCCAAAAATAAAATCGTTTCATGCCTCAACCATCGTATTCACTGGACTTGACAACCGCTGAATTTGTCCTCTTCCCAAAACTTATGACACCGATGAAAGGAAAGCGTTTTTCTACGATTGAGAGGATAAAAGAAAAATCGAAACAGGAGCTGTTGGCGATACGAAACTGCGCGTTTCAGGAGTGTTACGACGCTTGGAAAAAACGATTGCATAAGGGTATTATACAAATGTGGCAAGATAGTTATTGATGAATAAATAAATAATTTTTGGAAAAATTTTATATAACGGCTATTTTTTTATCAGACCTCGTATATTAGTTTCACTAGTACTCGTATGTCTTTTTGTTTGTATGTCTGTAACAATCGAACAAGAGTCTGCAGACATGATGCAGGAAATGCTGAAAATGCAATCCACTATTTTACAGGCAATTTTAAACAAATGATTTGTTTAAAAATATGTTTCTGGAACGCAAACGGCATCCGCCAACACAAAAGTGAACTTGAGCACTTCCTTATGGAAAAGCAAATCGACATAATGCTATTGCTGAAACTCACTTGACAAGCAACAATTATTTCAAAATTAATGGCTATACACTATATGACACTAACCCGAGACGAAAAATTAATTTAGGGTAGCTCCTATTAAATGTCGACATATAGATAGCTGGGAAATATAGAAAACAAGCTATTTATAACTTTTTACTGGTATAAATGTTAGAAGCTAGAATAGCGAATAAAAACTTAATTGTTTGAATTTTTGTTCTCTGCTTTTCGATACTTTCAAAAAGCAAGTCGTAGCAACCAACGGTTGTTCATTTGTTTGAAAGGTGTAAGGAAATGTTAGAGACGCTTATAAATAGAAAAGCTTGGTTTTTGTGTTTTGACGGATATTATTAGAGCATTTTCCTTTAAAATTCTCAACAATTTATTTAGATTGTTGGGATATAAAGTTGAATGTTTGAGAATATCTTTTAAAAAATTTCCAAAGTCTACTGATGATTAGGGTGGTTCCTATGAAATGTTGACATATAGATAGCTGAGAAACATAGAAAACAAGCTATTTATAATTTTTTATTGGTATATATTATTATTTCACTCAACCATATTTTAAAATGATAGAAATGTAACAATAGAAATGTAGAAACTTCAATACTGATATATTCATGGAGGATCAAACTATATTAAAAACGATAATATACTGTTAGTGGCAACAATACAAATAATGGCGCAGTACATACTAATGTTGCGACAACAATATTCCAAGCTGTGTTCCCTTTGCGTGCATGACCCTTGATACGCTAAACCAATATCTACTAAAACTCAATTTGTGGTTTTTTTTATGGTTAGGCCCTTTAGTATTTCAGTTAACAATATGTATTAATTTATGTATTTAATATTTATGATTTATTGAGAACAAAAATGTTTAATGTATTTATTACATGTAAATAATGACTTCTCTAAAAAGATATCTTTTATTATTGTTTTTAATAGAATTGCATTTAATTTTTATTTCATTTATATTACATGATAAATACTTAATATAAAGTTGCTTTTTATAAAATTTGTTTTAGTTGTATATTTTACAAAGCTGTACTCGTATGTAATGGAAAAACGAAACAAACAAACAAACAAATCTAACAAATGTAAACTTTTAATTCAAAAATATCTGCATATTGTATTCATAAGCACTTAATTTTATGTGATGACTGGTAAAAGCTATTCTTAAAAGCAAAAGAAAAAAAACAAAGAATATTAAAAAGGTAAGTTTTATTTAACAATTTAATTAGTATGTTTTCACTTAATTGGACTTTTGTGAAAACATTTTCATTTTCAAATGTGGTCAATTAAAAAGAGCTTATCTAGGCTAAAGTCTGTTTTAAAGCAAATGGATGAAAAATGAATACAGTGGTTTTCGCTTATAGTTTTGTGAAGCGAAATCGAACTGCAAACGAATTTACTTTACGGATAACTGAATCCGGGTATTCATCCATATTTTCATATATAAAAAAAATTATTTTTTAAACTTTATTTGCCACTTTTGTTTATAATTTAAATATGATTATGATATTCTTCAGCTGATCAAAAAAAATAATCAAGTGCATGAAATACATTTTGATTGGAACGCCCATTTTCGTAAAACACTTCAACATTCTTAATGCGCCGCTCAATTATGTACATCTCCATATTTGAATTTGCCAAGCACTGAAGCAAGAAAGTATCAAATTAAGTTGGGCAAAAAACTCAACCTCAAGGTGTGACTTACAATTAATATCAAGCATTAGGATTGAACCACTTATTTTATTATTATTTGTCAAAACATGATGACATTTTCATACTCCTAATAGCTTCCCGATAAAGTATTTCTTGTGACAGACAAAGCTGGGCCTTCATGGAACTCAACACTCTTCCTATCCTTGCAACTAGGACAAAAATCATTATAGGGTAGTCCAAGTCAACTTGCAAGTATCCCCAGCACGCAGTGTTCAGTTATTACTGCCAGCATTTTCCATATTTTTTCCTTCTGTTATGGCAGTGGTGTCAGAAGTTTTTGTTGCAAAATCTTCATTTCCTGAATATAAAATCTTAATTTAAAAAAAAAAGTCTTAAAATATTTTAATACCTTTCACAAAAATGTAAAGTGTAATAATCGTTGCTCTCATGTGGAAAGGCCCTAACAAACATAATTGAAATTTTACAGGAGGAGGTAAAATCGTAATGGAAACTGTATAAATAGGTACATCTACCAATTCAATTGTTGTTAGATCAATAGGTAAGAAATTATTTAATTATATCTTTGTTACATCGCGTATTTGAGTGAAACTTAGTAGGATCACTAAAAAAAAAAGCTTAACTCAGGGAAAATGCAAGTTAGGGCCTTTCTACATGAGACCAACGATGTAAGTTTGTGATTCCCTGTGTAATTTCTACAATTTATTTAATAATTAAGTTTTTATTAAGTAATTTAATTAATTAATAGAAACTTCGATTAAGCGATGTCCGCCTTTGAAATACCGTTTCTGAGAAAACCATTAAACTTTTTGAAAGCCCGATTTGGGTTGAAACCAAAAAAAAAAAAAATAAAAATTAATTAATTGAATTAAAAAGGTCGAAGACAACATACTCAACATTAAACTTTTCTTTCGCCATTCTATTACTCCGTCGACTCATGGGTTTGCTACTGAAATTCAGTAAAATCGGTTCACATATAGCTGAGTTATATCCAAAATTCCAAAAAAAAAAAAATTTTGCAATTTTGTATGAAATTTTTTGAATAAAAATATTTTGTTTTGCTTCAAACTTGACTCAATATTTGGCATGGCGATTAAAAGATAAAAAAATTTTCCCCGATATCGGTTCATATATACCCGAGATATAGCTTAAACCGATTTTTTAATGAAAATGTCGCATAAGCGAACTTAAACTGCTTTTTTTGCCTAAAAGCAGTTCTGGTAATAAAATTAAGTTATATAAATATGGAAAATTATAATTACCGATATCGGTCCATATATATTCCAGATATACTCTAAACCGATTTTTGCATGAAAATGTCGCACAAGCGAACTTAAACAGCTTCTCTTGCTTAAAAGCAGTTCTAGTATTAAGAGGAGGTTATTAAAATAAAGAAAATGAACATTTTTGATTTAGGCCATATATGCCATAGATATAGGCTAAACCGATTTTTTCATGAAATATCTTTGTTTTTTGCTTAAGATTAGTTCATGTCAATCTTGAAATACTTATACTGCTATATTGTAAACACTGTTTGTTTTAAATAGGCAAATATTACATCAATCGAGATGGTTATATAAATACAGAGAATGCAAATTTCCGATGTCGGTTCCGAGATATACTTTAAACCGATTTTTTAATGAAAATGTGGTATAAGCGAACTTACAACAGCTTTTCTTGCTTAAAAGCAGTTCTAGTATTATTAAAATAAAGAAAATTTAAATTTCTGATATCGGTCATATATGCCCTAGGTATAGGCTAAACCAATTTTTTTATGTCATATATATATATATATATATATATATATATATATATATATATATATATATATATATATATATATATATATATATATATATATATATATATATATATATATATATATATATATATATATATATATATATATATATATATATATATATATATATATATACATTTTTTTTTTGTTTAAGATCAGTTGTGGTAATAAGAAATGGTTATATAAATACAGAAAATGTAAATTTCCGATATCGGTCCATATATACCCGAGATATAGCCTAAAACGATTTTTTCATGTAAATGTCGCGTAAGCGAACTTAAACATTTTTTTTTCTTTGCTTAAAAGCAGCTCGGGCAATATACGGAGGTTACCAAATACAGGAGATGAAAAATTCCGATATCGGTCCATACACATATATCCGAGATATTGTCTAAACCGATTTTTCCATGATAACAATTTTTTTGGTGTAAGCAGTTCGGATTATAAATGGAAGTTAATAAAATACAGAAAATGAAAATTTTCGATATCGGTCCATATATATCCTAGCATATTTAGTTCAAAATTATTTGGCCAGTGCGATCGCCAGATTTGACAGCACCTGACTATTTTCTTTAGGGGTATTTGAAGAAGCGAGTGTATGTGAAAAAACCAGAGACAATCCTTGAACTCAAGGCAAACATAGTTGCAGAAATTCGAACACTATAACCACAAATTTTGCAAGATGTTACAGAAAATATTCTAAAACGAGCTTATCAGTGATGGCCATTTAAGATACATTATTTTTCATACCTTGTGTACAAAAATTTCCATTTGGTATATTATATAATCTGAGAAAAAAAAAATTAAAAAACGAAAAAGCCATTTAATTTTTAAACACCATGGTATCTTCTGGTTCACCGCGTATATATACTTTGCGTTGTTTCTGGAAGTGTTTACCTGTTTGAACAAATAGTTCAAGCGTGTGTGTAAGAAAATTAAAAATTTTCGATTTTTGTGCAAACCGCTTGTGTTGTTTAGCAGTAAATTTTTTGAGTGGGAAACAAAATAGATCAAGAAAAAGTTGTCTTTTTAGGATTTATAGATATGTATATAAGTGTGGCCTCTCTGTGGAATACTTAAAAGCGAAGTCTATAGCAACTGAATCTAAAGAAATGGAGGCTATAAAATTTTGGTAAAGAAGTTAAAATCGAAATATAATAAAAGCAATTCTTATTTTGCAGAATTCATATAGCGAACGAACTAGTGTCATTCAAAACAAAAAGCAAGTGATTAATTTTTGTTTGCATGAATTATGTTTGTGTGGTTTTAGTTCAAACGAAAAGCTTGTGTTTGACAAACGGTGTTCAAAGTCTAGTATCATTTAAAATAAGAAACAAATTATTAATTTGTATTTGTATGAATTATGTTTGTGATGTTTGAGCGCAAACGAAAAGCATGTGTGTGTTAAACGGCTTGCGTAGTTTTTGTCTATATACATAATGTATAATAAATTTGGAACCAAAAGGTAAAAATTTATTTCCATTTTATTCGAATACCGAGCCTCAAAAATCTTAATTTGTGTTGTTCAGCTATAAATTTTTGCAGTGAAAGTTTTGCAGAGTGAAATGGCAAACAAAGCAGATCAAGAAAAAGGTGTCTTTTTAGGATTTATAGAATTGTATACAAGTCTGGCTTCTCTGTGGAGTAATTAAAAGCAAAGCCGATAGCAATTGGATCTAAAGAAATGGATGCTATAACATTTTGGCAGTGCAGCTAAAAGTAAAATATTGAGGCCAACAAAAAAATGACAATAAGAACAATTCATATGTAGCGGAATTCATATGGCAAACCAACATTATCACCATCTAGTTTCATTGAAAACAAATAACATTTGATAATTTTTGTTTGTATGAATTCTGTTTGTGTTGTTTGAGTGCATTTAAAATAAAAAACAAGTGATTAATTTGTGTTTGTACGAATTATGTTTGTGTTGCTTGAGTGTAAACGAAAAGCATGTTTGCCAAACAGTTTGAAAAGTCTAGTATCGTTCAAAATAAAAAACAAGTGATTAATTTGTGTTTGTATGAATTATGTTTGTGTTGTTTGAGTGCAAACGAAAAGCATGTTTGCCAAACGGTTTGTAACGCCTAGTATCATTCAAAATAAAAAAAAGTGATTAATTTGTGTTTGTATGAATTATGTTTATGTTGTTTGAGTGCAAACGAAAAGCATGTGTTTGCCAAACTGTTTGCAAAGTGTAGTATCATTCAAAATAAAAAAACATATGATTAAGTTTTGTTTGTATGAATTATGTTTGTGTTGTTTGAGTGTAAACGAAAAGTATGTTTGCCAAACGGTTTGTAAAGTCTAGTATCATTCAAAATAAAAAACAAATCGCTCCTTTATTGCAACATAGTCATATCTCAAAAAATGAGCTTTTCGAGTTAACAATGCAGAATTGTTAGCAGTACTACCTTTTATATTGTGCCAAAAATTTATTCAATTTACTCTTACACTGTTTCCTTTACGAGATATTTTCCAAAATCTTTTCTAAGACTTGTATGGAAACGAAAAATTTGAAATGTGTTTTTCTCGAAACAAGCTTTTTTGCGTTATGACTATGTTGCAATAAAGGATCGAAATTATTAATTTTTGTTTGTATGAATTATGTTTGTGTTGTTTGAGTGCAAACGAAAAGCATGTGTGTGTTAAACGGTTTGCGTAGTCTATGTGGCCGTATACAAATTTGGAACCAAAAGTTAAAAATTTGTTTTAATTTTATTCGAATAGCGAGCCTCAAAAATCTTAATTTTGAGAAAAAGATTTTCAAATCTTACTTTACTTAAAAAAATCTTCACAATTAAGGTAAAATCTTCAATCTGGCAACGCTGTGTTATAAGTTATTAGCTGTCTAGCCCGGTTTACGTCAAAGAAACTGAAGATACTGAAAGAAACTTGTTTCCATCCTACAAACACTTTAGAAGTGGTCCATGCTTGATTGTATTGACACTTCCACAATCTAATAATAGCTCCGTGATTGAGTTTTCTAGCTAAGGAAATCAAATTCAATTACTTAATATGTTTTTAAACAGTTTTTTATTTTGTGATGGCATCTTCTTATGACTGATTTCTGTTAAATTATTTTTAAATACAATTTTGCTCTTAATTATTTGCTATGCTTAGAAAAACAATTTTAGTTTTTTTGATCAATAGTTTTAAATATATATTAATTAATCTAAAACTTAACACTAATAAATTTGTGTGATTCTATTTAAAAACATAATAGTATTTTGTTAAATGGCATTGGTAAGTGTATGTATGTATGTACGAGTATGTATGTAGTAAATTAATAAATAAAGTTCATAGAAAAAGATCAACTTCTGTCGTTTGTACAGTAATTTACTAGTTTAAATTCTTACAACTTAAAAATTAAATAAAACCAAATTGTATTCACATTTAAGACTATCATGATGTTACCGAAGAGTCAGATGATGTTGATGATGATGATGATGATGATGACAATAATGGGGATGATGATGTTGCCGTTGCCGTTGCCGTTGATGTTGTCAACGTCATTGAGTGTGCTAGAGCTGTCAATGATGGTTGTTGAAGAATTTTTTGCTGATAATGATGCTGCAACTGATACTGATAATGACGATGATAATAACTCTTAATTTGCCATAATTGTAAGTTTGTCTGTTGTATTAATATCCATAATAGCATTAATATCATAAATTTTGTTGTATTAAAGTATCGGTGTTGTTGGTATTGTTGTGTTAAACCTGTGGCAGAGCTTTTCTGCATGGCGGCTGGACTTTCATCTAATTAATATTTAAATTGATTAATCATATCATCGTCATGCGGTCGGTGCATCAAAGAAGCGGCGGGCAACAGAGTCCGTCCCATCGTCCATATGTTCAAGTAATAATGCATTATAAAATATTAATCAAAAGGAAAAGAATAAAAATTGTAAACAGATTAATTTTATATTTTAATTGATTTTATGATGTCATTAAAAGTTATCAAAAAGGAGAATATGAAAAAACACTTTTACAAACAAAATCTATTTGAAAGGCAGAAACGTAGTTATAAAAACAGAAAATATTAAAAAAGGGTCAAACAACTGAGTTTATTATACTAGCTATCTAAAATTGAAACAAATCAAAAAAATATAAACAGCTGTTTTTTGTTTTCTAGTTGTTTAGTACCTGGTCGGTGCCCCAGCGTTACTCGGAGCTTTCAAATTATATACTCGTAAATACTAAAATATATTTTCTTTAATAAAACTTAATTCACAAGATTTTTCCATTTTTACGCTGTTTAAAAAAGTCACGATAAAATTGTGTTTTGACTAATTTTTTATTTTTTCTTATAGATTTTGTGGAGTGCGTGCAAAAGAGCAATTCGCTTATTTATTATTCCGCTTCTCACCAAAAAAAATTCAACCTCTGTGTTCTCATTAAAAATTCATAGTTTGATATCTATATCAAAATTTTCCCAGATATGTATGTGGAAACCAAGCAAAAGAAAAATTTAGAAACGGGACTAACGAATATAGATTTTTGTTCCAAAAGCTTCCAAATACTGACTCTTTGAAGCCGCTTTCGAAAACACTTAATATGCCATAACGACGAATGTTAGTAAAACCCGTAAAAAATTGTGACGTAATCTTGATCGTTGGAGCAGTTGTCAACAACCGATAAAAGTTTTACAAAAGGTTAAAAACCGGGATAAAATGGATCTTTCCTGGACCGGGGACATTCTAAATCGCTTTTAAAACCTTAAAACCCCTATATACTGATTTTCATTCAAAATGTTAAAACCGTTTTTGAAAACCAAAAAAAGTTTTTCAAATGGGTACAAACTGGAACAAAATGGGGTTTCCTGACACCGGGAATAATCTATATCGCTTTTTTGACCTTAAAACCCCCTAGATACTGATTTTCATTAAAAACGTTAGAGCCGTTTTGGAGAACCAATAAAAGTATTACAAATGGGTAAAAACCGGGATAATATGGGTCTTCCATGGACCGGGAATACTCTAGACTGCTTTTCTGACTTTAAAATCCCCTAGATACTGATTTTCATTAAATCGTTAGAGCCGTTTTCGAGAACCAATAAAGTTTTCAAATGGGCAAAAACCGGGACAAAATGGGTCTTCCCGGAACAGGGGACAATCTAGGTCGATTTTCATCCTTAAAACCCCCTAGATACTAATTAGCATTAAAATCATTGAAGCCGGTTTCGAGAACCAATGAGAGTATTACAAGTGGTTAAAAACATAAAATGGGTCAAAACTGATAGAAAGTGGATTTTCCCAGACCCGAGATGAACTTAAATCGATTTCTCGTCCCCAAAAATCCCTGGTTAGCGATTTTCATCAAAATCATTAGAGCCGTTTTCGAGAACCCTATTGCAAATATATATATAAGTACCAGTAAAAAATTATAAATAGCTGGTTTTCTATGTTTCCCAGCTATCTATATGTCGACGTTTCATAGGAACTACCCTAATCATCAGTAAACTTTGGAAAACAAGCTATTTATAATTTTTTAGTGGTATAAATGTTAGAAGCTTAAATACCGAATAAAAAACTTAATTATATATATAAATATATAAACAAGAATTGCTCGTTTAAAACTTCCTAGTGTCTACATGTCAACATTTCATAGGAGCTAACCTTATCATCAGCAGACTTGGAAACTTTTGAAAGAATGTATGTCAAACATTCAACTTTATATCCCAATAATCTATATATTGTTATATTTTTCCGGGCTATGACTCTGGCAGTGTAGTCCGCATATGGGCTGGTGTTGAACGTGACATTCGTATGTGTTGAAAGCTAAAAACCAAAACAACTAAAAGTAGTTTCAGATTCAACTTAATCTTCAATTGTAGTTAATAGCGAACACTGTAATTTATATTAAAGTTAATAGCAAATGGAATCTCGAATATAACAAAAAGTTGAAAAAGTCGAACGTGACAGAAGTGGAAGCAGTTTTCGCTTCCGCATTTAGAAAAAAGTATTTCAGCGGAACCGTATGCAATTTCGCCTTAAAATTAATTTCCGAGTTTAACCTAATAATATTGTTACTTTAAAATGTTATGGTTTGAGTAAAAGGGCTCATGTTTGTATACTTTGCTTACCTACATTTTCGGTAGATACGTGACATGTCGAACGTGACATTTTTTCCACAATAATTCGAACAGTAAAAGATTACTATATTTTCACCAAATTTATTTAAAAAAAAAAAATTGGATATTATTTATCTGCTTAAATTAAAATATTTCCCATTGTGAATATGCAGTTCTCGCTGCTTTTATTTTATCCCCGTCATGTGAAAATGATTACAACTTTTGGATACCCTGAATTTTTATGATATAAAAAAAAACTAGCAAAAAATTATTGTCAGAAATGTGAAATTGCATTTGTGCAGCACAGCCGTCTGATTATTCATTACATTCGAACAAATTATGGCTAAATTGAATTAATAAAGTTCAAGTGTTTTTCTATTATACTATCGTAAAAAAAATTAGTTTTAATAACGTTTAATTTGTTGACCCCGGTGGACCTTTTCTGGATTTGCCTATATGCCCAAGATGTAGGGCCGATTTCCTATATGCAAGTTGCAATGCATATTTACAATACATACACTTCGTAAACGCATACGAAAACATTCTGACAACTTCCAATGTTCCTAATCGTTTGGCAACTCATTTTAATCACTATCAGCTGTCAAAATCGCTCATCATTTTTATTTTTTATGCAAACAATTTTATTTTTGATTACTTTATTTCTCGGGATTTTTATTGTCCTTGATAAAAGTTGTCTCTTCTTTTTCCCTTTTTAATAGTTTTTTTTTAATAAATCAATATTTTTTGAAGGTTTAGCCTGAGATAATTTTTGTGTTGCCTCCATTTGTCCAAAAAATGTATTCAATTTTATAACATGTGTTTGACATTTGTCTTATGTATGAGTTCCGACGTTCCTAAATGCCGCTAAAATGCAAAAAACTTCTCTGCAACGCAAGGTTGTACTTAAAATATGTCTAGCATTGCATACACATTTTTTTAAATTATCCATTGCAACTTGCGTTTAGGAAGTCGACCTAGATTTTCGACCTAGGCATTTTGTCATCTCATTGGCATATATTATTTACAAAATTGATCATACTATTTACTTAAGCAAGTAATGCGTTGTCTGGAGAATTACATACATACTTTTGTTCATATAGATACAAAAAATTGGTATGTTGCCAGATTGCTCCATAATGGTTACATGTTGCACATATTTGTGCCGTCCCAAAAAAAAAAAAAAAAGAAAAATTCAAATATTTCTCGACCACATTCAACTGAATTCTTTCCAGTTAATTTGTATAGAAAAAGTAGTCATGATGCAATTGTGCCGGGTGTCTGTCGGGATGATATATTCCTTTGTTTTGCCTCCGTTTTGGTAAACATTAGTCTTGACTCTTTATATTTGCAAGTCGTGAAGTAAACACGTGGCAAATTTATTATAGAAAAATATTCAATAAACCAACGTGTTTTAATTTTTAAGACATTTATCAAAATCAATCATCGATTACTGTGACGATGAGAAAGTTACCTGAAATTTTTGATAGAAACAACGTGCCAACAAAACGCACTATTTATCGTGTAGTGAATGATTTCGAAGAAAGAGAGTCCGTAGGTGATAGGCACAAGCATGGACCACAAAGTATTGCAAGATCGGCTGAAAACAGTACTGCTGCTAAGGAAAGTGTTCAAAATAATCCTTCAACCCCAATTCAATGGCGTGCACAGAAACTAGGTCTGCAAAAAATAACTTTGGCCACAATTTTGCACAAGGATTTGCATTTGCTTCCATTTAAAAATCAGTTGCCACAAGAGTTTCTATCACAAGACCATTTACGCCACAGTATGTATGCCAATAATATGTTACAACTCGCCCATGACAATCCTGATTTTCATGAAAAAATTATATAGAGAATGAGACGAGGTACATTTTCATTTGAATGGATACTTTTTTCCATTCATTTATTTATTGAATCTTCATAAAGTGGACTAACAATACACAGGCGGTTCGGAAACTTTTTAGCCTACCAATGAATGAGAATAGTTAGTTTTAATTTTTCAATATAATCTCCTGAAACTTCAATACACTTAGTCCAACGCTTTTCTAGCAATTCTATCCCTTGATTAGTTTTCCTCAAGGTCTTCAGAATAGTGGTTTACAACTGGAATTGCATCTTCATTTGAGGTAAAATGCTTGCTAGCAAGAATTTTTTTTAGATTTGGGAACAGGTAAAACTCACTGGGAGCTAAATCAGGAAAATAAGGTGGGTGGTCAAGCAACTCGTACTTTAATGCGTTGTGCGCTGGTGCATTGTCTTGATGAAAAATAATTTTTTTGTGTTGTAAGCCAGGACGTTTTTCTCCAATTTGTAGATTTAATTGATCCAAAAGATTGCAATAGTACTCTGAATTTATTGTTTTACCCTTTTGCAGATAGTCAATCAATAAAATACATTTGAAGTCCCAAAAAGCCGTTGCCATAACCTTAACAACCGATTGAATTGTTTTTGCCTTCTTTGGGGCACTTCCTCCAGCTTCAGTCCATTGTTTGGATTGTTCTTTTGCCTCTGGAGTATAGTGGTGGATCCATGTCTCCTCAACAGTTATGAAACGAGTTTTTGGTCGACTGTTAACAAATGCGGCACCCATCTTGCAGAAAGCTTTTTCATCTGTAGTTCTTCATGCAAAATTAGATGGACCCGATCATGTGAGATGCCCATGATATTAGCTATTTCACGCACTTTTATTCGTCGACCATTTAATACCATATCTTGCACTTTGGCTACAATTTCTGTTGTTGTTGTTGTTGTTTTTGGACGTTCACTACGTGGTTGATCTTCAATGCTTGTACGACCAGGTTTAAATTCAGCAACCCAATTTTTTACTGTTGCATATGAAGGAGCACTTTTACCTAACATTTTCACCATACCATTATGTTTTTCTTGTCCCGATAAACATTTTTTATGTAAATATTTAATGACACCACGCATTTTTAATTTTTCCATTGTGAAAAAATCGCGGATGCATCTATTGTGAACACCTGTTTCTATATGAAAGAGTTACCAGATCGAAACAAAATTTAACATGTGTTCATAGCAGGGATGGAAGTTTCCAAAACACTTAACGTTTTTCTGTTTATAACGCGCTTTTTGAGCTAGGCTAAGAAGTTTCCGAACCGCCCTATTGTGTATTGTGCGCGAGAGGGTTTGGATGAAATTTCAGTTTACTGATATACCTTGTCGCGTACTTTGAATGGATATGTGAATAAACAGAATAGTCGGTTCTGGGCAATGGAAAACTCTCAAACTAGTCATCAGTCAAATTGGCATCCATTAAAAGTGACAGTCTGGCGTGCAGTTTGGTCAGAAGTAATTCTTGGATCTTACTTCTTTGCAAATGAAAACGACGTAACCGTAACTGTGAATCGAGAGTGATATCGTGATCAGAGACCTGCGCCGAAGCGGCTATAGCCGACTAAGCCGAGCCGCCGATGATATTTGATTGCCGCTGCTGCCACAGTTTTAACGGCAAATTTCGGCTAAAATTGAACCGCCGATAGTAGGTCACGAGATTATGAAATATAAGCCAAACTTTACGTTTTGTTGATATAAATACTAAACTTAGCTTAAAAAATAAATTTGTATTTACGTAACACAATGGATCAAAATTTTCTACGCATCATATTTTAACAAAACTTTTCTCGTCAGA
Organism: Thecocarcelia acutangulata; assembly: GCA_914767995.1. Classification (NCBI taxonomy): domain Eukaryota; kingdom Metazoa; phylum Arthropoda; class Insecta; order Diptera; family Tachinidae; genus Thecocarcelia; species Thecocarcelia acutangulata. The sequence continues at coordinate 84,901,988 of OU612097.1, read as the reverse complement.
ACAAATTAACTATACTCTAGCGATTTTTGATACTATCGTACTGTTTTCACCGAAAGAAATTGCAAAATAAACATTGTTTGTTTCGAATTTGATACGGCAACAATGATAGAGTTCGTTTTTCGTTGTTAATAAAGTTACTCAATCAAGCGCAGTGATGCAATCCCTGTGATAATTACGGCTTTTTACGGTAATTTTTACCTACAAATGGTAGAACGTAATATTATTATTTGTACGATAATTTTTTAAGCACGTATTTTTATATAATTCCAGCTTTAATGTTTCTACAGTTGCAATTGGTCTATTATTGATTATATATATATTTGGTCTATTATTGATTATATATATATTATATATATATCTGATTATATTTCTGCAACCTTATTTATAAAAAGTTTTTCATATTTATTAAGCTTTTATTACACAAATTTTGTATAGAAATCAGTGCAGAATCAGTTTGTATAGAATCAGTGTAGAGCTTAATAAACATGAAAATAAAATTTATCTATAAGGCAGCTAATATACTAGTATATATGTACATTTAATGGCAGGAATTACGGATTTGGATTCGCTAGAACCTCTTAGGCCTCTCTAAACCAAATCGGCAGAAAATCCGTAAAAAGCTTCATAACTGTCTCTGAGTCGCTCTTTCATTTTTTGTGCACACACATATTTCTGTAAATATATGTGTATATGTATATATCTTTAAAAAACAGAATTTGGTTTAATAACGAAAAAAAATGTTTTCTCACACAAACTATATTTACTTTTTCTTATATCAAGTCCATTAACGCATTAAAATAAAAAATACAAATTAAAATATTTCTTGTTTTAGTTACCAAAAAATACTGAAGTAAGTGTTCATTAAATATAACAGTGCATTCCTATGTTTGTGTTATTTAAACTTTAGGCACTAAACGTGCGAAATAGAAGCTTCAGAATTTAAAATTTTTTACTGATTTTTAGCCGATTTTTTATAAGAGCCGAAGGGAAAAAAGCTAGCCGGTCAAATCCTGGTTATAGCCGGCTTTGAGCCGCCGCCGAGTAATATATCATCAGCCGCCGCCGCCGATAAAAATGGACGGCGCAGGTCTCTGATCGTAATATGCCACAACTACACGCTTTGTGATTGACTTGTGGTATCAACAAGACGGTGCCACATCGCATACAGCCAGGATTACAATGGAATTACTGTGAGTAGTATACCGGTGGACACCTTCTATTATTGTACATCAATTACTTCTACGAAGAGTCAGTTTCTTGAGAGATGCTTCCTTAAAAGGATACTCGTTTTTAACAATTATTTTCAATTTGTGTTTACATCATAAAAATTAACCCTTTTTCAAAGCAGCCTAACTTTGTGTGCCTACGACATTTTAAAACTTTAATGCATTTATTATGCCGTAAATTTTAATTAAAATATTTGCATCTTTTATGTAAATTTGTATTAACTCATAAGTAGATTTAATGGGATTAAATACATATGAACATTCAAAAATGCTTTTGTGTGGACATTAAAAGTTTAATTGAAGTTTTGTAAAAATGTTGGTTTTTAATAAAATTGTAGAACTATTTCGAATTTTGTAACAAGTACAACAAATTGCTGCCAAAAGAAATTTGCATAAAATGCGATTTAAAAAATAAAAATTTGGGTCTTAATTTCAAAGATTCTCAGTCCTCAGCTTATGCTTTTTACGCTTCAATGATTGTGATCCATTAGATTTTTTGTAAGTTCTAAACGTTTGAAATTATAAAAGAAAAAATTTATATGAACTGTTGTTTTGAAAATGGTATAAGTCCACTTGTTTAAAAAAAACTAAGTTAACAGTAGTTTTAATGAGCTACAGACATCTTCTCTCTATAGTAATAATCACAGTTTCAATACAGTTCTTTTTTGAAATAAAATGAACAAAAACAGTTTTGCTGTACAATGGTATCGCAAACAGATTTCTTTTGAAAGTGGAATAATTCCATTCCTAATACATAAATATATAATCAAAACAACTTTCTTATAGCAATTATTATTGATTATTGCACGCTGATCGCTTATCTAGTGCTAATGTATTAATGCTAATGTATATTGTTAACAAAATAAAGGTATTATTGTTCTGATGAAATGATGAGAATTATTCAAATCCCAGTTGGTGCTGATGAGTAGTGTAGCAACTACGAAACAGCTAGTTGTCCCCCAGCTAAAGATTCGGTTATTATTTTTCTGATCTTCTTGATTGAATAATTATTGATCACAGCAAATTTGTATTGTAAAAAATCCTTCTTTAGAAAAAACTTAAGAAAGGAAAAACTTGAACTAAAACCCGATGTACATATGTACAAACCAAAAAATTTTTAATTTAAAAATTATAAAGTTCACCAATAACTTAACAAAGAAATGAACATATTGAACATAGTCATATCTGAAAAAATTAGCTTTTTGAGTTAACAATGCAGAATTGTTAACAGTATTTATTACCTTTTATATTGTGCCAAAAATTTATTCAAATTACTTTAAAACTGTTTCCTTTAGGAGATATTTTTTAAAAATATTTTCTAAGACTTGTATGGAAACTAAAAAGTTTAAACACATTTTTCTCGAAACAAGCTTTTTTTAGTTATGACTATGTTGCAATATAGTATTATGCAAATAGTATTATTTAAATATAAATGCTGTTAAACTAGAAAATTAAACGTTTAAATAAATAATATTACTTGTTACAATAAATTCATATACTTGTGAAGAATACGACAATCCGTCAGTTTGGTCTGAAAGTGATGTTGCTAAGTAAGCGCCAGAAAGATCTTAATGATTTTTATAATAATTGAAATAAGCTCCTACTAAACTTGGTTATTCGTATCTTTGTAGGAGTTTGCCTTCATTTTAACTATTACTTTTTACATAAAAATCCAATTCAGTAAAGCATTTATGGCTGCAAATATATGGACTTATGACGCTACTATTTTTATATATTGCAATATGTTCTTTTTGAAAGTGGCATAAGTCCATGTAGAGTTAAGAAAATCGTTTATTTATTAAATAGTTTTAGTAATTATTATTTCACAACAAAATTTAAAAGGTTTATAGTGTAAATAGCATCATTCGAACTGATTAAAGTTGGCCAATATTTTTAAATTTATTCAAACGCAAACCCTTGAATATCTCAATATATGAAAAAATGGACTTATACCACTTTCAAAAAAACCAGTTCCTATAATATAAAACAAAACGGGAAGTTTTTTTTTATTGAAAGTTAGTTAACTCTGCAACTTTAAACAGACTGATTGCTTAGCACACTGTTATGGGATGAGGGGGTTTGGTCCTACTTAGACCTTTTGCCCAAAAAGAAAAATAAATCATAGATGAATAATCCAGAGAGTTGGAATATTTAATTAAATATAAATGTATAAGCAAAATTCGGTTATTTTTTTTGAGCACTATAAATTTTTTTTTTTTTTTTTAACTTTATTATTTTATTTATTGAATCTACATAAAAAAAATGTAATGACAATAAGTATTCAAATCTTAATACTAAAAAAAAATTTTAATTAAAGTCCTGCCAGTGCTGGACAAAAATTTATTTTTATGCGAATATTATTTCAGAATTCAGTCATCTGTTTAGAGCTCTAATGGTAGCCAAAGTATCCCTCCTTCTCAGACGGGTATGACCACCAAAGTTAAGGATATTAACTGCAAGTGGATTTGGATGGATTTCAAGTTTGTTAATATATCTTGTCGCGTACTTCACAAATTCAGATTTCACAAAAGGTACGTTCAGATCTGCGTGGATTCGTGAGTTTTTAACGTACCAGGGAGCATTTGTAATTCTACGGAGAATTCTATTTTGACTTCTTTGAATTTTTTCAATGTTAGATGCAGAGGCTGTGCCCCATAATTGAATCCCATAGCACCATATTGGCTTTAGAATCGCGTTGTACAGCAAAAGTTTACAATCAAGCTTCAAAGTCGAATTTCTGTCTATTAGCCAGTTAATTTGCACTGCTTTCAATTTCATTTGCGTTACTTTTGCCTCGATGTGCGTCTTCCATGTTAGTCTACGGTCAAGATGAATACCGAGGTATTTGACTTCACTGTGTTGAGGTATTACTTTATTGTTAATAGTAATGGGTGAGCATGTTCCTAGACGCAGTGCGAATGTAACATGGGCACACTTTTGTTCATTAACCTTGATTTTCCAAAGCTTGAGCCATTTCTCTAGTTTGTCGATATGTTCCTGTAAGTTTATTGATGCTTGCTGGTGGTTACTATGTATGCTAAGGAATGCTGTATCATCTGCAAATGTTGAAGTGTGAATGTTGGTGCTTGTCGGCATGTCAGATGCGTAGATCAAATATAAGATAGGCCCTAATATGCTGCCTTGGGGAACTCCAGCTTCAATAGGCTGGGCGGGGCTTATGAAATCGCCTTCTTTTATTATAAATTGGCGACAATATAAATAGCTTTTCAAAAGGTTATGTATGTTTGCAGGTAAGTTAAACTTTATTTTATGCATTAGTCCATCGTGCCACACTTTATCAAAAGCCTGTGAGACGTCGATGAATAAGGCAGAGCAATATTTTTTATCTTCAAATGCCTTTCTTATGACGTTAACTAACCTGTGTGTTTGCTCAATGGTGCCATGTTTCGCTCTAAAACCAAATTGGTGATCAGGAATACATTCAACCTTATGAAGCATTGGATCCAACTTCGACTTTAGCAATTTTTCGAAAAGTTTTGATATTGTTGACAATAGACTTATTGGACGGTATGATTCTACTTTCGTGTGATCCTTCCCTGGCTTAGGAACCATTGTTATCATGGACACCTTCCACTCTGCAGGGTAATACTCAAGCCGTAAAATAGCATTAAAAATAAAAAGAACAATTCTTTTAGATACACGAGGCAGCTCTACGAGCATTTTGTTGCTGATTTTATCCATACCTGGAGCTTTTTTAAGGTTTAGATTGCCAATAGCATTTTCAATTTCTTGGAAATTGAATCTTAAAGGCACAGGAGGTCTACTAACGATAGGTGGCAACTCATTTGCATTGTCAGACCTATTTGTGGTAAAAACGTTTTTCAAATGGTTAACAAATAAATTACCCTTTTCCGAGTCATCTCTAGCCCAGTTACCAGACGGTTCTCGCAAGGGCGGCTTACTTCTAACTGGCCTTTTTAAACCTTTAGTCGCCCGCCATAAAGAATAGTCGCACTGAGGAGTACCATCCAGACTTTCTAGATACGTTTGTAGAGAAGCCGTTTTTTGGGTTGCAAGCCAATTTCTTAACTGACTTGTGCACTCACGTAGCCTTGTTTTTAGTTGCGGAGATCTGCGAAGTTGCCACTCTCGTCGAACTCTTCTTTTTTCTAACACAAGTTGCTCGATTTCTGAAGAATATGTTCTATTTTGAAGGTTTCTGCGTGTTAAATAAACGCTAGAACCAATTGCAGCGGCTTGTTTAAGGTTTTCGCTAAAGTTGCTTAGTGACGCATTAATATCTTCAGGTGTTCTTAAAACAATATTCTCAGTGCAATGGGTACTCAAAAATTTTTTATATTTCAGCCAATTCACTCGGGTGACAGTCCTATGCAAATTGTTAATCGGGGACCAAGTCTCCTGGGGAAAACGAACTGAAATAATAGTTGGTGAATGATCCGATGACAAGTCTAACGAAGGCTCAGCTTGCATCCATTCTACTGGGATCCCCTTTACCACTCCAAAATCAATCACATCAGGAATCTTTCGCCGGTCAGTCGGCCAGTAAGTGGGATGTCCGCTTGATATTACGTCTAAGCCCATTTTAGAGATTGTATCAAAAAGCACTTGACCCTTCGGTGTGATTAAACGTGAGCCCCAAAAAGTGTGTTTTGCGTTGTAATCTCCAGCTGCTATAAAACGAGGTCCTAATGAGTTGAAAAAACTTGAATATTGTGATTCCGTCACTGAAAATCGAGGCGGCGAATAAATCGATGAAATAACCAATTTGTAATGAAAATTTTCCACACAGATATTAGTTGCTTGAAGATAGTCCTCGCATGCGTCGTTCAACAAAAAATGCTTTATCCTAGATTTTATCAAGATTGCAGAGCCCCCACAAGCTCTTCCACGGGGGTCTTTAGTATCGTATAGTACGTAGCCGTTGATTTTGAAGAAGCTTGTTGACGTCAAGTGAGTTTCTGCAATCATCATTATATCGATCTGCTTATCCATCAGGAAGTATTCGAGTTCATTTTTGTGTTGGCGGATGCCGTTCGCGTTCCAGAAACATATTTTTAACCAAATCATTTTTTCGAAATAACCTGCAAAATGGTTGATTGCATTTTCACCATTTCCTGCATCATCGTCATCATAGACGACGTAAAAGTGTTTATAGTTTGAATTAGGGTCTGTATTATTGCCTCAAGGTTACTAAAATTTTGATCGGGCGGTTGAGATCTAGATTCCTGATTCGGGTTTGCGAATGTAGACTTAACTACATTAGCATAAGAAATTTGTTTTTGATTTTGAACGGTTATGTCTGCGGTTGACTGTCGTGTCGGAGGAAAAGAGTTATTAGAAAAAGTTTGAGTCTGCTGTGGTGGCTTAGAAGCAATTATTGGTTTGTTGTTCATTGAGCGCTTGAGGTGGGTGTAGACGGAGCAACCTCTATAATTAGCTGTATGGTTTTCACCGCAATTACTGCATTTTTTAATTTTTGGGTCGAATTTCGGCTTATTGCATTGTGCTGTACCATGGAATTCTCCACACACAACACAAACTGTAGGCAACTTGCAATAGGTCCTAGTATGGCCAAATTCTTGGCAGTTATGGCACTGTACGGGTCCTAAGCGCTTATGCGGTTCCTCTACGGTTATTTTACGATGTAAAAGGTATTTTATATTATATATAGGATGAACTTCATTCTTCCTTAAAGTCACATCTCCTGGCTCTAATTCAACCCTAAACATGGGTTGAGGGATCTTTTCACGATTTCTGATGTTTAAAACATTTTTTACTTTGAATCCCTTGTCTGTCAAACCGGTCTTAACTTCATCAATGTCTACGCAAGGGTCAATCCCTTTTATTACGACTTGAAGACCTTTAGCGCTTTTAAGCTGATAAGTATAAAAAGCTTTTTTTTCCTTTTCAAATTCGTCAGACAGTTTTCGGTAGTCATTTTCATGGTTAACCTGAATTTTAGTTTCGTTAATATTGCCGTGCTTGATGGAGGTAACGTTAAATGTATTTTCTCCGATTGCTGAAACAATTTTTCTTACCAGTTCATTGGAGGCAGATTCTCTTAAATAAATTGGTGGTGGTTTAAACGATTTTTTTGACGATGCTGTTGGCTCATCCGTTTGAAGAATGGAAAATCTGTTTTGATCTGTTGGTCTAGCGGTGTCGGCATCTTTAGAGATTTTAGATTTGGATGCAATTTGAGCAGATTTAGGGCTTCGCTGACGTTTGGTGATGGTGATATACCTATCCATGCCTACTTGCGTTTTTTGTTTATTGGCATTAGTTAGAGTAGAAGATCTTTTATCTTCTGTTGTAACATCTATGTTAGGCGAGCCGGAACAGGAGCGGATTTTATCTCTTGTAGAAAGAAAATTGTCCAATGATTGCCTTATAGATTCTTCTTCAGAAGTCCATATATTTTTGCTGGTGGCGCTAGGCTCTTTTTCAGAATTATTTCTGATGGGATTACTCATACAGAAAACAAAAACTTTAATGTATATTTTTTTCCTACTGGGTAGGTAATCTTAACGCACAATTACAACAATAACAATGCACTGCCACCGCACTTGTTTTATTGAAATTGATTTTATTGTTTAGTTAAATTTAATACAATATATTATTGTTTTTGTATGTAAGTTTAAAAATATGTAAGCACAATGATTATTTGGTTTGTTTTTTTTTGTTCACTTTTTTAAAAACACGACCGTGCGGTTGAAGAATCATCTTAAGCACTATAAATGCTTAAGATGAAAACATAACATCCTTTCTTTGCCCATTCAAGCGTGATCTTAAAAACGGATCCGGTGATGTATTTTTTTTTTTCAACACCCATAATCGCATCTTGTGCTTTGTCGGTATGGATTTCCTTATACATTTTCTGCTTTGTTTCTTATAAATTTATGTAGTAAAATACTTTGAAAAGCAAATCTTTTATTTACCATTTAAAACGTTGACGATAACGCTGGCTGCCTCAGCAGTGGTGGGCATACAAGTGTAGTTTCCCGAATCGGCCAACTGAGCGTTTGATATGCGCAACCTAAAAGTTAAAAAAGAAAAGAAGAAAATTAAAAAGAAAACATTATATTATTTTTTACATATATAGATGAAGTTAAAAGTAAAATATGTTTGTAAACTTATGTTTGACATTATACTGTAACAGTTTAAAAGCGCAAACTAAATTAGCGCGTCAAGCGAAATTTATCAGTCAAAAATCCTGATACAAGATATATGAGACCAATTTAAATAGCGCCGCATAAACGTTTTGCAATTAGAAAGTCTAATTTTAACAGAGCGTAAACTTTACTTTCTCTCTGTAAAGTTAGCTTCAAACCAACGTTGTCAACTTTGAATTTTAAAAACGCAGCAAAATGGGGGAAAAAGCGCCTTATTTCCACAAAAACGCACCGAATTTTGAATTTTTCTTTCATTTTTATACCCTTCACAAAAATGTAAAGGATATACATATATAAGTTTGTGATTCCGTTTGTAATTTCTACAGTTTTTATTTGCAACCCTATAAAGTATATATATTCTGAATCAGAACTAATGGAAAAGTAGTTGTCCGTCTGTCCGCTGTTCAAATACCGTTTCTGAAAAAAACATTAGACTTAGAAACTTTTTTCTTTCCTCATTCTTTTATCCCATCGATTCATTTGCTATTGAAATTCATTAATATCGTTCCACATATAGCTGAGGTATATTCAAAATTCCAAAAAAAGCCATTTTTTTTTTTGCAATTTTGTATGGAAATTTTTGAAAAAAAAAATTGTTTGTTTTGCTTCAAACTTCACACACTCATTAAGCACGGTGACTAAAAGACAAAAAAAATTTTTCAGATATCGCTTCATATATACCCGAGATATAGCTTAAACCGGGGTTTGCATGAAAATGTCGCATAAGCGAACTGAAACAACTTTGTTTGCTTCAAAGCAGTTCTGGTAATAATATCAGGTTGCATATATATGAAAAGTGAACATTTCCGATATCGGTCCATATATACCACAGATAGAGCCTACAACGGGTTTTTCATGAAAATGTCGCGTAAGCGAACTTAAACAAGTTTTTTTTTCTCAAAAGAAGTTTTGGTAATAAAATAAGGTTATATAAATATGGAAAATGAAAATTTCTGATATCAGCCCACATATACCCGAGATATAGCCTAAACCGGTTTTTTATGAAAAATTTTTTTTTTCCTGAAAAGCAATTGTCGTTATAAAAGAAGGTTACTTAAATACAGAAAATTCCGATATCGGTTCATATATAACCAAGATATAGCTTAAACAAACTTTTCCATGAAAATGTTCAATCTTTCATGAACATTTTCTTTTTTTGGAATGGTGATTACAAGGCAAAAATATTTTTTCCCCGAAATCGGTCCATATATATCCGAGCATATTCAGTTCAAATTTGTAGTATATGTATACTATACATATACGTGACTATAGTGAAGGATATTTTAGATTCGGCCCAGCCGAGTATACTACACTCTTACTTATTAAAAACCCATTTTGTATTATTAAATGTACAATTTTTTATACTTAAACACGATAATGATACAGGCTTTTAAGCGATTATTATACAAGAAAACTGCGCCTATAGTACCGCCTAATACCAAGCCATCAAATTCGTTCAATAGCTAGAATTAGTTCGTGTTTGTCAAACTTGGCCTCTAGTACGATTCTGTTAGTTTTATTAGAATAATGGTATCTTTACAATAATTGCAAAGATATTTTATCAAATTTGTTATTCAGCAATATTATTTAATTATCTATGCTATCGTCCAAAATCAGCTGTAACTGCACGTCTCCACTCGCAATATTTCTTTCTGAACATAAGCAATAACGTGGGCAGAATAACAGCAAAAATATGTTCATGTTCAAGTTTATGTTCTTAGCTGTGGAATACGTATTGTGTATTGGACACAAATTTAAAAATTTCCTCCCGAATGGTTTCGTTAGTACGAAAGCATAAATATGTAATTACGTGTCCAATATACTAATAACAATAATAAAATAAGGTCAATTTGGGAAATAGAAACAAAGAAAATTCATTGTTTTATAATATTAAATTTACACCAATAAAAAAATTATAAATAGCTTGTTTTCTATGTTTCTCAGCTATCTATATGTCGACATTTCATAGAAAACAAGCTATTTATAATTTTTTATTGGTCTAAATGGTAGAAGCTAAAAATAGCGAATAAAAAACTCAATTGTTTATATTAAATTTACTTTATTTATTATTATAAATTTAAAATGTCATGTGTGCAATAAATAAATAAAAATATTACAAAATGTTTATAATTTATATTATATTTATAATTATTCCATTACCACAAGCTTTTTTTATACCCGAGCAACAAATGTTGAAGAAAATACAACTAAATTTGACAGCTTATGTTGAACATTATTTCTTCAAAAAAAGTGTTGACAACTATTTCGTAATATATTTGCAAATAAATGTTTTTGCAGTCCACACGTGAACATTTTGAGATCTATTCACGATCTTGTGCATTTGTGATTGCAAATTTATGCAATTGCAAACATATGCTATCAATTGTGTAACCACCTCTGTTGATTAAGTTTGCACTACTTTTTGCAAAGCACAAAATTCACAGCTGATTGATAATTAGAGTAGAAAAAAGATATTTGAGAGGAGTTGTGTATATCAATAAACCCCAAACAATTCAAGAGCTTAAGCAGAACATTCAAGCAGAAATAAGGAACTTGGAACCAGAAACTCTACGGGCAGTAATGGAAAATGCAGTTAAAAGAGCCAATTTTTGTTTGCAAGAAAATGGACACCATTTGAGAGATGTTATATTTCACACTTAGATGTAAAAAATTTCCTAAAGAAAAATTCTAAACTTGGTGCGGCTTTGTTAAGATAACGCGTTTTTCCCCCATTTTGGTGCGTTTTCAAGATGAAAAGTTTACTACGATTGCAATCAGTCTTTAGGTGCTTTCATACAAATTCGACCGCAGACCTGAAAAAAAAATGCTCGGCGATAAGAAATTTCGCACGAATGAAGAGGTTATCGCTGAAACTGAGGCCTATTTTGTGGCAAAACATAAATCGTTCCACAAAAGTGGTATTGAAATCTTAGAGCGGCACTGGATTGAGTTGCTTTTGCTGGAGATTACGTTGATGAATAAAGCTAATTTTGAACCAAAAAAACTTTTTGTTAGGACCGGGACTTTTCAGCTCATGTGTTAGTGGAAATTGGGAGTCAGTCCCAATTTTCACGAGGCAAGTTTAGTTGCGCAATTCTTATCAAAAATTTTTTTTAACTTGCTTTTATGTTCAGACCAGAGAACAACTTTAGGTGATTGAAAAAAAATCATACTTGCTCAACAACATGAAAACCATTTCATTTCGTTCAAATATGATATTGTATTCAGCCGCACAAATGCGCAGTTGATTTTTAATCAGTAAACACAATGAGCGACAACTTCGCTATGTAAGTGAAATCATCGTTAAGGTTCGTGCTTGAGCATAAATGAATGCGCATATAGTTCGGCAATCATTTCTTGTGTTTAATTTTTTGTTTTGGAAGAAAAAGCAAATCAACGCAGTGATATATTAAACAGTTTTTCTGTATGCTTAAAAAACACAATGGTATACATATAACAAAAACTACACTTGTTCCTCTGCGCTTTTAAATTAACTTTGCCCTTTAAACTAACATACAAAATATGTATGTAAATATGTTTGAAATTTGTTTGTACAACACACAATCGAAGCAACATCTAACATTGAGGCGATTGTATTCAGTACTAAAACGAACGCGCAATATTTACAAGACGAGTTGATTTTACTCAGCCTTGAACTTTGTTGCCTGAATTTTGTTGATTACAAATTTTAGTGTATGAGCTAATCATGCAAAAATATGATTTTTGGTGATCTCTGGTTCAGACGCAGCAATTTTACTTGAGCAACTTTCGTTTTCTATTGCTTCCACTTTCATAATCTTGCATGCACTGCATTCCCAAATTTTTCCATTTAATTTTCACTTCTTCCAAAGTAATGCCACTGTCTAATTTTAGAGGTTGTCCACAATATTATTAAACGCTTCAGCTTTCTTTAGCCGGTCTTTTAATTAAAATATCACACATTCGCGTCAATATTGCTTTCACTATGGGCAACAAAACAATACATAAAAGAAACACAAATGAAAGAAAATTTAAAATTTCTGACATTATGAATGACAGCACAAAACGGCTTTTCGAGTACAAGCAAGTTTGTACTGATTTTTACACTCCCCACTCTTTCCTCAGTTATTTGTCCACAAACTCAAGACTTGTGCAACTAAAGCTGCCTAGCGAAATTGCGAGTCACGAAGTTAACAAACAGCCCACAGAATTAATATTTTTAATTTTTAAAATTTATTCTAGGCTGTTACGATAAATCGCGACGAATATATTTAGGGCCATTATTACAACTGACGAATAGTTAACATTAGGAATTTATCTTACAGATAATTCTTTTTGTTATTACAAATTAACATTGTCTCAGTTTACACACATCAGGTTTTGTTGATCAGTTCTGCTTCAATTTGCTTTTGAACTTGCATTTATGTTCACACACAAAAGCTTTATGTCATCAAGTTTAATTATTTTTGCCTTCAAGTTTTCATATTTTTTTGCATTTCATTTTATACTTGACGGTACCGCCAAGTCTGCACCCTTTTCCGTTCTCTTTTCCCTGTTCTCTCACAAACTCAAGACTTGACGAGTCAAACTTGATGTGTGTAAACTGGCACATTAACCTGAAAAGTTACTGATAACTTAACAGCAGGTTTATCCTGATGGTAAGTTCCAAAGTAAACTTTAAGCATTTGAAGTTGCCATATTTTCTGCTGAAATAATTGTAACTTTAGTCCCCGTCCATACTATGAAACATTTGCTGCAAAGCTTTCCAGTTTGGTGATGTTACAGGAAAAGGGAAGGGAAACATGTACTGTGTTTCATGTACATGCAGTTCTTGTTGAGTTTCTTATTCACACTTTCCGATATAAATTTAGCTGCAACTATATTTGACATTTCTTTTTATTAAATTTTTTTATTTGCGCCAATTATAAATACAAATAACATATATGTATTTAAACACACTTTTCTAATTTTGTTAATATTAAAAATCAAATAGATACACAAAGAAATAAACAAATTAATGTGAAAAAATGTAATTAACGCATTTAAATTGAAACAAAAAAATACTTTTCATTTTCCCAAAACTGTCAAAAACTGAAGGGAGGTACTTCAAACAATACAAACTGCAAAGAAAAACTTAAGTGTGGATACGAATGCAGTTTCAAAAAAGATTTTAGAAATGTTTTGCAGCAAATGTTTCATAGTATGGATTGGGACTTAGTTGTAGAAATGGTGACTTGATCGTTCACGTTAACTAATATTAAGGTTAACTATCAAGAACTTTATCGTTAGGTTGTAATAATGGCCCTTAATGTATTTATTTCTTAGTGTACCACCATAAACAACATTAACAAAACAGGCGCGCTTCAACGAACCCTTTTTTTTTTGTTTTATTTTCGAAACATTGAAATGAAAAAAGCTTCTTTATCTAAAAAAAAAAAAGTAAAATAATATGGCAAACAACAACAATGACAATAACATTAACAACAACACATCGTTCTCACCTGCTTTGCAATTTATCACCCAGCTTGGATTCCATTGAAATACGTTGCATATCGATGGCCGCCTCATTGGGATGCACAACGAATGGTGTCAGTATGTATGGTCCGCGATACCAATGTATTGGTCCGATATCATGGGCAGACGAAGGCTGCTTTATATGGCATGTTAACGTTATGGCGCTACCGATTTTCACATACAAATCTGCTGGACCGGAAATTGTTGCTTTCGCATCTGGTGGTGTTACTTTTGCAATGTAATAAAAACAGGAAGAGTCAGCAGAAAAACACAAAAAATAGATAACAATTGTGGAAATTGGTCAACAGAAGAGGGAAATATTTTCATACATTTAAACAATTAATACAATCCACGAAGGCAGTTTATCTGTTTTATTTTTTTTTTGTAGCTTTGTCAACAAAATCGACAATTTTAATTCCTTCTTTTTTCTTTTTTTTTCGATCATCTAAAAGCTTTAATGCTGACTTACCAATAACATTTAAGCGGAAAGCCATTGACATCTTTGGTTCCGTATTAACTTGGCACTCATAAATGCCGCTGTCACGTGGCTGAGCATATTTTATGTGCAACGACCATTGTTTCCTATCCGAAGTGCGTGTGACCTTTAACAGATATTCAATATGTTAAACATTAGGGACATATTGTTTAAAAATATTTTCATTAATAGACATCAATATGCAATAGGCGAAAAAGCATTGGCTAAAAAAATATTATGCACTATGGTCTCTTAGCTACAAATGTAAGTATATCAAATTCTTTGGATTAGTTTTTCTTTCGAATTTTTTCTATTCTAAAATATGCGACTTTTGTTTTGTTGTAAAGGGTGGTTAAATTTCAAGGGCCGATGTTGATTTTGAATAAAACACAAACTATTTAGGAAATTATTGTAATTTTATTTTATTATGATATATTGATATTATTCAATTATGTATGAAACAAAATATCGGCCAAATGGGCGCCGCGACCACGGCGGCACACCTCCATCCGATGGTCCAAATTTTCGATGACCCTGAGGCATAATGGAGGTTCTATGCCGTTAATGTGCCGAATTATCTCATCCTTTAGCTGTTGAATTGTTGCTGGCTTATCGACGTACACCTTTTCTTTCACATAACCCCAAAGAAAAAAGTCCAACGGTGTCAAATCACATGATCTTGGCACCCAATTGACATCGCCATTACGTGAGATAACACGGTCATTGAATTTGTTGCGCAAAAGAGCAATTGTTTGGTTAGCAGTGTGGCAAGTGGCACCGTCCTGCTGAAACCACATATCGTCTACATCCATATCTTCCAATTCGGGCCATAAAAAGTTCGTTATCATCTCACGATAACGAACACCATTCACAGTAACTGCCTGACCGGCCTCATTTTGGAAAAAATACGGCCCGATGATGCCGCCAGCACATAAACCGCACCAAACAGTCACTCTTTGTGGGTGCATTGGTTTTTCGACAGCAACTCTTGGATTCTCATTCGCCCAAATGCGGCAATTCTGTTTATTGACGAATCCACTGAGGTGAAAATGTGCCTCATCACTGAAGATGATTTTCTTCGAAAATTGATCATCCACTGTTGCCATTTCTTGCCACCATTCTACCCATTCACGACGTTTGGAATGGTCAAGAGGCTTTAGTTCTTGAGCCAATTGCACCTTGTAAGCGTGTAAATGCAAGTCTTTATGCATAATGTTCATCAACGACCAGCGTGAAAGATGCAATTGTTGGGCACGACGACGAGTTGAGGTGGACGGCTCTTCAGCCACACTATCGCGAACAGCAGCAATATTTTCTGCAGTACGTGCTGTACGAGCATGCACTGGTGTTCTCACATCTTCTACAGACCCGGTCTGCTCGAATTTTTCTACGATTTTTGCGGTTGTACGCACATTTGGACGATCAAATTGATCAAAAAAATCACGCCCATTTTCATAATAAGTCTGGATAACTTTAACACGTTGTTGGATTGTGTATCTCTCCATGGTTCAAATTGAGTAAATCTGAAATAGAGAAATGTCAAATAAAATTCGAAAAAAAAACTTGGCGCTTAGGTGTGATTCACATTCAACATCGGTCCTTGAAATTTAACCACCCGATATATCTGTACTTGTTATACTCGTATATGTTGTATGGTTTTACATATGTAGATATAAATACAATGCAATAAAAAATATAATTGTGCTATTGCTTACTGGGCTTTTTAGGTCGTTTTTTTTCCTTTTTAAATAAAACTACTGCTTTGTTTTATTTAGTTTTGCATTCTACGTTTCGTTGGATAATCCAACTTTTTCAGGAATGTTTTATTGTGTATTTCGAGACACAAACGTTTTTGAAGTTAATATCACAGTGAAGTTAATATCACAGTATACTCAGTTTACTGTGATATTAATTTCAAAAACGTTTGTGTCTCGAAATACACAATAAAACATTCCTGAAGAAGTTGCGATTATCCAACGAAACGTAGAATACAAAACTAAATAAAACAGAGCAGTAGTTTCATGTAAAAAGTAAAAAAACGACCTAATAAGCCCACTAAGCAATAGCACAACTCAAAATTCAACAATAGGTCGAATAAATATGTATTGCAAAGTAAAAAAATATAATCTTTTATATTAGATTTTTGGTTTAAGTACACTTGTACATCGGGTTTTAGTTCAAGTTTTTCCTCTCCTAAGTTTTTTCTTATGAAGGATTTTTTACAACAAAAATTTGCTGTGACCAATAATTTTTGATTGAAGAAGACAAGAAAATGAAGTGGGGGTTTTGGGGATTCACGAAGTCAGTTTTGGGCCGGTTTTACATATTTGGTGCACGTTTTTTGCCGTGGAACATGCATCTGAGCTATAAACGGTCATTCGCTTTGGTGTGAAAATTGAAGTTGCCGTATTGCTTCCGGGGAACTGGGGCGATTTTGACGTTTCCTGCAGCTGACTTTGGAAATTCCCAAACATCTCGGAACCGCTTAGCTAACCGAATCGGAACCGGTTGTTCATATTCGGTGCGCCTTTTGGCCGTGGAACGTGTATTGAACTATTAACAGCCATTCGATTAAGTGCGAAAATTTAAGTTGCCGTATTGTTTCCGGGGAACTGGAGTATTTTGGCGATTCCTACAGCCAATTTTGGGAATTCCAATAAAAAACTCGGAATGAGTTGTACGGAGAATTATCCGCTTGTGTGGATAATTAATTTGATATCAAAACGTGTATTTTATTTTTATACCCTTCACAAAAATGTAAAGGGTATATATAAGTTTGTGATTCCGTTTGTAATTTCTACAGTTTTTTTTTGCGACCCTATAAAGTATATATATTCTGAATCAGAATTAATGGAAAAGTCGATTAAGCGATGTCCGTCTGTCCGTCTGTCCGTCTGTCCGTCTGTCCGCTGTTGAAATACCGTTTCTGAGAAAACCATTAGACTTAGAAACTTTTTTCTTTCACCATTCTTTTACCCCATCGATTCATGGGTTTGCTATTGAAATTCAGTAATATCGGTCCACGTATAGCTGAGATATATTCAAAATTCCGAAAAAAGCCATTTTTTTTTGCAGTTTTGTATGAAAATTTTTGAAAACAAAAGTTGTTCGTTTTGCTTCAAACTTCACACACTTATTAAGCATGGTGACTAAAAGACAAAAAATTTTTTTCAGATATCGGTCCATATACACCCGAGATATAGCCAAAATCGGATTTTAATGAAAATGTCGCATAGGCGAAGCTAAATAACTTTTTTTTGCTCAAAAGCAGTTCTGGTAATAAAATTAGGTTACATAAATATGGAAAATGAAAATTTCCGATATCGGTCCATATATACCCGAGATATAGCTCAAACCGGGGTTTCCATGAAAATGTCGCGTAAGCGAACTTAAACAACTTTTTTGTGCTCAAAAGAAGTTCTGGTAATGAAATAGGGTTATATAAATATGAAAAATGAAAATTTTCGATATCGGTCCATATATACCCGAGATATAGCCTAGACCGGGGTTTTCATGAAAATGCAGCGTAAGCGAACTTAAACAACTTTTTTGTGCTCAAAAGCAGTTCTGGTAATGAAATTAGGTTACATAAATATGGAAAATGAAAATTTCCGATATCGGTCCATATATACCCGAGATATAGCTCAAACCGGGGTTTCCATGAAAATGTCGCGTAAGCGAACTTAAACAACTTTTTTGTGCTCAAAAGAAGTTCTGGTAATGGAATAGGGTCATATAAATATGAAAAATGAAAATTTTCGATATCGGTCCATATATACCCGAGATATAGCCTAGACCGGGTTTTTCATGAAAATGTCGCGTAAGCGAACTTAAACAACTTTTTTGTGCTCAAAAGCAGTTCTGGTAATGAAATTAGGTTACATAAATATGGAAATGAAAATTTCCGATATCGGTCCATATATACCCGAGATATAGCCCAAATCGGGGTTTTCATAAAAAGGCCGCGTAAGCGAACTTAACAGCTTTTTTGTGCTCAAAAGCAGTTCTGGTAATGAAATTAGGTTACATAAATATGGAAAATGAAAATTTCCGATATCGGTCTATATGTACCCGAGATATAGCCCAAATCGGGGTTTTCATGAAAATGTCGCGTAAGCGATCTTAAACAACTTTTTTTTTGCTCAAAAGCAGTTCTGGTAATGAAATAAGATTACATAAATATGGAAAATGAAAATTTCCGATATCGGTCCATATATACCCGAGATATAGCCCAAATCGGGTTTTTCATGAATATGTCGCGTAAGCGAACTTAAACAACTCTTTTTTGCTCAAAAGCAGTTCTGGTAATGAAATTAGGTTACATAAATATGAAAAATGAAAATTTCCGATATCGGTCCATATATACCCGAGATATAGCCCAAACCGTGTTTTTCATGAAAATGCCGCGTAAGCGAACTTAAACAATTTTTTCGCCTTAAAGCAGTTCTGGTAATAATATAAGGTGATAAAAATATGGAAAATGAAAGTTTTCGATATCGGTCCATATATACCCGAGATATAGCCTAAACCGGGTTTTTCATGAATACGCGGCGTAAGCGAACTAAAACAACTTTTTTTGCTTAAAAGCAGTTCTGATAGCAAAATAAGGTTATATAGGTATGGAAAATGAAAATTTCCGATATCGGTCCATATATACCCGAGATATAGCCTAAACTGCGGTTTTAATGAGAATGTCGCGTAAGTGAACTTAAACATCTTTTTTTGCTTAAAAACAGTTCTGGTAATGAAATAGGGTCATATAAATATGGAAAAAGAAAATATCCGATATCGGTCCATATATACTCGAGATATAGCCTGAACCGATTTTTCCAATAACATTTTTTTTTTGCTGAAAAGCAGTTCTTGTTATGAAAGAAGGGGACGAAAATAGAGAAAATTAAAATTTCTGATATCGGTCCATATATACCCTAGATATAGCCTAAATCGGGTTTTTCATGAAAATATCGCGTAAGCGAACTTAAACAATTTGTTGTGCTCAAAAGCAGTTCTGGTAATTATATAAGGTTATATAAATATGGAAAATTAAAATTTTCGATATCGGTCCATATATAGCCGAGATATAGCCTAAACCGATTTTTCCATTAAAAAAAATTTTTTTTTTGCTGAAAAGCAATTCCCGTTATAAAAGAAGGTTACTAAAATATAGAAAATAGAAAATTCCGATATCGGTTCATATATAACCGAGCATATTTAGGTCACATTTTTAATATACTATACATATTCGTGACTATCGTGAAGGGTATTTTAGATTCGGCCCAGCCGAATATACTACACTCTTACTTGTTTAGACTATATTTATTAAGAGGTAGTTTTTTTTAATTTAAGGCACGTCTGTTTTTTTTAATATGTAACTCCTCATGTATTTTTTCATGTCTGTCAAAATTTTTACTTGTACAGACGGTTTTTAAAATTTGGTCACAAACGTATATGTACATTTTCATCTGACATTGCTTATGTTTTTTAGTATTATAAAAAATAATAACAAATTAGAACACACTCTATTTGAAATTTTGTCAGACGACTTTGCTCATGTTTTTTACAGAAGCAATGTTTTTGAGGTCACAGACGACATGTAGGCATATTACATTGTGAAAAATGAAATATACATTGAAAAACATATCGTGTGTTATCTACTTTAGTCTTCCTTATAGGTACTATAAGTGGTTTTGTCACAAGGTATTTGACCAACAAAATAAGTTTGTAGACGTATTGTTTTTTTTTATATTATAATTGTAAGCAATAAATGGAGGACAAAGGCTGAATGAGTTGGTAGGCCGAAGCCCACCCGTCAACCATCACTGGCAGCAGTTGTGAAAATGATTTACATCAGCACCCGTCTTGCGGCCTAATCTGATGGTGGACCAATTCCACGGAGCGAATTATTCACGATTCACCAGCGCCCCCGTGTGGCTTACCAGGCTCACACAGGTAGCAATTTTTCAAAAAAAAAAAGAACATTTAATAAAACTTTTAAAAAATTACTTCTTAGAACAAATACCTTTTGAAAATATTACTTAAAATGTCTTTTAGCAAAAGTATTTTTCACAAAAAAGAAGATTTAAAAAAGTAAATTTTTAGATCAACTACGTTTAAATATGTGCCCTTCACAAAGACTACTTTAAAAAAAGTATTTTTAACAAAAAATTTTTTTCTAATGTAAGGTACAAACAGTACCTTACATTGAAACTTAAAACGCAGGAAGCGAGTGTTAGTATCCCTGATAATTGTTCGGTGTGTGGCTTTTTTCGGGGACTAACAATCTCCCGAGGATCTCTTGCCTATACAACAGATACCTGTATTGTAAGGAACCAGTGGTGATGGTTGACGGGTGAGTTGGTTTAAAGGCTAATGCTGTTAGTGGCTTCGGCTTACCAACTCAATAAGCCTTGTCCTCCATTGATTGCTGGGAAATTGCATACAGGAGGGATTAGAAGGCCCGAACTCCTCAACAAGAAGTTGCTCATATGACCGCAATCATATGGCAAGAATTGCTACCTGTGTGAGCCTGGTAAGCCACACGGGGGCGCTGGTGAATCGTGAACAATACACTCCGTGGAACTGACCCATCATCAGATAAGGCCGCAAGGCAGGTGCTGATGTAAATCTTTTTCACAACTGCTGCCACTGAGTCCCCCCGGGGAACAGGTTTTGCCTTGGCGTATTCTGGCGCTCTGTTTTTCAGGGAAAAGAGGGGAAGGGGTCTCTCGTTTGTTGTAGCAAATAAAACTCTAGGAAGCCACATGACTTATGTTGTGTTAGCTTCCGAAACCCTTACCAAGGGTATAAATTGGGAGAACCCGGGCTGATCATGGTGAGGTGTCTACCTTGGCTGAAACGTTCTGGCTGTGGTTGAAACCTAAACCGCAGAAAGGGGGTGTTAGTAGTATTATAGTTATTATAATTGCTTAACGTGACTTTTTTCGGGGACTAACAAACTCCCGAGGGCCTGTTGCCTTTATAACACGAACTTTAGCGATGTCAGTACAGCAGCCAGAGTTCGGAAATATCCACATGTTAATGTCCTTAGAAATTGCTGATAAAAATTTACTTTTTTAAGAGTTACGTTTCTAAAAAGTAATTTGAAAAGATTCTTTTCTGCGAAGCTATACTTCTTAAAACTCTTTCAAATTATTTGTAAAGTATATTTTGATAAATACATATGTATATCTTGGCTCATACATTTTACATATATATTAATTTTTCGATGTATGTACGAGTATACTCATATTTGAAAATTTTTAGTCATTCGACCACAAACATTCTTTTTCTGGTCTTCACAAAACCTTTATGAAAAGAGCTTTCCTTTCATAGTCTCTTTATAAAATGCCAATAAATGCGCTTTTTTTAGAAGATTTTTGAATTAAATTAAAAGTCTTGTTGCCATAAATACCTTAAATCTTTCATCTGAAGTGTATGTCAATATGCCAGCTGTTAAAATATGCAAATCCCTTTTACGTATCCAGGAT
Source organism: Thecocarcelia acutangulata (assembly GCA_914767995.1). Taxonomy (NCBI): domain Eukaryota; kingdom Metazoa; phylum Arthropoda; class Insecta; order Diptera; family Tachinidae; genus Thecocarcelia; species Thecocarcelia acutangulata. Next base: position 84,880,153 of record OU612097.1, on the reverse strand, counting down.
ACCTGCACGCATAAATTGTGCAGAACAAAAGATGAAAAGAGATAAAAAAAAAAAAATAAATGAAGAAAAATCTGATCAAAATGAAATCTTAGACAGCCAAAAGGTTAAACAGAGATTTATCTCTGCCTGCGTTCTTTAAATGCTGTTTTAATTAAAAAAATATCAAACACAAAACAGAAATTCAAAAAGAAATAAAAAATATACCACTGTCTCAATTGTCAGCTGTTAAAGTGACATTGACTTGTTGTTGGTTGTTTGACTTTAAAATATTAACAACAACAACAAGAACAACAGCAACAGCAGCAACAACAAAAGTGACAAAAACAATTTGACTTACTGATTTATCGCCCAAGTTTTCCACACGACAATTTATGGCTGCTATTTGTCCAGCGCGTGCTGTTATATTGCGCGGCATTGTCAAATCAAAATACGGCTGAGGAACTTTTGGAAAACTCTCCTCTTCTTGCGATTCACCATCACCGGCTCTCATTGCGTGCTGGAGCGTAGCGGCGTCTTTGGTCGCATGCAATCTATTGTGGTGACTGTTCAATGATTTGTAATTTATGTCTATAATGTTGTTGTTGTGCTCGTTGTTGTCCATATGACCAGAATTGTTGCTTGTGCCACTCCTGCTGTTCGCCTTGTTCGTTGTAGAGAAACTGGGTGTCATTTTGTATGTCTGTAGTTGTGAAGTAAATTCGTTCGGTTGCCTGTGATGGGGCTGTTGATCCATTGACACTGTAATAGGAGATAACAAAAAGATTTGTTACAATTGATGATGATACTTATTTATAGTTGCGGATATGCCTCCTTTTCAGTAAAGTGGGTTGAATCGATTCAAAGTGATTGTTGGAAGAAAAAATGAAAACCATAAAATATGTTTAAAATACACTTGAAAAGAAATACATATACATGCACATATATAGTTAAAGTTCTTGGGTGCTTTTTTAATGTTAAACTTTTCTTTTACCAGACTTGCGTGATGTTTATATAATGCAAGCAAGCAACTTGTCTGAAAATTTTGTATTAATATCACTCAAGTTATTGGGTGCGTTTCATATAAATTTTCTTTGCAATTCGATTGCTTGTAATATGGAAACATCACATTAAAACACTTAGACCAGTTAGTTTTTGTTAAAAACAATTGAGCTTCATTTAAGTTTCAAGTAAATTTGAAATTTCATTTTAAGTTCCATTTTCACGATAGCGAAGCTGTTCGTTCGTTCGCACAATTACATATAAAACAAAAACAACATTTAAATTTTGTTATTGTTTTAAATGGAATTGTGCAAACGAACGAACAGCTTCGCTACTGTGAAATTGGCACTAAATTCATTTTTAAAGGAACAAAGTACCATATCTTCTTAACAACTTTAGCTTTCAGTTTAAGAGGTTTGTTCTGAAAACTAAGTGCTTTCAAATCCCGAACAATTTTTAAAGCACGCAGACAATTTAAAGCTGTTTTACAAATCATATGATTTTACGGTTTTCGAAGTGCTTTTAATTTTTCAAAAGCACGGGAAAACAGCTGTTTATTTACATTCGTGCTTTGTTTATTGATATCGTTACATTCTTAAGCTGTGTTCCACGTGAATAACGAAACAGTCCGAACTAGTGCAAAAGCGTTCCACGTAACAATTTTTGTGCGAAAATGAGAGATTTTTTTTTTGCTTCCTGTACAAATAAGCCCGAAATATTTAGCTTTGTTCCAGTAAATTCCGAGTAAAGTCCGGTAAAATGAGAGTAAACAAAAAATACTCTCAGAAGACAACAAGTTTGCCCAAAATAGCTGAAACACAAAAAACCAGGCCCGAATTAAAATCAAGCCCAAAATTGAATGTCAAATCAAACTCGGCTGTTTTTAAACCCTTCACAAAAATGCAAAGGGTATATTAAGTTTGTGATTCCGTTTGTAATTTCTACAATTTTCATTTATGACCCTATAAAGTATATATATTCTGAACCAGAATTAATTGAAAATTCGATTAAGCTATGTCCGTCTGTCCGCCGTTGAAATACCGTTTCTGAGAAAACCATTAGACTTAGAAACTTTTTTCTTTCACCATTCTTTTACCCCATCGATTCGTGGGTTTGCTATTGAAGTTCAGTAATATCGGTTCACATATAGCCGAGATATATCCAAAATTCCGAAAAAAAAATTGTTTATTTTGGTTCAAACTTCACACACTCAGTACACGTGGTGACTAAAAGGCAAAAAAAAATTTTTTAGATATATACCCCAGATATAGCCCAAACCGGGTTTTTCATGAAAATGTCGCGTAAGCGAACTTAAACAACTTTTTTTACTCAAAAGCAGTTTTGGTAATGCAATAGGGTCATATAAGAAAGGAAAATGAAAATTTTCGATATCGGTCCATATATAGCCGAGATATAGCCTGAACTGATTTTTCCTTTAACATTTTTTTTTTTTTTTTTTTGCTTAAAAACAATTCTTGTTATAAAAGAAGGTTTTAAAATACAGAAAATAGAAAATTCAGATATCGGTTTATATATAACTGAGCATATTTAGTTCACATTTTTTAAACATACTATACATATATGTGACTATAGTGAAGGGTATTTTAGCTTCGGCCCAGCCGAATATACTACACTCTTACTTGTTTAATATACAATTTTAAAATTCCGTGCCCTCAACTTTTAAATTTTATAACGCACTAAAATATAAGCAGTTGAAAGTTTTTATTATTTTGTATATAACATTAACTAGCAAATTAATTTTGTAATATTCTTTTTAATAAAAAAGATTTAGTATTTTTACATTTCTGAAAAAAAAATTATAAATCGCATAGTTACGAGTGTTTTTCAAATTTTGTCCGATTTAAAAAGCAAATTAGTTTTCAATATCTATTTTACATTCCAATTGTTAGGCACTAATGCATACTCGGATTGGTTGTACATAAACAAAATCCGTCAGTTCGTGAAATGCACCTCATATATTTTAAGGCTACATGCTATTGTGGAAAACTTGATTTCGAATGTAAATGTAAAAACTGGACTGGAATACTAAATACAATTTTTCATGTTTAATATTACACAGAAAAAATTTTTTTCGTGTTCAATAACGAAATTCGTTGAATCCATTAATAAATTGTTCGAATGCGGACTTGTACAGGAATTTTTTAAACAACAACAAAATATAGGGTGTTTTTTTAAGCTAGATAGAACTTTAAATTGTAAAAAGTAACACAAAAAATTAAATTTTGATGAAACATTTTTTTTATTTGTTTCAGTATACTCTGACAAATCATCATGAATAGACTCACGCTTGAACAACGCTACGAAATTATCCAAATTTACTTTGAAAATCAGTCGTCGATTCGCGCAACTTATAGACGCAAAATTGTGTTCAGCGATGAGGCGCATTTTTGGCTTAACGGGTTTGTTAATAAGCAAAATTGCCGCATATGGAGTGAGACCAATCCACAAGAGACCCTACAGACTCCATTACATCCAGAAAAAAGCACTGTTTGGTGCGGTTTTCATGCTGGTGGCATCATCGGACCTTATTTCTTCAAAAATGAGGCCGGAGCTCGCGTTACGGTCAATGGAGATCGTTACCGCACCATGATCAATGATTTTTTGTTTGAAAATATGGATGACATTGATCCGGAGGAGATGTGGTTTCAACAGGATGGCGCTACGTGCCATACGGCGAACGCAACCATCGACTTACTGAAATCAAAATTTGGCGATAAGTTGATTTCGAGAAATGGACCTGTCAATTGGCCTCCAAGGTCGTGCGATTTGACACCTCTCGATTATTTCCTGTGGGGCTACGTGAAGTCACTGGTTTATGCTGATAAACCAGCAACAATTGACGCCTTGGAGGCCAGCATTGTTCGTGTTGTTCGTGACATACGGCCAGCAGTGCTCGAAAAAGTGGCCCAAAATTGGACGTCCAGAGTGCGCTTCGTCAAGAACAGCCGCGGTGCTCATATGCCCGAAATCATTTTCAAATGTTAATGTCACGTATTGATCTTTCGAATAAAAAAAATTTTGATTACAATTTAATTTTTTGTGTTATTTTTTACAATTTCAAGTTCTATCGGGCTTAAAAAAACACCCTTTACTATATCCAATGCTAGTTTTTTTGGTTTTTATGCTTATGCATACAAATTGTTTTTTCAGACCAAAATTTTTTTGATTTTATTTTTACCATAATTTTTTTTGTGTAAGATTTGAATACTTATTGTTAGTTCATTTTGAAGATCCAATAAATAAATAAGTGCAAAAAAAATCAATAAATTGTTGGATATTTAAAGCCTGTTTCACTTTTTCGACTTTTAACGTTTGCATGCAGTTTAGCTGACAAAAAACTGATGTTCGGTCCATTATCATCATTTATTTTGATAGCATATTACAGCGGGGTCGTTGCCTTCTTCCGTTTTGCTACGTTCTGTGAATGTGGCATGGGAAAGTCAATGTTCGAGATCGTGAAACAGCCACTTGGTGCCTGAGGTTTTATAAATAAAATTTAATAAATTAATACTTTGGTTAAGCTTTATTTCTGTAGATGATAAAAAAATTTTTTATAAAAAATCGAGATCAGTGCCTTAAACAATTTATTGCATAAACGAAATACAATAAAACTTATGTACACAAAGTTTTTTAAGTATATCGTTATCAGTACAAATTCTTTGAAAACTGATTTAAGAAATATTCGTGCAATTTTTAAAAACCGCTAAAACCGGCTTCAAAAACGCTGAGTTGACAGCGCTGTTGTAATTCAAGCAAAAATGTTTGCAAATTTATTAAAACATCTTGAGCTAGAAAAAAACGGAAAATGTGTTTTTTCAGTACGTTATTTAAGTAACAAAACTCCTTGTTATATTTGTATATAAGTTTTCTATGATTTCCACTTCGGTTTCATGGCTATTTTCACAAATAGCAAACAGCTGGTTAAACGATTTGACAATTTTACCAGTTTGCACGGACAAAATGTATGAGTAAAGATTGGTAAAATGAGAAATACAAATTCCTCTCTCACAAGCTTTCTCATTTATACAATTTGCCCAATTTTCAACACAAGAAACACTCTTCGTGCAAATTGGGAGCCCACGGGTACCTGCGGTGACATACATTGAACACAAGTCTTATTTGGGCAAGTTCGGACTAAAATTGAATAATCAGCTGTGTTTTGTTTACATACATATAAAACTAAATAATTTTTAAAAGAATTATTTTATACTATTTAGTATAAAATAATTCTTTTAAAAATGGTAATATGTATCCACACTAATTGTTTCCCTTCCAGATGTTTTCGTGTCTAAATGCAGACTTAGAATGTATACTTATGGAAATAACCTTATTTTTGTACGAGTATTTTTGTTATGGCTTTAAATAATGTCGTTTTTTATTAAAGGCAACCATGAATTGTTTTCCAAAATTTTACCCGTTTAAAATATATACATTTTATTCAAAAATGATGAATTTACCTCCTGACGATTTGCGATAATCATATTGACGATTTTGACGATTTGAGAATATCTTTTAAAAATGTCCAAAGTCTACTGATGATTAGGGTAGTTCCTATGAAATGTCGACATATAGATAGCTGGGAAACATAGAAAATAAGCTATTTATAATTTTTATTGGTATAAATGGTAGAAGCTAAAAATAGCGAATAAGAAACTTAATTGCTTACATACTTATATGAATCATGTCACATAAAGTACTTTAACGCAACGTGAAACGAAAAGTTCAGCAACTCTCATGTTTTTACTCGTTGAAGTTTTTTATAATAGCTCCAAGGCTTTATGCACTAAGAAAACAATTAGAACCAATTTCAGAATTTCGTCCAATAATATTTCTAACTTCTATTATCATAAGAAATAATTAAATATAAAAATTAATGACCAGTTTTCTAGATAAACAAACAAATCGTGAGCGTTGCCAAAGTTTTAATTGTGACATACACCTTTTGCTTTGCGCTTTTCTGCTAAAGCTTTAAACATCACGTAAAGCGGCAAAGCGTTAACTGACATGACATAAAATTTTATTCTTATAAAATAACAAGCATTAAATAAAAAATTTTCCTTGTCGTTTTTTGGGCAAAAAAATAAAATGAAACTGAATATATGGTTCATTTCAGTACTGGTTTGTATAAGAAAAACAAATAAAATTGAAAACATGGTTCGTGTCAGTACTAGTTACTGCACAATTTATCCAAGTTTTATTTTCGAAGTTCAGTGCGAACATAAGAATGAAACATACATACTACTACTTTTTCAGAACAACAAAAATGAAAAGTTAACTTTTCAAATCATTTTTTATACCCTTCACAAAAATGTTAAGCCGAGATATAGCCCAAACCAGGTTTTTCATGAAAATGCCGCGTAAGCGAACTTAAACAACTTTTTGTGCTCAAAAGCAGTTCTGGTAATAAAATTAGGTTACATATATATGAAAAATGAAAATTTCCGATATCGGTCCATATATACCCGAGATATAGCCTAGAACGGGTTTTTCATGAAAATGCCGCGTCAGCGAAATTAAACAACTTTTTTTGCTTAAAAGCGGTTCTGGTAACAAAATAAGGTTATATAAATATGAAAAATGAAAATTTCCGATATCGGTTCATATATACCGCAGATATAGCCTGGAACGGGGTTTTCATGAAATTGCCGCGTAAGCGAACTTAAACAACTTTTTTTGCTTAAAAGTAGTTTTGGTAATAAAGTAAGGTTGTATAAGTATGGAAAATGAAAATTTTCGATATCGGTCTATATATACCCGAGATATAGCCCAAACCGGGTTTTTCATGAAAATGTCGCGTAAGCGAACTTTAACAACTTTTTTTTTATTAAAAACAGTTCTGGTAATAAGATCAGTTTATATCAATATGGTAGAAAAAAATTTCCGATATCGGTCCATATATACCCGAGATATAGCCTAAACCGGGGTTTTCATGAAAATGCCGCGTAAGCGAACTTAAACAATTTTTTCGCCTTAAAGCAGTTCTGGTAATTAAATAAGGTTATATAAATATGGAAAATGAAAATTTCCGATATCGGTCCATATATACCCGAGATATAGCCCAAACCGGGTTTTTCATGAAAATGTCGCGTAAGCGAACTTAAACAACTTTTTTCACCTTAAAGCAGTTCTGGTAATGAAATAAGGTTATATAGGTATGAAAAATTAAAATTTCCGATATCGGTCCATATATACCCGAGATATAGCGCAAGCCGAGTTTTTCATGAAAATGTCGCGTAAGCGAACTTAAACAACTTTTTTTTGCTTAAAACAGTTCTGGTAATAAGATGAGGTTATATAAATATGGAAAATGAAAATTTCCGATATCGGTCCATATATACCAGAGATATAGCCTAAACCGTGGTTTTCATGAAAATGCCGCGTAAGCGAACTTAAACAACTTTTTTCACCTTAAAACAGGTCTGGTAATAAAATAAGGTTATATAAATATGGAAAATGAAAATTTCCGATATCGTTTCATATATACCCGATATATAGCTTAACAGGTTTTTTGATGAAAATGCCGAGTAAACAACTTTTTTGTGCTCAAAAGCAGTTCTGGTAATGAAATAAGGTTATATAAATATGGAAAAAGAAAAAATCCGATATCGGTCCATATATACTCGAGATATAGCCTGAACCGATTTTTCCAATAACATTTTTTTTTTTACTGAAAAGCAGTTCTTGTTATAAAAGAAGGTTACGAAAATAGAGAAAATTAAAATTTCTGATATCGGTCCATATATACCCGAGATATAGCCTAAATCGGGTTTTTCATGAAAATATCGCGTAAGCGAACTTAAACAATTTGTTGTGCTCAAAAGCAGTTCTGGTAATGATATAAGGTTATATAAATATGGAAAATTAAAATTTTCGATATCGGTCCATATATACCCGAGATATAGCCTGAACCGATTTCTCCATTAAAATTTTTTTTTTTTTTTTTTTTGCTGGAAAGCAATTCTCGTTATAAAAGAAGGTTACTAAAATACAGAAAATAGAAAAATCCGATATCGGTTCATATATAACCGAGCATATTTAGGTCACATTTTTAATATACTATACATATTCGTGACTATCGTGAAGGGTATTTTAGATTCGGCCCAGCCGAATATACTACACTCTTACTTGTTTATTTTCATTCCACTACTTTTCTGGAACATGCTCTCAATAGTCGAAAAACAGTGCTTTGTCAGGGATTTCTTCCATTTCGGGCACAAGAAAAAGTGAATATTACGACCGAATCATGATTACAGTATTCTTTTCGGTCAAAGAATTACTATTATTTTTTCAATGCGCA